>JAAWXA010000046.1:2071633-2496376 GCA_038090715.1 Florisuga fusca | reverse complement strand
CCCCCCCCCCCATCTCTCCCACCAGCCCAGCTCCTCAGCTCCTTGTGCCTATGTCCTGGGGGTCCTGCCTTGTTTGCAGCAACTGGGATGAAGACCCTCCGTCTATTTAAGTGATCTGGCTGGAAGAAACAAGCCACTGGAATTGTAACCCTTAACAGCAGTAAGAAACTTGAGTGCTAAGGGTTAACCCAACCAGGAGTCCTGCTGCAACCCCCTCTAAACCCCCCCTTAGACCCAACATGGGCACAACCAAGGATGCTGTCACCTTGAGGCTTCACCTCACCTGTGGGATAACTCAGTCCACAGAGCAGAGTGAGCAGTGCAAACAGCAGCTATAAATAACCCCATCTCCCTCCCAAACACCCCATTTGTAAGAGAACCCTGAGTATAAATAATTAAGTCAAATTTCTGCTGTTTATGCCTTACATCTGTCTTTATGAGCCCCTAATCATGTCTCTGCTCCCAGCCCACGCTGCTGCCTGCTCATTTTACTTGGCTGCTCTTGGTGTGAATGTGTTTTCTCACCTTGGTTGGGATGACCATCATTTGAATTCTTCTGCCTGGTGATTCTCCCCGAAGAGGCCTCTGTCAGAGTGGTTTTTCATGGAGCAGGTAAAAAGGAAGAAGAAAAGGCCTCTTGAGATTTAACGATAAGTCAAATAAATCAATTAAAAAGTACATGGCATCCTTCTCCTGGAACAAGGATTATAACGTGGCCAACTGTGCACACCTGTGTCTTTTATTGCTTCTCCTTTCCACACCAGCTCTGCATTCTAATGATCTGGTTTCTTCTAAAAGGTGTGTCCTGCTTTGCTCGATGTGGAGGAAAGGTGGACAGGCAAAGTTTATCTGCAAAAAAAATTGGCTGCTGGGGGTTATAGCCAGAGACTGACAACTTTCTGACTTTCTAGTATTTTTTTAGTAGAAAGAGAAACAAAGAGGAGATTGGTTTTGAGAATCTCTTGGAAAAAAAGGAATAAATCCACCCTTTCCAAGCAGCCACAGGAGTGGTGAAAACTGCAAGGATTTGGCAATTCTGAATATCCTGCTTCCCAGAGACAAAGAAAGGAGAGAAGGGGAACACCCACCAACCCAAGGTTTCCCAAAGTCCCATCTCTCCCTCTCCTCTTTGTAGCTCTCTAACAAAAATTCTCCAGGATGGTTGAGAAAAGTCCCTTCAGATACCCCAAGACACCTCATGGCTGGAGGTTCTGCTGGGCTGTTATAAACTTCACCCACTGCTCCTCCTGTGCTAGAGGTCTCCAGGGGCCCTAGGAGGAAAAGAGCAACCAAAGTGAGAGTTTTCTCCCCCAGAGCCTGGAAATCTGCTCATCAGGGAGTGCTGCTGATGCCAGAGCACCCAACAAGGCCACACCATCCATCACCCTGCAGGGCCAGGCCACCAAGGCACAGTCTGTGCTGGGTCACCCATGGCAGGCAGCTCAGGCTGGGGAACTCCAGCTCTCCTCTCCCAGTGGTAGGGAGAGACTGGATCCCATCGAGGACAACTCAAGAGCATCAACCACAACTCCAAACCATCCTCCAGGTATGCTTCTCCCTCCCCAGCAGGGCTACTGGACCTATCATGTGTCCAGAAGCCCTTGTGAGCATCTTTGCCATGAGTTGCTGCAGGCAGGGATCCTGCAGAATCCATGCAGAAGTCAGGATTTTCAGTCCCTCCTCCACACCAAGGAGTATCCATGTGTCCTCACAGGTGCCACCTGGAGACCAACACTGGCCCTCAGGTGTCCCCCAAGCTGCCAAGCACAGACAAGGACATGCTGTGTCCCAGGCAACCACAGCCTGGCACCACTGGGACCCCAGAACTGCCAGCAGCAAATTATCAACTCAGCATCTCCACGTCGCCTTGGTACTTCTACAACTCCCTGGAGCTGGAATTTAAAACCATTGGCTTCAGTTCCCAGCTCTGCCACACATTTTTCTTGTCCCTGTAGGCAAGCAACTACACCTCGCTGTGCTTTAGTTTGCCTTCCATGACCTGGAGTAAGGTTACAGCCTTTTTTTCTCACCACTATTTTGACTTGTCTACTTACATTACAATCTTTTGGGAGAGGAGCCTGTACGTGTGTATCTCCCAAATCTAATATAAGTGATCTAATCCTGGCAGGTTTCTCTGGGTATTACTGTCATACAAGTTCTGAGCAGCTGTGTCTATATAGACAGCTTAACCCACTCTCAGGCGCCAGTAAGTGACTTATCTCAGCTCCGTGCCCATGCACCAAGGTCTCCAGCTTGCTTTAAATTTGCATTTCAGACCCTGAGCTCCTGTTTTTTCAGGATTACTGAGCCCCAAGACTGTGATTCTGGCAGCCCACCTTGCTCCCATGGGTGTAACAGACTGTCAGCATCCAACTCCTGCCCAGGACTTTCCCGTGCAGCTCTGCATCCAGGAGGAAGATCATCCTCAGCAAATTAATTTATATAGACAAGTTTGGTCAATCACCATTTCCTACCGGTTTTATTCACTCTAGTAAATGTGCCAAACAGGGCTCTCTCTTTCCTAGGCTTTGCTGGTTCTCCTTCAATCTTAAGGACATGATTTCTTTGCTTTCCTCCTTAATGAAGAGCAGAATTTAATCACAGTTATCAACTGCAACCTCCTCACTGCCCCAGGGTGATCAGGGACCTGTGATCCAGCCAAGGGGCTCCCTTACAGGAACAGTAGTTTTTATAAGTCTTCCCCCCCCCTTATTTCTCAGCAGCAACTGTCAAGACACGTTGCAACTCTGCTCAGGGGTCAATGATCCTTTCTTTTAGCTCTAGCCCAGACCCTCTTGCCCAGGGTGAACCTTACAGGGTCCCAGAAGACAAGAACTGTTGCAATGAGTTTGTTCAAGGCTGACCACTTGCTCGTGCAGGAAGGATGGGACCTGGAAGATCCCACCTTGGAGCAGTGCATCAGCTGGGGAGCTGCAAGAAGCAAAAAGGTCACTTTTACCTCCAAGTCTGCTGAGAAGCTCTGCTTGTCCATCCCTTCTCCCCTTTGGGATGGCACAGCCTCCCCTCTGCTTTTTATGAAGGGCAAGAAAAGAAGAGCAGCTCATGCAGAAACCACCTGCCCAGTGCCATGTTTGTTCAAAGGTAAAGAAGCAGCATTGGGAGGATTATGGACACGGCTTTGATTTTATTTTAAGGGCTTTAATATTTGGAACCATATTGATTTGATTTATCTCAGCGTGCCGGCGTGCTGCTGGTAACTAAGCAACACCAATCCTCTCTGTATTCTGGGAGGCTCCTGGGATTTTGCCTATGAATGATATTACTTTGTGTCTATGAAACTAAATGGACCACAGGCACCATTTGTAAGTGGAGGATGTCGGAGTTTCAATGTTTTTTCAAGATTTCTTGTTGTTGGAGGGTGGCCGTGCTCCCTGGCACCCTGCTGTACCCATAGCCCAGGCTGCAGAGCAGCAGCAGGACTGGAATGCACATCCCTTCAGGAGGTGCCAAATGACAAAAAGTCACCCCAAAGTCATACAGATGAACAAAACAAAACAAAACAAATAGAAAAAAGCAAAGCAGCTGTTGTGGTGCCTTTTCTTTCTTTCTTTCTTTCTTTCTTTCTTTCTTTCTTTCTTTCTTTCTTTTCTTTCTTTTCTTTCTTTCTTTCTTTCTTTCTTTCTTTCTTTCTTTCTTTCTTTCTTTCTTTCTTTCTCTTTCTTTCTTTCTTTCTTTCTTTCTTTCTTTCTTTCNGCAACTCATTCCCTGTGAAACCCTCAGCTCTGCAGCTCCTCCAGCCCTCCCTCCCCTCCCCCCTCCAAGGTGTGCAGACCCTTTCCTTCCTTTCCTTCCTTTCCTTCCTTTCCTTTCTTTCCTTCCTTCCTTTCCTTCCTTTCCTTCCTTTCCTTTCCTTCCTTTCCTTCCTTCCTTTCCTTCCTTTCCTTCCTTCCTTTCCTTCCCTTCCTTTCCTTCCTTTCCTTCCTTCCTTTCCTTCCTTTCCTTCTTCCTTTCTTCCTTCCTTTCTTCCTTTCTTCCTTTCTTCCTTTCTTTCTCTTTTTCCTTCTTTCTTTTTTTCTTTCTTCCTTTTTTTTTTTTTCCCCTTTTTTTCTTTTTTTTTTTTTTCCTAAAGCAGAGACAACTTTTGTGGGATCCAAAGTGGCACAGAGGAGAGCTCAGCAGGCAGGGAGCAGAGCAGAAGAGACATTTGGTTGTAATGGATCTGCAAGGAGCATGTAGTCCAACACTGACCTATTCAGGGCTGACCAAAAGCTACAGCACATTTTTGAGGGCACATTGTCCCAGTGCCTCCTGACCACTGACAGGCTCAGGGCATCAACCACCTCTCTAGGAACCTTGGTCTAGTGTTTGACCACCCTCTCAGGAAAGAAATGCTTCCTAAAGTCCCCTCTGAGCCTACCCTGGTCCACTCTGAACCATTCCCAGGTGTCCTCTCACTGGATCCCCAGGAGAACAAACTCATCACCTCCAGCTCTGTCCCCACTCCTCAGCAAGCAGCAGGGACCCAGGAGCTCAGGACCCCCAGCACAGGACAGGACCCTCAGCACAGGACAGGACCCTCCAGTACAGGACAGGACCCCCAGTACAGGACAGGACCCTCAGCATAGGAAAGGAAAAGAAAGGGGAAAGGAAAAGGAAAGGAGAATGGAGAAACCACCTTTTTCTGGACTGGGGGAGGATTTGGACTGACATTGACACAGAAGCCCTTTGACCCTCAGTCTTTATCAGAAGTTAAAGCCCTGTCTGCTGCCTCCAGCAAGCCCAGTGCTGCTGGGACCAAGGGACTGGAGATGTGTGCTGGGAGCTGGGACCCCCCCACGTCCCACCCAACATGTCCCACGTTGGGTACAATCTTGTCCTGCATGCCCAGAGGGGGAGGACACCACCACAAACGTCTTGAGTTTTGTGCACTTCTCAGCCCCCTGCTCAGCACCTCTTGGAGAGCCCAGACTGGGGGCTCTGGGGGTCCTGACCCAGCCTCAAGGCTCAGCTGCCAGAGGAGCTGGTTCTGACCATGGCCACAGACCTCATCTAAATCCACCTAAATGTCACCAAAATGTGACAGCTCTTTTGTAGAGCATAATGGAGCCCTCTTTAACTTTAGGCATCACCATAAGCATTATTATTATTATTATTATTATTATTATTATTATTATCGACCAGACCCTCCCATGGGGAGAAGGGGACTGGGTGGACACCACTTTTTAGCCTTTTGTGGTTAAAAAAGGTTGTTGTTTTATCTTTTGGGGGAGGTCTGGTGAGGATCTGCTGGAGCTGGACTCAGCCAAGCTGCGGGGCTGCATCCTCCCACCCTGGCCTCGTGTATGATGCTTTGCACTGACAAATATTTCAAATTAAGAAGCACAATTATATGCTTGTTGAATGGACAAACAGTGCTAACAAATGTGCTGTGGAGTGATCCTGTGGTTCTGACATGTACAAATTGGTCATTATTTTAATTTAGCTGAAACAAGAACCCTGCAGAATAGGGGGCTGGGGTTTTTATGTTGGTTTTATTTTTTTTTTTCACAGGAAATCCAAAACCAGGCAAAATGCATATCAGCTTTGCCAAAGAGCTTCCCTGAGGTTTGCGGATTCCTCAACAAATCTGGACTGAGTTAGGGAAAGTCAAAGTGATGGGGGAAATGCTCAACCTCAGAGGGGGACCCAGAGCAAGAGCTTTCTCCAGTTTTGAATCCAAACCCCTGTCACGGCCTCCTCAGCTCTGCTCTTCCCCGAGAAGCTGAAAACTTCCTTGCTCCTCACTAGGTGAGAAGTGGGGCTCTGAAAACCCCTTTTAACAGTATTAATGTGGATACACAACCTACAACAAGACCACCCAGTTTGTTCTGCACCTCACCAGAGTTCCTTGGTGGGTTCCTTGCAGCTCTCCATGACCCCTTCCCAGAAGTGCAGGTAGGGATCAGCATCCTTCCCTTCATCCCCATTGCCATGGGGCCAGGGTGGCAAGTCCTCAGCCTTTTGTGACCTCCCAGAAATCACAGAATCGCTCTGGTTTCCCCAACAGGCAGCTGGGGAAGTGTCTGGTCATCTCAGAAAATGCTGTCTCAGGGTACCCCACAAAAAAAAAATCAGACATCTGATCTATAACCTCCTTATAAGCACATCACCCATGCAAATAGAAAACTCCAGAACAGTTCTCACCCCAGTTCTCATCCCAGAACAGCCTATACATCTTGGTTTAAGGCCATTCCAAAATTCACCTAATGAAAAAATGAATTAAAAGCAGGGAAGTATTTTGGCAACAGCATTGTCCACATTTCACCAAATCTCTGTCTTGCTCAGAGCCCTCTAGAATTAAAGAGATGCCCAGCTTCAAATCACACACACAATCTCACACCAGAATAATACTTTCATTCCTCACTTTTATCCCCAAAATCATGTTCATAGTTGCTTACACACCACCTGGCAGCATAACAGAGGTGTTCTCATCAAGATGCTAAGAGGCAGGGACAGATAAGCCAGCCCAGTGCATCAGGACTGCAGTTTCCAAGCCCCAGCTACCAGATCACCAGCAGCCCACCTGCTGGTGATACCAAAAGGAGCTTCACAGAAGCAGCAGAGCAGAGATAAACTGACAATATTTTTTGGCAGTGTAAGCTGGATTTGAACCAGCCATCCACCAGCAAAAGCCTCCGGCTCTCAGCGAGACCCAAAAGACACTGGGAAGGAGTTGAGGCTCAGAAAAGAATGACCCAGGATTAGGGAAAAGAGAGCTCAGACCCATCAAGCATTTCAAAGTGAAACAAAATCTTGGGATGTCATTTGGCTGCTTTGATCCCCAAATTGAGTTTTATCTGTAGGGGGAGAAAAATAAACCCTCCAGGAACGCTTAGCCCAGTGGAAAAAAATAATGTTAAATTAAGCTTACAAAAATGTTTCTCTTTCTGAAAATCTTGGCTGGCGACAAATGGCTCGTGCCAAGTTATAAATCAAGCATTGGGTTTCTTTTAACACTCAGCATCCCCTGATTTATGATGCCATCACAACCTCCCGATTGATTTCTGACTCAGTGATCCATCTTCCCATGCAGGTACCTGCCCATTATAACGCCTTTTCCAGAGCAGGAGCCAGGTTGTGCTTCCCAGAAGGGCTTTCTAAAGTCCTTTTGTAAAGGAGAGGTGTGAGGGGAAACCCTCTGACTGGCTGAGCACAGCCCCCCAAAGCCAAGGTGGCCACGGTGGGAGGGGATCTGGAGGCTGTTTGTATGGAGGAGCTCACTTGAGTAAACCCACAGAGGGGTCCAGGTTTGCTTGGCCACCCAAGTGGTGTGGTCTTTGGCAGCATGGGTGTGTTCCTGGAGAACCCAGGACAGCCCTTCTTGTCTTGGTTTGGGTGACAAGAACCTCCATCCTGCATCCTCCATCCAGCTTAGCTCCCCACAGATGGAAACCAATTCCACCCTGCAAGCCAGAAGGTTCAGGCTCATCAGAACCCTCCAACCAAAATGGAAAGCCTTTTCCTCTAGGAACATCCCACTCCCCAGCAAGGCTTGTTCCCAGCAGCTCAGTGACCTGAGGTCACTGGGACCTGAGGTCCCCAACACTGTGAATCACTCCCATGCAACACAACAGCCACTGTGCACCTCTCCATCAGACACCAGGGGGTGGGAGCTGTGCCAGGATTTGTTCCTGCATCCTTCCTTGGCTGGAGAGCTGCCCTGGTTTGGGTCAGGATAGAGCTAATTTTCAGCCTTGTAATTCCAGCTAAGTCTCTTGTAAGCAGCTGTACTTGCTGAAATGAACAGCAAGTTTCTCGCTGAGTCTCTGCTTCCAGGACTGATAATACTCAGTGTTTAATGTTACTGCTGGAGAATGCTCTGCAGAACCAGGGATACTGCTGGGTTCTGAGGAACATCTTATGCTCTGGAAAGAGAAAGGGAGTAAACGGGTCACACCTGGAACCCCTCCTTTAGGAAGGAGCAGACAAGATAAATGACCCAAACTGACCGAGTATTCCATCCCATACACATCATACTTAGCATAGATTTGAGGGATCATGAGGGCCAAACCCCTTCACCTTCACCTTTTGCTCTTCCCCTTGCCCTTCTTCCCCTGTCCCTGTTTGCTTCGGGATCCTGGGAGGATTCCATCCATTCCTCTCCCTGTGGTCCTGATCTGTGCCAGCCTGAATCCCTGTGTTCCTGCCTCCAGGTCCCAACTGCTGCTGACCCCAGGATTCCAGCCTGGACTTTCCCAGGGCTGCCCTGGTGGTGATGTGAGAGTTATTGGGGGAAAGGAAGAAGGAACCTGGTATCATTTTTCTGTATATTTTTATATATTTAATAATTTTTTCCTTTTTATCATTACTGTTTCATTAAAGGTGTACAGTTCAGTTTCTAACCCATCAATGTCTCTCCCTTATTCCCTCTCCTTTCTTTATCAGGGAGGGGGAATTAATAGAGAGCATCTGTTATTTGGTTTAATTGCTGGCCCAGTGTTAAACCCTGACAAGAGGTCAGCAGCCTCATCTGCTCA
Source organism: Florisuga fusca (assembly GCA_038090715.1). Classification (NCBI taxonomy): domain Eukaryota; kingdom Metazoa; phylum Chordata; class Aves; order Apodiformes; family Trochilidae; genus Florisuga; species Florisuga fusca. The sequence goes on along the minus strand of JAAWXA010000046.1, from coordinate 2,487,899 downwards.
TGGGCACCTATCTCCTGCATGCTCCCAACCCACAGAGCACTCCCCAGTTCACATCAAAAAAAAAACCAAACTAAAAACTCCCCCCCCAAAAAACAAAACCCAGAGAAATGAAGTGCAGCTACTTGCATTGACCTCATTTTAACCAGAAAAGGTGTGTGGGGGGGTTTTGGTGAGCAGCAGGATGGGAATGCTGAGCAGCTGAGAGCACTCACCTCCAAATTCACCCCAGCTGGAGGCTGCTCGGGAGGCCCAACCACCTCAGAAATGAGAAAAAAATGGGGATGTTGGGGGGGGGAGGAAGGCAGAAAATATCAGCAACCCAAAGCCCTTTGAGGGGTCTGGATTGCAGTTGGCAAAGCCTCAGACATGGGCTGAGGGTGGGAAACACAAATATGGGCTAAAAATTCCCAGAGCACTGCGATTCCCTGGCTGACGAGCCCTGCCTCCACCAGCCAGGTGACATATCTTTATCTAAAGTCTCCCACATAAACATTTTCTTGTGGAGTCCAGAAACCATCTGTCCACTCAGATGGTGCCTTTTAACTTCCAAGATGAATAGGGCTTTTTTTGGTGTCACTATAAAGCATTATTTATAGTGCAAAGGGCCCGTGAATGGTGCGTGCTGTCAGTTCACTATGTAAATGATGCCAGCTCCTTTCCCTACAACCCATCAATTATTTTCATCCACTTTTCTTTGTCTTCACCTGTCAGAGGTAAAGTCACCTTGGTGCCTTGAGCTGGTTTTCTCTTCCCATTTCATTGGGTGTGTGACTCTACTTTGAGGCCTGGCAGGGAGGGGAACATCATAAGATTTTCAGAGGCAATTGAGTGGGGAGAACAAACCCTGATGGCCTTTGGAGCTCCCCCAAGCAAGAATGAAGAGCTGCTTCTCAATTCAATCTATGGAGCTTTTTCGTAGGAGCTTTAAGGGTAGGATGGCCCAAAAGGCCAGAAAAGGGTGCACTGGAAATGCTGATATGAGCAGGATGAGGCCCTCAATATCACTCATGTTTGTTTGGTTTTTTTTTAAACAGCTTTTGCTGCTTGGAAGCAGAGTGCTGCTGGCTTCCACCCTCTGATGTCTTTTTTTCCTCCAGGCTCAACTTTTTCTCTCAGCTTTTGTTTCCATGGTGGGTTTTTGGTCAGTCTACTCACTTCCCACACTTACTTTGGGTGTCTGTCCCCCATCCCTACCCAAGCACCAGCAGATCACCCCTAGTTAGACCCTGACCTGGTATAACCCAACCCTAGATCAGTATTAGCAGTTACAGAGCTGACCCAGCCACCTTTCTCAGAGAGCACTTTCAGAAAAGGACTTGCAGAACTTTTGGAAGCAGAGATATCCTCTGTTACCTTCCCCTCTTGTTCTGAACAACGTACATTGCCTGGGAGGATCCAACTTCATCCACCTCTTCCTCTGGCCCACAGACAGGCAGGTGACAGCCATCAGCTCAAGGTGCTTGGGCTCTCTTTCTGATGCTGAGGAAGGAAAAAAATAAAATAAAACGAACCCATAAATCACAAAGCTAGCAAATGAAAACAAATACACTTAACAATATTTCCATGCTGCTTTTTATTATTATTATTTATAATGGTATTACAGAATTTTGTAAAATTAAAGTAAATGTCAAGCAGAATGTAATAATTTTCCTTGGGGTTTGGCACATTTGTGTGCCTGACAGTTTCACATTTTTCTTTATATCTGTGAAGACAGGAGCCTGACAGGGCTATATTTTGTTACCCACTTTGTTCAATTTTGTCATAAATTGGAGTGAACAAAACAGTGAAAATACAGACACCAAATTAATCAAAGAAATTACATTTTAAAGCACCTCATACAAAGATGTATGAAATAATCATACTGTGCCAGGAAAGCACTTGAAGAAAACCAACATTTCCAACCCCAGACAGATGCACTTTGCCCCCAGGAGGGCAAAGACCTCAGCCCAAAGCCATAAATGTCAGACAGACACCAAGATGCTGCTCCTTGGCTGCTCTCTCCCATGCACATCTCTCCCACCTCAGACAAATTCCTGCTGCTCACATCCCATGGCAACGAGCTGCATCTTTGACCACCACGTTTGGGGATGTCAGGGCACCCGGCCAGGTTGGGACCTTTCACTTCAAGGTGAAGCTCACATCTTCATCCTCCCACCTCTGCTGCCCCTGGTGCCACCTCTGTCACCCAGCACCCTTCACCCCAGCACCCCATGCCACAACAGCCACCAGGGACCCTCTGTTAAACACCTGTTTTTTTTTCCTCTGTTCCAAGGGACACGTTTGCAGCAGAGTAGGATGAAGCACCATGCATAAGGAATTGCAATTTCCATGGGAATGATGAGGAGAATGGAGGAGCCAGCAGTGGGGCTATCCTGGGGCCAATCCTTTCTGCCTGAGTAAATTCCATTTGAATTCCTCTTGAAACACCAGCTCTGCAGCACTTGGACTATATTGAAAAGGTCACTGGAGGCAATGTCAGCCAGGCTCTCAAGCTGCACTACAGGTGTGCTGATAGAGATTCAGACCAACGTGTTACTGCAGTTGGAGATCCAAAGTGACTCTCCCAGGGATCCTCAGCATCACAGAATCATCCGGGTTGGAAAGGACCTCTGAGACCATCAAATCTAACCCTTGATCCACTCCCCCCATGGTTCCCAGCCCATGGCACTCAGTGCCACATCCAGTCTCTTCTTAAAAACCTCCAGGGATGGAGAATCCACCCCCTCCCTGGGCAGCCCATTCCAATGTCTGATCACCCTCTCCATAAAGAAATTCTTTCTAATATCCAACCTAAACCTCCCCTGGCAAAACTTAAGACTATGGCCTCTTGTCTTGTTGAAAGTCATCTGGGAAAAGAGACCAACCCCCCCCTGGCTCCAACCTCCTTTCAGGGAGTTGTAGAGAGTGATGAGGTCTCCCCTGAGCCTCCTCTTCCCCAGGCTGAACAGCCCCAGCTCCCTCAGCCTCTCCTCACAGGATCTGTGCTCCAGTCCCTTCACCAGCCTGGTTGCCCTCCTTTGGACCTGCTCCAGCACCTCCATCTCCTTCCTGACCTGAGGGGCCCAGAACTGGACATAGCATCTACCTGGCAGCAGCAGATTGTTCCAGTGCTCCCAGTTAGTGCCCCAGTGCCTTCTTCCCCCAAAAGGTGACTTGGAAGCACTTCTTGGAGCTCATTAGAGGTGGGGAGGATGGTTAGCGAGGCCCTGAAATGAATTTCAGGCAGCTGAAAGGGTTGTGTTGGGATCTCACCTCCTTCCTACCTGACCAGGAGCATTGGAAAGCCACAAGTGGCTGAATGAGCTGTCCCCTCGGATTGTGAGTGACACTGACAGCAGCCAAACCCCCCCTCTGGGGTGGGCAGAAGTCTCGTTATCACCTGGTACAATTAGACTTAAAACCTGAAACAGAAGATCTTCCATTTCCTCACGGATTTAGTCTTTTGCCCTTTAACTCCCTGGTCTGGAAATATGAACTGTCCCCTTACCCCACTGTCACCCATCCCTTTGCTGCTGGCCTCACCCACCCCATGGAGCCAGAGAGCAGCCAGGGGCAATCTGCAGAGCAGAGGCCTGGGAAGCTGCCACATTGCCTTGCAAAAGTGGAAGCAGTTCAGTGGGAGATTAAGGGATTTATTTTTTTTTTTCCTACCCAAGCCACCCATCAATACATGGCAAAAAATGCATTTTAAGCTTATTTGTGTATTCGTTGTTAAACACTGTAATGGTCTCCAGCTGTACAGCAGGAGGGCCCATCCACTGGCACTTTGCTCTTCATTTATTTTATTTTATGTTTTTTGCATTTCTTCTTGTATTAAAAATGTATTTCCCCCATTTTGCTCTGTGCCTGTAGAGCCCCTGATGTCTCCTATCATCACACCTGTTTTCTATGAGTTGTCATCCATTATTTTAATTCCCCAGCTATTGTGCAGAGTCTGAAGATCATCTGCTAAAGCCCAGTCTTAACTTTAGGAAAAAAACAAACCACCAAAAAAAACCCCCAAAAAACTGCCCACGAGAAGGTTTTAACAAGTGAGATTTGTATTTCTGCTCACCTTGAAGTGTCCAGTGAATAACCCCTGACTGTCAGGTGTTCACCTTCCCATCATCTAAGTGGGGGAATAATTAGCAGAGAAATGAAGGTTTACAGTCCTGCCAATACAGTCTTCCTCAGAAAGACCATTTGGCTGCTTGATGGGTAGAAGGATATTTTTAAAACTGTCATTGAAGACTCAGCTGCATTGCTAATTAAATGAGAATTTCATAAAAATAATCGGAAAAAAAGGTCTCTGTTAATTGGAGAACGATAAGGAACAGACTTGCTAAACAGAGGCATGAACGTCAGACAATTGAAGAGGGATAATAAAGTGCCATGTTATCATGTCATGCCAGGCAGCTTTCCTACTTCTATTTGAAGCTGTAAGTTTGAGCCATCTTTTCTTCTTATTATTTTTTGTGAATGGCATCCAAAAAAATGTGCTTTGCAATCATCATTTCCAGAGCTTCAAGACTTCCTGAGTTCTCTTCTGTGTTCTGCAACCAGTGTGAGGGGAGAAATGAATTATTATTGTGTGGATGTTCTTCATGCAGGATAGTGGTGTTACTGAATTAGTGATTCTTTGTAATAATAATGACTTCCAGTGCTGCACTGCACAGTAACAGTCATGGTGTCAGGAAGGAAGTGATGAGCAGACTGAGATTCAGTTTTGTTGGTGTTGCTCAGCGTTTGGTCCTTATGTGCTGGAGTCATGGAGGGAGCAGCATCCATCTTCCTTCCCCTGGGGCCATCACATTAAGAGTGATCTCAGATTTCAGAGAATCATCGAATCACAGAACAGTTTGGGTTGTAAGGACCTTAAAGATCAACCAGTCCCAATCCCCTGCTTGGGCAGGGACACCTCCCACCAGCCCAGGTTGCTCCAAGCCCCATCCAGCCTGGCCTTCAACTCCTGCAGGGATGGGGCAGCCACAGCTTCTCTGGGCAACCTGGGTCAGTGTCTCACCACTAAAGAATTTCTTCCTCATCTCTAACCCAAATCTCCCCTCTTTCAGTTTAAAACCCCTCATACTGTCCTTTGCCTGCTTTCCTGTAACCCCTTCAAGAACTGGGAGGTGCTCTCCCTGGGACCTTCTCCAAGTTGAACCCCAACTCTCTGAGCTTGGCTCCATAGCAGGGGTGCTCCAGCCTTCTGAACATCTTCATGGCCTCCTCTGGACTTGCTCCAACAGTTCCACACAGAAGCAGAGCCTGTGCTGGTGCACTGGAGTGGGGAGCACAGTGCCCCTCAGCCACCCCGTGCTAGGATGGTGTCAGGGTTTAACCCTGGCCTGGCAATTAAACCAAATGACAGCTGCTCTCTGTTAATCCCCCTCTCCTCCCTGGTAAAGAGAGGAGAGAGAATAAGGGAGAGAGGCTTATGGGTTGGCAACTAAACTACACAGCTTCAATGAAACAGTAATGATAAATAGGAAAAATTACTAACTATATACATATATACAGGAAAAATTGATCCCACGTTCCTTCCCCCTTCCCCCCAATAACTCTCACATCACCACCAATCTTGCAGGGCAGCCCTGGGAAAGCCCAGACTGGAATCCTGGAGTCAGCAGCAGTTGGGAGCTGGAGGCAGGAACACAGGGATTCAGGCTGGAATGGATCAGGAGCATAGGGAGAGGAATGGATGGAATCCTCCCAGGATGCTGAAGGGAAAAAGGGAACAGGAGAGGAAGGGAAGCAGGAAGGACAGGAAGAGCAGGAAGGGGTTTGACCCTCGTGATCCCTCAAATTTATACTGAGTATGAGGTGTATGGGATGGAATACTCTGTTTGGTCAGTTCTGGCATCTATCTTGTCTGTTCCTCCCCAAAGGAGGGGTTCAGGTGGGACCTCTTTACTCCTTCTGCAGGGTAAAAATGTTCCTCAGAGCTGAGCTGTGTCCTTGGCTCTGCACACCAGTCTCTACCAGTAACTATAAACATCCAGTGGGATCAGTCCTAGAAGCAGACACTGTCTGAGAAACTTGCTGTTCATTTCAGCAAGTGCAGCTACTTACAAGAGACTGAGCTGAAAGCAAAAGTACAAACCAGAAAATCACCTTTATCCTGGCCCAAACCAGGACAGATGGAGGTGCCATCCCACTTTCCCAGCTGGCTGGAGGGCATCAACTTAGGTTAGCCAAAAGCTGGTGGCTTTTGACCCCCTCGTGCCTTCCTCAAACCTTGGCACCTCACAGAAGATGGCACAGAGCTGCATGGAAAAGTTTGCAGGGAAACTTTGGATTCCTTTTACACCTGCTGAGTTCTGCAGCAACGGGTGCTGCCTGCAGTGTGAAATCTGCTCTGCTGGCTCCACACTTTCCCAGTCCAAAGAGAGCAAGAGTGTGAGGCAGAGACCTCAGACTGAGCATAAAGTATCTCTTGGATATTCCACCTCTGTGATAAAACCCAAAAGCACAACAAGCCCAGCTTGCTGTAATGAGAATTGACTGCCCTCCATGAGAAATATCGATTAATTACCCTGCAATGGAACAGGAAAAAAAAAAAATAAAAAAAAAAGGTAACTGTGATGATACACATTTTCCAGCTGCAGCACAAACAACTGCTTTGGAAGGATGGAGAGGCTGGGCTGAAAAATCCACTGCAATTAAGTCATGTCCAGGCTGGAGAAGGCAGCCAGGTTTACTGGGGTGTAGAAAATAGTAAGAGAAGTTTTGGCCAAAGAGACTATTTTTTTCCTAGTTTTAGGAGCCAAATCACCTCCTGCTTAGTTTGGGATGTTCTAGAAGAGTTTCTTTAGAAGAAGCTGTGCTTAAGCACCTGCCTTGGTCCACAGATCCTTTTAGATGTGTTGGATCTCAGCAGCCTGAAGTCCTCCCTGGGGAATGGGCTTTGAGTTGCTGTTGTGTTGGTAGCAATGCTCTGGCCATGCCACTCTGCAGCTGTCCTTGTGTCACCTCCCCAGGTCATCTACAGGGGACAATGGAGCCCCTGGTTGTGAAAGTCTGACCTGCTCTGGAAATGGAAAAATCATTGGAAAATGGTGTATCTGGGAATGGCAAAAAGAAAATTCAGCTTTGCATGGCAACACAAGAGAGGGAATCTGAAGCAAAGGAAGGAATCAGCTGCACATCTGGTCCAGCTGTGGGCATGCCATGCCTTTCCTGGAAAGCTGCACAGATGCTCTGGGAAGGGAAAACATTAGAATATGCCTTGTGCTGACCTGCTGTTCTCACTGCCTTCAGAGGGAGGGCAGGACTTACAGTGGGGGCTTTTGCAACCATGAAAACCTTTTCCTTGAGTCACCTCCAGAGCCCACATTGTAATGCTCAGTGTCTGCTGGGAGAACCCCTGGTTCAGCTCCTTTCTCTGCCACAGACTACAAGTGACCTTAGTGATGGTCCCTTCATCCATCTCCATAGCAATTCCCCTGGGGGCAACTGAGTGTTGTGGTTTTTTCTAGGCATGCTGAGGAGAAAAACATGTGATGGGTGGTAAAAAACACAGATAATTGGATAAAAGCTCTAACAGTACAGAAGACAGAAATAAGGTTCCCTCATGCATTCAGGCACCTGAGTCACTCTCTCCTGGGGTGGATGGTGTAGAATTGTGTGGGTGAGTTATTGGACCAGCTGATTTTTCAGCTGCATTTTGGGTCCCCAGTGCCACAGGTAGTGGCTGTGCTCCAGGAAGAAAAAAATTGTTGTATTTAATATCCACACTTATGTACTATACACACCCAAGGCAAGGAACAAACCTCTGTTACTAGTAATTCACAAAAGGTGGAAGTTAGTAGTATTGTGTATATTTAAGCACTTTCTCACCCAGGCTTGCTTTTTTTTTTTTTTTTTTTTTTTTTTCCCTTCCAGAGCATCCCAGTGCCAGGGTTGATGCTGGATTGAAAACCAAAACCACATCCAATAGTCCTTCAGGACCACGGGGCTTGGCCTTCACTTCCTCCAAGTAACTCTGGGGATAGAGTATGGCCAGGTCACAGAAATGTGATTTAAGATGTGAATTTTTATGACATTTCCATACTGACAAGAGCTTTACTGTACACAGAATCATGAGGGCTCTTTCCTAGCATGTCAGCCACATAATTCCAGTAAAAATAAGATACTAAGTGGGATGGGTTAGAAGGGCAGAGGTGGTCTTCTGTGATGAAGTGGATGACAAGAGCAAAGTTATGAAAGACTTTCCCAGTCCAGGGCAAGAACAACAGGCAGGGATGGACAAGAGTCTTATTTACAGCACTCTATGCCCAATATTTTTCTTTTTATAGTCTGCTGCACTCGGGCAGTTTTTAAAGTGGTGCATGGTGATTCTAGACACAAACCACATCAGCAATTAATTGGATTTGTGGGCTTCACTTCCACGCACCCCTTTGAACCATTCCTGCAGGAGATCATAAAAGCTGGGGACTGAGCAAAGTAGTCAAGAGGAAGGTACAATGTGGAGAGGCCCCTTTTTGTTAATCCTGCTCTGCCTGTTGCTCATTAGCACACCTTATTATGACATCTGAGAAGTTTGGTGCTTCAGCTCTGATGGTGAGAGGCAAATGATGTCCTAATGAACGAGGGTGCCTGGAGCTGGCAGCAGTTTGTCCCTCTCCCACCAAACAGCCATTGTGCTCAGCACAGTATGTCCAACTGCACTTATCATAATTGGATGAAACTTGTGATGGTTTCTTCACTCCAGGTGGGTACAAAAGTCACAGGGGAAAGAAAAAACCGTTAAAAAAAAAAATCCCAATGATAAATTATCAATTGCTGTGACTGTGCTTAGAGGTGCTTGCAGAGCAGAGCATCCTGGCTGGCTGATAACTCCAGGCAAGCAAAACACAGAGCCAACTTCAGCATAAAGCCACTGAAGTTGGGGCCGAAGCAGGAGGCATGTGTCAAGCCACTGAAATTGCTCGGCAGACTGTTTGGGCTAAGCAGCATTTACTCACCCTGTACTCAGTGTGTACTCCGTGCAGCCCCATGTGGCTCAGCCCCCGTGTGCTCCTCTTCTGCTGCTCTGGCACACAGTGAGGGAGGAGCAAGGGCCCCCACATCCCAGAACATTTTCCCAAAGCCATTACTTTTATGGCCTGAATGATTACTTCATTTAGCACATACATCAGAGCTAAAATACCCAATATTAGCTCATTTAAGTTCACGTTCAGTGATGGATTAATTGTTTCTGTTTCCTGGACCATAGCCCAGTCCATTTCATCCAAAGACCCAGAAGAAATGTTCCCTTGTCTCTTGAAGACTGAGACATCTACTGTGCTTTGTGTATCTGCTTGCCCACAAAAAAAAAGAAAAAAAAAGAAAAAAAAGAAAAAAGTAAGAGTGAATGCTTCTTTTTTAAAAAAATGCTAAAGGTATAAATCACACCCATTTTTTCCCTGCTTTCAGAGCAGGTGCAATAAGCACATCAACACCACTCAGCATAAGGTTCTGCCCCCTCTGAGGTTTCAGATGTCATATCATGGTACAGTGGATATTGCTGTGCCACGTACCATGCTGCACCATGGGCCACACAGGAGAATGCAGAGAGCTAAACAAGTCCTTAAGGAATGGACAGAATGCGAGCAGACACCTACATTAGATCTGGCCAGGCTGAGATGAAAGAATCCTCTATGCCAAACACTATGGCCAAAATAAAATAAGAACAAAATAAAAGAAGAACTGACCAAATGGAGATGCTCAAGGTCTCCTGCTCCCCAGAATCAACAGAGGTGTTGGTAAGTCAGTGCAAGGAGTAAATGCTGGGAGGAAACATCCCGATGTATCATCCTTGTGGGCAGACCCCCCTGGTAGCAGGAAGCAAGGCTATCATGCAGGCAGGGGGACCAAAACAGGAAAATATTGCTCAGCCAAAGCTATCTTGGCTGCAAGGACAGTTTCTCAGCTCAAGGACCTCTCTTCTATGAAATCCAGGCTTGGTGGAGCCTGTCTGCTTCAAAGTGTGGGTAGCAGAGTTTGGTATTTCAGCTGTTTAATTCCTCTGTCAGAAAGCAGTGTGTTCTGGTGGCAGAGGGACCTGGACTTCAGTGCCACCTCTGCCACTCCTCTGGACCCTCAGTCACATCATTCACCCCAGGGCTCAGTGTCTGATCCTTTCACCCAGGGGCTGTGCCCAGATGAGATGCAAGCACCACAGAGACATTTCACCTCCAGGACTCTGAGGTCCTACTGCTCTGTGCTGACACCAAAACCCAGCTGTAACTTGGGTCTCTTGGTTTTGTTCACTTACCTTTGAATGATCCCTAAAACTTCAAAGAGTTGGGAATATCTGGTGAGGGAAGAGGCAAAAAGAACTGGGGATGGGAGCTGAGATGTTCTCAAACTGAGTCACTTTGTTATTGAGATCTCTACGTCTCACCTGCCTCTTGGCACAAGAAGAAAACCTCTCCTTTTATTTGGTCACAGACCAGGGATGCTGCTGTCTTCTTGCATTGTGAAAAAAAAAATACAGAACAAGCAAATAGAGCTGAAACATTTCAGACAATCTCCCTTATCCTGTGCTCAGCAATTACTCTTATTGTCAGCAGGAGTAAAGAACCATGTACCATTTGAAAGTATTCAGAACTGACTGTGTGTTTTCAAAACACAGGATCTTTCAAGGGACTACTCACTTCTTATTTGGTGACACAGGCAATTAAGTTTTTAAGAGGTTCTCTGTAGCATTAACAGACTATATGATATTCTTGAAGGTGCCTTTATAGCATCCTAAAGACAAATTGCTTGTATCTTCCTTGGAAAATAAAAGGCTCCATTCCAATGCTGGAAGCTGACCAAACTCATTTTAGGTGTGATACAAGCTGGCTGGCTGCACATCACTGCTGCTCCCCCTCCTGGCTTTAATTCACACTGGGGAACAGCTCCCCAAACTGATGCCCCTTGCTGGGGAGGGGAGGATCCATCCTCCCCCTTGGCTTTGCCCTCTGTCCAGCTCTGGGGAGCACCCAGGAGCAGCAAGAGGGAGTCAGGGATGCACCAGGGTTTGGAAATGGCCCTTCCTTCAGCTCTAGCTATGAGGAAGGTGGAAATTAGAGCAAAAAGAAACAGGGAAGAGCCTGTCCTTGATGTATGTTTCTATCAGATGCTGCCATCCTTTCAGGCTGCAGTGAGTATCCTCATTATGGTAAACACCCACATGGCATTTGTGATGGGTTCTGGGATGACACTGCGCAAAGCTGGGTAATAAAATTGCCTCTGATCTCACAAAGCGCAAGGCTCAAGACAAATAAAGTCTGTAAACAGTTCTGCACTTCAGGCTGTTTTATGAGCTGGACCACTGTTTACTTAGGGCTAAACCTGAAGAAGTTCATTTCAGCATTTCATCTCCTGGAAAAGGCACCGTGCCCGCAGGAGGCTTCGCTCCTGGGGTGGGGGGGGGCATTGGCACGGTTACCACAACCCAACTTTCAGCTACCTTTTTCCCTTTGCTGCCTGCAAACCTGTGTCATTCATTCCACATTTCCCTCTCCCAGCAATGCTCCTGTGATATTTAGAAATGTATATAAATGTCAGCAGGCCTGCCAAAGCCCTGGGGCTCTGCAGGCAGAGGGGAGGTATGGAGTTCACCGGGACTGCGTTCTGCTGAAACCCAAGTGCTGGGGAAGGGGCTGAGCAATCCCATGGGTTTTTCACCCATGTCACAGGTTGCTGGAGGGGACTCCTGACCCTGGGCAGTGGCAAGAGATGGACCAGGAGTGGTGGCATCTCTTGGTGTCACCTCCAGCAGCACTGAGCTGATGGGTGCAGGCGATGGGTGAAGCCAAAGTTGTGCAGTCTGAAAAACTTTCTGCTCACTCCGTGAAGGCACAGGGGGGGGGGGGGTGTTTCAATTTTAAAATCCAGCAGCCAGCTGGGGCACCTTCCAGAAACACAAGGGCACAACTGCATGGCACTGCAGTGAACCTCCCAGCCTGCCAAGCTGCCCAGCACTGATTCCCAGGAGCTGCCATGCCCCAGGCATGGGGTGCTGCTGGCTAATCACCCATGTAGGAAAACTGATCATCTCACCACATCCAACAGCAAAAGCAAGAGACACCACCAACCTGTCCTCCAGGATCCACGTGGAGTTGCCATCAGGAAGCAGGTGGAAGAAGTTTCTCCTTTCCTATTTATTTCCTTGGGGAGCAGCTTTTTTTGGGTTGTGAATCCCTCCTGACTCCCATGTCAAAGGCTCGGGTTTGTAACCACCAGTGAGAGCAAGGATGGTGCCAGCAAGATGCATCCTGCAATGTGGAGAAGACTGTTTAGAAGTGAGTGGGTTCACCTGGCAGATTTAGCCAGGGTTGGCCTCTGCTTCTGTGTCAAAGGCTTGAACCTAATGCACCAGCACAGGCTGAAACCAGCACTGCCATCCCCAGTGTCACACACAAGTCACAGTTCACATCAAGACCTCCAGACCAACAGGGGCCAACTTATGGGATTGCTTTATCTAGCTGAGTTTTGAACATCTCCAAGACTGGAGATCTTACAGCCTGTCTGGGCCCCCTCCATCTGGCATCTGATCATCCTCAGGGTGGACATCTTTTACATTGTGTCTAATCAGAATGTCTTACACTGCAATTTGTGCCTCTTGCCCTGTCACTGTGCATCTCAGGACAGGCTGGTTCTGCCTTCTGCAGACCCTCCTCTGATAGCTAGGGACAGAAACAAGATGTCCCCTTTGCTTCCTCAAAACTCCCATTTTCCTCAGCCCCTCTCCAGTACCTTAATGAGGAAGGGCTGAGGGAGCTGGAGGTGTTCAGGCTGGAGAAGAGGAGGCTCAGGGGAGACCTCATCACTCTCTACAACTCCCTGAAAGGAGGTTGGAGCCAGGGGGGGATCGGGCTCTGCTCCCAGGCAGCTCTCAGTAAGACAAGAGGCCATGGGCTTAAGCTCTGCCAGGGGAGGTTTAGGTTGGATATTAGGAAATAATTCTTTCCAGAGAAGGTGATCAGGCACTGGAATGGGCTGCCCAGGGAGGTGGTGGATTCTCCATCCCTGGAGGTTTTTAAGAAGAGACTGAATGTGGCACTCAGTGCCATGGGCTGGGAACCACAGTGGTAGTGGATCAAGGGTTGGACTTGATGATCTCAGAGGTCCTTTCCATAGCCCTGGAGCAGCTTCAGCTGTGCTGCACTAATTCCTGGCCCACTGGCAGGTGTCAGGAGCTCCTGGAATAAAGCAGAAGTCAGAGAACTTTCTCAGCTGCTTCCCCTTTTGACAGATTTCAAGCACTCACTCCTCTCTCATCTGGCTATTTGTAAAGGGGTTCCCATGTCTATAACCACTCTGTTAGAGCTTGTCTTCACTGCTGGAAAGCTTCATTAGTTCAGGACAGGTAGTGCATATCTACTGCTCAGAGGTAAAACCAGAGTGTAAGACAAGGCACGTTAGTTATAGAGGGAGGGAAAGTCATTAGAGTTGAGCTCAGCTGCAGACTTAGGCTGACTTTATCTTCCTGAGGTATCTTTACCTCAGGATAGCACAAACCTTTGTTACACAGGGGAAAAAAAAAAAGGAAAGAAAAGAAAAAAGAAAAGGTGGTTATTTTTTTTTTGCAAGAGACTCCTCCTAGAAACTGTGGATAGACCAAAAAAACCCAAGGGGCTTGGGGGATACCTGGAAGGAGAGGGAAGGGGAAGATGCCCCCAGGCAGCTCCAACAGAGTGAAATGCTATTAACACACCAACTTCCTTGCCTCACCACAAACCCATTTTGGGAAATTCCAGGAGGGCTGAAGCATGGGAGAAGGAAAAAAAAATTGTAACAAGGCTGGGACAGGCCCTTCTCAAGTGTCCAATGATTTTTTTTTCTTGCCCTTAGAACATAATAGGGATTATGCACACTAAGTGACCACAGCAGACACTGTCTGGGATTCTCCTAAGCTTTTAGTGACTTTTTTAGTTCCTTCACTTCTAGTGAGCACCAAACCAGAAATGCTGGATAGACAGCAGATATTACTGCAAAGGGCACCAATTCCTCTGGAAGGGGCTGGGGAGGAAATGGCTTTTTGCAGGCCTGAGTGAAAACTGGCAAGTCCCCAAGGCAGCCATCCTTCTGGCAACCTCTGGCCTCAAAAATACACTTTGCCAGTGATCTCTTCTAATTCCAGGAACAACAAACACACTGAGCTGAGGCTTAGACCTTGGGCAAATTCTCCTTTTTGGCTCAAGCAGCAAAGATCTTTAGCTGAAAGTGCCTGCTGCTGCGAGCCTGCGCGATGGCTGCCTCCCAAGCACTGCTGGCATAGCCCTGGTGGAAAAAAATAAAATACATTTCATTCCCCAATGGTCATGCTGTAATGGCATGAAATTAGAAACTCTAATCAATAGCGCTTTACACAGCATGACTCTCATGTCAAAAGAGCCTGTGGTTTCAAAAAGAAGAGTCACAAATAAATATGAAAATGGAGGCTGTGAAGCGCCGGTAATGAAGTATAATTCTGTCAAGCAATCCCAGCCCGTGAGTCTCTGCACAGAACTTCCTCTCCCCAAATCCTTCCCTCTCCACACCTCTCTGAACTTCCATCCCCAAATAATTGTCATGGATTTCTCTGCCCTTTGCATGTGAAATGTCACTGATTTGAGGGTGAGTGAGGGAACTGGGAAGGGAAGGGTTGTGTTGCAGCCCTCGCTCTGCCTCTGGTTATCTTGGAATATCTGCACCTTTGTCACTTCATCATGGACTTTGGGAAAGGCACCAACCTGGGGCTCTTCACCTTGCTGGGGTACATGGTACACGCTCATACTTGGTATAAATTTGAGTGATCACGAGGGACAAACCCCTTTTCCTTCCTTCTTCTTTCCTTCGGCTTTTTGTCCTTGCCCTTCTTCCCCTGTCCCTGTTTGCTTCAGCATCCTGGGAGGATTCTGTCCATTTGTCTGCCTGTGCTCCTGATCTGTGCCAGTCTGGATCCCTCTGTTCCTGCCTCCAGCTCCTGACTGCTCCTGACTCCAGGATTCCAGCCTGGACTTTCCCAGGGCTGCCCTGCAGCCTCGGTGGTGACGTGAGAGTTACTGGGGGAAAGGAATTGGGGTGGTATCGTTTTAATAATTTTTCCTTTTTATCATTACTATTTCATGAAAGCTGTGTAGTTTAGTTTCCAACCCTGAAGTCTCCCTTACTCTCTCTTTATCAGGGAGGGGAGGCTGATTAATAGAAAGCATCTGTCATTTGGTTAATTGCTGGCCCAGTGTTAAACAATGACAACAGTGAGACCAATGACACGACTTTCTTCCGAGATTTACCTCGGAGGCTCCTAGAAATGTACATGAAATGCAGATTATCATCACTATGACAACAACAGATGTCATAGTTATCCTCTTTATATCAAGAATTAAAGGCAGCCATGCTATTTTGCTTCTACAGACACCACTTTGCTAGAAGAACCACCAGAGAGGTAAAGTATTCAAAAATAATCAGCAGACCCTCCCCCCCCCAAAGGGCATGAAGAACTGACAGCTACAGGGCTCTCAGTCTGTCACACCAGTTTTTCAGGAGCTGCCAGCGTTTTGCTCAGGGACAGGGTTTGGGTTTTTTCCAGCACTTGTTTTAAAACTCCTCTCGCCGTGCACTGCTCACGTTAGCACAGCTTGGCAGGTGGAGAAGCAGTGCCCTGAAAATAGGAAATTCTTGGAGTGTAGATTTTGTTAATTAGCCTTTCTTCTTCCTCCACACAGCCCCGCTCCGTGTGCAGCTCCGGTGGCAGAGATGCAGTGAGCAACCAAGTGTTGGAGATGTTCTCAGGAGGAGAAGAGAAAACAGCTGCTTGACTTTGAGATGTATAAATGGAAGTCCCTCACAAAGACCTGCCAAATCCAAAGGCACAAAAGTTAGTAGGAAAAATATTCACACAGCCTGAAGTCAAAGTCTCGATCTTTTTGTGAGGGGTGGCACTGGCAGTTCCTGGGTCCTTTTCCCAGGAATTTTATTCCACAGTATTTTGGGGTTCACTGGGTTATGCCTTTAGCATAGAAATGTTTTTCAGTTGGGTCAATATTACTTGAAATCTCAGTGGGGATAAAGCCACTGAGGTTTGCACAGCAAGTCCATGGCTTGACAAGACTTCATGGTGGTCAGGGAACTGAACTGAAGGGTTGGAACTGGTCTTTAAGGTCCCTTCCAACCCCTATCCATCCTATGATTCTGTGAACTGAAGAACAGCAACTCTTGGGTGGGCAACACAGGTTTGGCTGCAGCCACTTTAGCTACATGGTCCTGTTCTGCTTGACTAGACTGGTTTTCAAATGTATAGAGACCTCCTGGAGAGCCTTACTTCAGAGGCAATGCCCTTCTTGCCTTGCTTGCCAGGAGGTGTGCAGGAGGCAGGGTTTTGTAGCAGCTTTTCCATATTTCTGTGCTGAAAGTGCAGCCCAGATGGACTCAGTAAAGCCAAACCCCAAGTAACATCCCTCCAGCCATGCCAATTAAAAGGGAGTGGGGTGTTTGGGAAAGGGCACGCTCATGCTGCTGAGGTGAGCCCCCCAAAAAAGAAGGTGCCCACAGCCCCCATCAGAGCCAGAATACCACAGTCAGGTCTGGCCAAGCAGTTCCCACAAGCTTTGGCTCTTTTTCTCTTCAAAGAAGAGTTGCCTTTGCTGCAGAGCAATCACTGACACCAAGCCATGGCTGGTAAGTCTGAGAAAAGCCCAAAACCACGTCTCTCCCAAGCCCTCCATCCAACTGGTGACTCCTGCAATAGGTGCAAAGCTTTAATTTCAGGAAATCCTAGTCACCAAGTGTCTGTTAATCAGTCCCTGGGGACTGCAGAGATGTTAGGAGGTTATCCCTCTCTCCTACACATTCCACTGCCAAGCTCCATTACGCACAACCAGAGGATGGTTCTGTGTGTGGCAGAGAATTTTTGATTCTCCAGATACTACCTTAGAGGTGGAAAGCCAGCTGCTGAATGCTGCTTCCCAGGTTAAACAAAAGTTGCAGCCAACACTCATTCTCACACTATTAATGAAGATAATCTTACCCTGCCATTGACTTTTTTTTTTTTTTTTCCAGAAATACCAAGAGAGGGATTTTCAAATCCTTTCAGGTTTGCAGAATGTTATCTGACTCTATTCCTTTAATCTCCTGATGCTGAAAGATGGATCTTTCTCTCTTATGGCTCGATGTACTTTGATACTTCAGCAGCAAACCATGAAAGAGAATAAGGATAAGAAGAAAAAAAAAAAAAAAAAAAAAGAATTTGCAGTCTTAACATTTACCTGAGCTTGTGTGGACTTTCTCAGTGCTGAATTCCAACAGGATTGACCAGACTGAATATTACACAGAAGAGACAAACAAAATAACAAGCTTTGTGTACAAAGAAGGGCTGCAGGGGGAGGAAGGGACTGTGCTCTCATCTAAGGCATGGGTGGGCAGGACCAGAAGTTGGAGAGCTCAAGAGCAGCTGGAGAGAGATGGGTTGGATGGGGAAAAAGCTTCCTGCAGCATTCTGGCACCAGTACTGAGTGTTGGGACACAGTGTGGGGTCTCAGGTGTAATTTTAAGAACGTATTGAGCAAGGATGATTATTATTATTATTGCATATACATATTATTGCAGGATGAGGCTGAAGCTGAGCCTTCCTGGAGGAAGAAGATGGTTGGAAAACTCCTGAGGTCCCAATTCACTTTCTGGTTTCTAGAAAATCACACAGAGAAACTGCACAGTAAAAAGGCAGCCTGTTCCCTGAGCAATTCCTCCTCCTGAGCTGCAGTGAAGGCAGAATTCATGGCCTGCTTTTTCATTTCCATGAATCTTAATTGTTCACATAATAATCGCAGAAGTATTTAATAATACAAAGCATATGGGCCAGATGTTCAACTGGTGTAAATCAATAGCACTCTGCAAGCTTCAGTGGTGCTGTGCTGGTGTAATCATCTGAGGGTCTGGCACTGTGTTTTTAAGGTGGCTCTCAGGATTTTAGTGCCTTCTTATTGCTTCCACTAAAACCAAGTCAAGGATTTTATTGCCCACGTACAAATAGCCACCCTCCCCAGACGCTCAGAATTGAAGATCAAAAACCCAAAGCTCAAACCAGATTGACTTCAGGTTACTCTAGAACCACTGCTTTGGCCTCTGCTGACCACCACCACACAGTTTTACCACGGCCACATATTTTTCCAACTGACCTTACCATAACTCATCTGGGGATGGACAGTACTCACTTGATCCAATCCATCCAATGCCTGGCTTTATTCTCATCAGCTAGTGTGTGAGCTCTGCTTCATTTGTTTCCCACTATAAAAAAAGAAAAAGCTTTTAATTCACTTCCTCCTGGGAGTTTCTGTCATGCTCATTGATCCACTCCACAAGTACTTCACAAACACTAATGGACCTAGTGAAACTCTCTACTGATCTCCTTTGGAAATCTGGCACCAAACTGCTCACTTCTGATGGTTTCTCCTTCTATGGTTGTTTTTCTTTGCTACCTGTTTCAGAGTCACTCCAGGGCTCATTAATTGTTCATCCTTTGTCCCTTGAAAATTTTCCTTTTCATCTTTCCAGGAACACGTTGGATACTGATGTAACAGAGACTCCAATTTGCAGTCTTTCACACTTGCAAAGATACCATTTTAACTGATTGTGGCATTACCAGTTGCACACGGATACACATAATTGAACTGAAAAGCTTTGCAAGACATGTATTCATTGGGCTTCTGATCTCATTTGCTAGACAGCCTTAGGGAATGGGCAATTTCAACTCCTCAATTTATGAAAACTGGTCATACTTACTTAGATGGAATAAAATAAATCCTGGGGCATGTGTCCCTTCTGGAAACCAGGTTGACAACTGTGCCCAGAAGAGATTTAAATTGCTCGGTGACAGTCCTGCACCAAGTGCAAAATATATATAGCAGAAAGTCAGGGTAAAGGTTTTTTGTGCAGGTTCCCAGGTTAATATTCATTCTGCTAATGTGACTCCCTGGTTGAGATTCTTGCAGGTTTCAATAAGCTGGATGGAGACTGTGCAAATAAGACAGGCTGCTGTGGTTGAAAATAACCTACCCTTGTGCTACTTATATCTAGGGCTAAGCTCTGACCTACTCCACTTCCAGAACTAGGGCTAGATTTTCAGCTGTCATTAACAGGAGGATTTTCAGAAGATCTGCAGACCAGCACAGCTGGGGTCTTTCAGCAGCACAGTGCATGGAGGAGGAATGTCTCTGACCACTCAACTCCAGCAATCAGCCCTCAAAATGCTGGTCCTGAAGACCTAGTAGTAACTCTCCTTTCTTTTGCTCCACATGACAAGCAACTTATGAATCTTCTTTTTATTTCTTTTTTTCCCGGGGAGAAATTACAATGTCTGGAAACCAAAGTAACTGCCTCTAGACTGAAGGAACTAGTTTTAAAGAGGAGATGTCTATTGCCCCCTGCTCCCTGCGGACCAGAAGCTCAACCTGGCAGCAGAAGCTATGTTGGTACAAGGGTTTTTCAAATCCTGCTCTTCAAGACAAGCAGACTGAGGTCCTCATGCTGTTCGTGGTGATAAAGGTACCTGCCAGCTCAGATCAAGCCCTTACAGTCACCCAATAAGTGTCTGGGCTGAACCTTACCCCTCTGGAGCAGATTTGTGCAACACTTGTGCACAAGAGTTGAAGATGACCAAAAATACCCCTGAGGTTCTCTCTCCTTTGCCCCCAGGACACAGACAACTTTACTGCCTAGCCCAAACCTTTCAGAAGAGACCATGGCAGCAGGGGTGGTTCTGAAATGTAGCTAAAAATGGCCTCATCTCTGAAGGACTGTGATCTTTTTTGACCCTTAAGAGATTACTGCAAAAAGGTTTGTTTGCCCCATGAAGATGACAAAGTGACACTTCTGCTGAGTCAGCACAGTACCAGGGACATGTAGCCTCCTCCTCCTCTTCCCCTGAAGAGTCAGAGGTGTTGAGCTAGACCTACAGAGCTTGGCCTGAAAGGTGGTAAAGTCCTTTTTCCTTTATAGTCCTGCCCTACTTTTTCTGCTGGCTTGTTCTTTTTGTGCAAACATCCCATTCCCATCTAAACTGTTCAGCAAGAAACATACACAGTGACCTGGAGGACTGAGAACCTGGTCCTGGGTGTCAGACAGCAGCTGCCACAGCTGCCAGTGTGCTGTAGGGTGAGGACACCAGGGTGAATTTATGAGATCTTAAATCTAAGATGCACATTTTTAAATTATCAGTACAAGAAGGATTTATATAATTTCCCAGCAGTACAAAATAGCAAAATGTTCATGGAGTCCAGACAGTTCTGGTAAAGGATGCCAATTCAGACAGTGATCCTGCAAATATTTAGGCACCAAATTCTATTGCTGACTCAGGCACTGGTGTTACTGGCACCAGTAAGACCAGTGAGATAGGGGAGGGAGCCAGGGGATACAGGGTTTTTGAAGCTCAGGCCTTACAAAGCAAACCTCTTCATCATTTGCTCTTTAATAACAGTGGATGTGTATCATGGGCAGCAAATTCCTCTTGCACAAGCAGGGGAGAGGGGCAACTCCTGAATTTATCAGAACAGGCAATGGGATTTGCACAGGGACTCAACTGAACCCCAGACTGGTTTGGGTTGGAAGGGACCCTAAAGATCATCCAGTTCCATCTCCCCTGCTGTGGACAGGGACACCTCCCAACAGACCAGATTTCTCCAAGCTCCATCTAACCTGGCCTTGAACACTTCCACAGCTTCTCTGGGCAACCTGGGCCAGGCTCTCACTGTCCTCCCAGTGACAAATTTGTCCCTAACTTCTAACCTAAATTCCAGTTCAAAGTCATTCCCCCCAGTGGCTCTGATCCTCCAGCAGACCTGTGCTACAGCATCCTGGGGTGCACTTGGCCATCCTGCTCTGCCAGGAGCTCCTGGGACAGCTGGGGGGGGGGTGCTGGGCAGCCTCTGTGTCTGATGGGTCAGTTTTTGGGATCAGGAATGAGGAACCCAAAGCACTGAAGTGCTCTCCTCCAGCGCCGCTTCGTAGCTGCCCATTAAATGGCAACGACTTCAAACCAATTTTTTATCCCTTCAGACAGTCAAACTGCCCATGTGAAAACTAAAGAAGTGCTTTGACCCTGTCTTGTCTACACTTGTGAATGGCTCAAACACTTCCCATCCTGGCACCATATAATTCAAACCACCATCTCCCCAGTGATGTATTTTGAAGGGAGACCGTTCTCACGCTGTACTATATCAGGGGAATGACAGGTCCTGGTGGTGTACATCAGCAGGAAGATGACACTCTGCTTTTGTGTTTTAATGGCTCCAAGATATATCATGGAAAGTGCTGTCTGGTTGCTGAAACCTGGAGGCAAGCAGAAGGTGCTATGGTCAAAAAAAACCAGAAAAACAGGGGGCAGATTTTGAATCTCAGCATCCCGTGATGAGAGGAACAGGCAGGGAGTCATGGAGGCATCTCCTTATGGTAGATAGGGATGTTTCCTCATCAATTCATCAGTCTAGCCCAAAAATGGTGTTCCTAAACCTATCCCTTCAGGATTTAGCTTTTTCTGTTTAGTTCTTACCATACACTTCAAGCCCAGGGGCTTTCAGTGGATTTGCATGTGTTTCATTTTAAGCATGTGTTTTGTTGCCACACTACTTAGAAATGGCAATCTGGATTTTATAATGCTGAGCTTAGTTCTGTATAATCAGAAGAAGAACAGAAGAATAGGGAAATAATTCAGTAAAGAGCAACAAAGAATGAGGAATGATTGATTTGTGAAGAAAGGACACACTCACTGGTATTTTGTCCCTCCCACTGGCATCCAAGGAGTAATTCCAGCAGATGTTCAGCAAGAGGCACAGGGCTGCAGAGGAGGCTCCACCAGTCCCCAGCAGCAGATGATGGCACAGCCTGTGACCCAGCACTAAGAGGAAGCAAGAGAGCACAGAGCTTCACAAAGTCCAGAAGTGCTTGTGAAACAGATGAGCCCAATGCAAAGTGCTGGCTCTAAGTGGGAGAGAAAAAAAAAAAAAAAATATGTCTAAGAGGGCCCAGCTGTAGGGCAAGCCCAAATCCTCAAAGGCAGATTTCCCATTTTAGAGCATCCTGAATAAGTGGTGGGTTTATAATCTACCCAAGCTGAAACAAGAGTCTTGGCCAGAGCTGGATGTTTCTTATCATTTAACTACTGGCTCAGGCTCCATCTCCATAGATTTAAAGCCTGACAGAGGCTCCTAGACTATGCTATATAAAGTCTCATTGTTACTTTCAATGGGTTGCAATAAATTAAATTAACTATCAATAATAAGTTCACAGGCAACACTATCATTTTCAGTGAAATATACTTCCTCAAAATATACCAGCAGCATCAAATGTAACTAGATTTAATTTCATGCTGAAGAGTCTCTGAATATTCATTTTAAAATAGTCACCAAGAGCATAATTTTAATTTGTGTGATGTTTCTGCTAATACCAATGCTGACTTAAAACATCCGTTAAAAAGCCTTAAGAACATTAACATGGAATTCTTACAGAAATGCACTGGAGTTTTATGTTTTGAATTACCATTACAGGCTTTTTGGTTTAACTGTCGTTAAGCAGATTTCATTATTACCAAGAATGTGTGCAAATTAAAACAAACCTATTAAAATATAAAATTCCATGCTCAAAAGATTAGGGACATTTGACTTATTATTCTACTGAAGGAATAAAATGTACTAAAAAGGGATAGGACCTAAAAACCAACACTTGCAAACACACCCAAAATACACTGTGGTTAGGGCTGAGCAGTCTTCATATTCTTCAGGACAACCTGTTTCATACCAGGAGTCATTCTCCATGTGGTTTTTTGCTCCCCATCACATTTATTAAGCCTCTGCCATGTATCTTCACCCACCCCCAAGGTGCAGACAGGGATGCTATGAGCTGGGGAGGAGACCTCTGATCTCCAGTGACACCAGGGGGGTTCAGCAGGCCTGGAGACCTGGGACTTGGTAGCCAAAAGCTCATCTCAGCCTCCCCTCTTCTCTTGCCTGAACCCAGGCTACTGAGGATGGAAATGAAGGTGCAGATTTAAACCTTGAATTGTGATCCAGGACCAGAGTGGATTCAGGGCTGGCTTAGCTGATCTGCTCAGGATGGGACCTCACCCTGCCCTTCAGGGCTCAGGACTGAACCTTGTCCTTCTCTTGGGCTGTATCCAACAGAAATGAAACTGCTCAAAGGCTTGGCAGGAGTCAGGCTCACTGCTCAGCCTTGGCCTGGGTGTCTGGAAGGAAGTCCACTGCTCCAGCACTAATATATATACACATCATATAATTATATATGTTACATTATTTATATATATATATTTATACACACACACAAACAGGGTGAAGTTCACTCAAAGGTTTAAGGGGCCTTTGAGGGACTTCACAGAGAAGCAAGGCACTGCAAAACACACTTTTACCTGCGTTATTTTGGCTCCCAGCTGCTGAATTGATCCCCTCAGCTTCTAAATAACCCTCAATTCAATACAGTCATCAATGAAAAGGCTGCTGCTCTAATAAATCACATGAATATTTACTCTGCCTCGTGTAAAATACATCTTTTGACTTATCAGGTGCTTTATATCCCTGTTCCCTGTCTTGTGACTTCTGTCCTTCTCTTTCCCTCTTACCAGGGGGTTGTGGGGAGCCACTGACCCTTCCCTCAGCTCCAGGGAGCCACAGTAAATGATCTGTGTTAAAACTCTCTTCTGTCAAGCTGCCAAATCTTTTGCATTAATCCTGAAAATGACAATTAATGAATGCTAAGAGGATCTTCCCACCTTTGTGTCTGGCTCTGTTCGGTTGTAATGATCCTTGCTGCTCCTCCAGCATCCAAAGCCCCTCATGGTCATGGCTTTTGGCTCTTGGGCAGGATGGGGCCTTGAGGAAAAGGCAGCAGGAGGGTGGCAGTGGGGCTGCTTCCTTTTCTTGATATTCTGGTGCCAAGGATGGTCTACACTGAAGATGGGAGAGATGAGCATTAATAAGAGCCCGTGGTCACCAGGGATGGGATATGCCCCCCCCACATCCCATGGAAAAAGCTTATGCCAACATCTCAGGAGCTTGAAGTCAGCATTCAGATTGTCTGTGAGCTGCTGGGAGGTGAAGGATGGGGCTGGGAAGCAGGTTGCTACAGGTCTACAACCTCACTTCTCCTGCCTACCAGGACAACTTGAAACAATTTCACTGAGGCTCTGGGATTTGACTTCTCAAGCTGTTGATACAGCTCCCAGAGGACTACCAAAAATTTTAAATGATGGTATTTTCAGTTGTTAAGAGCAAGAACTGGGAATCTCATTGACATGGACATACATTATCCCTAAGTATGCATTAGGGATCTCAGTCAGGTGTGCATCAATTAATCCACTCCCTCCTGACAATGCCACCTCCACTGGAGCTGCTGATCACTTCCAGCATGGTTTCTGTTCTCTTTTTTTTTTTTTTTTTTTTTTTTTTTTTACCCAGGCCCTGGCAGCCCCTGGTTCTGCTTGAGTCACTGCTTGGAATGAAACTAAAATACCTCCTACAACTCAATGGGTTGGGGAGTCTTGTGCTCCTACTTTTACAAATCCTCTTCATTGCCATTTCCTCTCCAGGACTATTTATCTGACACACACAATTTTTTTTCCTCTCAGTGTGTTCACTTGACTCTAGCCTGATTTTATTACAAAGCACTCCACCATGAGTGGAGCATTTGTGCATTTCCAGTATTTCAGTCCCAGAACTAACTCTGAAGAAGTCACTAGAATTGCACTGGGAGACAAAAAGCAACGGATGTCACAGGAGAAACAAGATTTATTTCTTTATTTCCTTAGAGGAGAACCGTACGATAAGTAACTGCTTCCCTGAGTTAATCATTTCCACTGTCTTCAGTGGAATCATTTCCCATTTGAACTAAAAATAAATTTAACTTCTAATTCCTAGGCTGAATCTATAAATACAGCTAGCAGCACCTCTGTGAGGTTAAGCACTTTTCTTTTCCTCTCACTTTTAAATGCTCTTTAGAACCGGAAGATGCAAACGCAACCCAAAAATCAGAGTAGCCTGAGTAGCTACTACCCCGAGCAGATACCTGCTGGAGAGATCTCTGTGGGGATAGGGGTTACTTAGAGGTGGAGAGATATCTGAGTGGGACAGGGTTAGCTGGATTAACCAGGCAATGGGCCAGGAGGAGCTGGTCAGGAGTGCACGTCCCCCTGTTAATTCACCAGCACAATTTCAAGCACTTAATGGACTTCAGATCTCAGCTGGGGACTTGAGCTCCTGCTGTCACATCAAACTGTGACAATTGCAAGGCAAAGGGAGACATTTTGCAGTAGCTATTGCTGACATTAGAAATGCCAGCTGTTTCCATGCACCCCACTCATCCCAGCAGTCCCACAGCCCAGGGGGTTTGGCTGTGTCCAGGCTGCTGTGGAAGGGGTGATGCTCACAGACCTACCTAGTCCTATTAAACTGCAAATCCTGTACCAGAATTGGAGGCTTTGGTAGGAAAAGAAAAGATAGAAGCCTTTCAGTGTCAGGCCAACGTTGTGAAACTTCTGACCAACCCCCTCAGAGCTCCCAGCTACCTGAAGCAGAACTTTTTGGTGGCATTTGGCACCAATCCCCTTAGTGAAGTCGCCTGTGGGGGTCAGAAATGTGAGCTAGGAGAGCTGAATGGTTAGAGAGAAAAGGCCAAGTGTGGAAATAGCAGTTATTCTGAGAGGTTTGATTTGCAGAGACTTAAATACAACGTGGGCAAGAGGTGGGATGGTGTGCAGCTAAAAGCTGCTGGATTTGGGAAGGAGAAGGAAGGCCAGCAGCAGTATCTGACAGGTACAGGAGTAGTGGGGCTGATCTCTAAGCACTACAAAATGAGTTTGGTGAAACTTCCCATGGAACAGTGACTGGGGAGCTTTCTTGGGTGGAGCTCAGCAAGGTGCAGAGACTTCCTGAGCACTGGAGACCAGATGAGAGCAGGATGTAGAGGAGATGGCAGCATTCACCTGAAACTTCTGGGTCCTGGGGAAGCAAGAGAGAATTTGGGCAGTGGCTCTTGGACACAAGGACCACCATCATGGGGATGGGATCCAGTGTTGGGTGATGGATTTCACACATCCTTTGATGCCAGAGGTCCTCTCAACACAGAGCATCACTGAGCCCAAAGGGAACCTCCTCAGGTTCCCTCATCAACCTTCCTTAACTCCTGGCACTAGTTGTTTGGGTTTGGGGCAATTCTTCCTCTGAGAGGGCAAAACTGACTCCTTCCTGTGAGCACATTGGTGGATGGAGATGATGCTGGGATAGCAGTGCTAATAAAATCAGCAGAAAAACAGCATTTAACTGCTGGGAGGGGAACGACCTTTTTTTTCAGGAGCACCCAGGCTCCTGCTTTGATGTTGTGTTCAAGCCAAAGCAAGGGCATGTTTTAAATTCCCAATAATTTGAGTTTCTTTTTAAGTTCCCAAGCCTGTCTGAGCTCTTAAAGACAAGAGATCTTGCTCCTGGGGTTGGCTTTTCTAGGCAATCACAGCTCTGCTCAGAATACTATTTAAATACCAATTATTGTAATTCTCAGCAGAAATATTACAGGCATTCAGATTTTTTTCTTAGCAGCCAAGGGGAGACATTTCCAGCATCTATCAAACCTCTTTTATTTTAATCCACATTAAAATCTCTTTCCAGAAGGACTGGGCAATAGAACAGAGTTTATTCCTAGAGTTTAAGGGTTTGTCATGGCTGCCCCATGCCAAGCCAACCTGTCCAGAGCAGCCTTTTAGGAGCAGGAGGGATGGTTGGATGGAGCAAAGGCTATTGAACCCAGCAAGGAATGGAAGGTGGGAAACAGTAGAAGCAATATCCCACGCAAGGAGCAAATTCCCCATCTCCCAAAAATCCTCTGCTTCTCTGGTGGAAGTGGACAAGGAGGGACCTGGCTGGCAACCAGTGACAATCTCAGCCATGCCATGGACTCTCCCCTCTGTGGTCACCCTTCTGCTCACCCAGACTGAAAGGGAAACCAGAATTATTTGGTTGCTTGCCTGTCAAGACCCTGTGTCTGAAAAACAATCTTCAGGAGGGTGTCTGGGTCCTCTTGCTGCCAGGAGTCATCATGCTGCAGGATGAGACTGCCCCTAAGGCATCAGTTTTCTTTTTTTCAGTGGCTGCCATCAACTCAGGGCAATTGCAATGAATGTCCTGGCATCAATCTTGAATCCAGGGTTCTGGATTTTTTCTGGTTTTAAATGTTATCAACAGCCAGGCTGATGAAGAATTGAAAAATAGAAGTTAGAGCAGAGCTGCTTCATCACACAGAAAGAGGAACACGTGTGGCTGAGTCCTCCAGCTGGGTGACTTTGGGGCTGCTTGGCCATGATGTGCAGGAAAGGAACTGCTCTGCTCCTCCTTCCCATGGAGATGCTGCTTCCCCAGCCCCGTGTGACTCTGGTTTCTAAAGGGAATGGTGCCCAAGCTCCCCAGCCCTCTGTCACTGCCTCTCTCTTCAAACTGTTTCAGCCAGACACCTGAACCCCACCGTGAGGTGGCAGGGGCTAAATATGAAGCTCGTGCAGGAATCAGGGGAAATAGTGAGATCTCACAATTCTATCCCATACTGGGAAAGCTATTCCATGGCCAACCCAGTGGCCAGGAGCCAGGGAACACACACACTGTCCACCCCAGGGCTGGCACCTCCCAGGGACTTGCATGTCCATGGGCATGGGGGGAGCCTCAGGCTTTGGAAGGAGGGAAAAGTCTTCCAGGCGTGGAGGCAATTGCAGAGGTGGAGTGAGGGCAGGGAACCTTCCTCGTGCAGCAACTTGTTACTTCACCATGACAAAGCAGCCAGAGCTGCTGAATGCCAGTCCTGCTCCTGCCTGAAACCCCATCAGCACCCCCCCAGCCTCCTCCCAGCCTGAGAGGAGCCCTCCATCCACTTCCCAAGACAAGCTGAATCACTAGCTCAAGCCAAGCTAAAAGCTGTCTCTTTTCCTTCCTCTTTCTTCAGCTGCACCCATTGTAAGCTGAGCACAGCTGTGGTTCTGGCCCTCAGCTTGTATAGGAGCTATAGCAAAGTATTTAATGTATTCTTAGCTTTTAAACTACTATTCATCAGCTGCAATCAAAGAAGAGAGCCAGCATCATGTTGCTGGCCAAATTAATCACAGCCACCCCCCATTTCCCCCCTCCCTTCACACCCAGTCACGTTGTGTGCACCAGTGGTGGTCTCCAGACCACAGCTGAGCAGACACTGGGAAAGGCCAGTGTGGTAAATGTAAATCCTGGCTGCTCCTAATCACGTTGGGAATGGCCGTGTCATCAATCAGAGCCCTTCCCAAGTGCTCAGCAGCCACAGCCCAAGGGGATTTTTTTTTTTTTTTTTTTCAAAGAATTCAATTCAGTGAGGTCTCTCAAAAGCTGGGTCACCCTTATTCCCACTCACATGGGAGGAAGTTTTCTTCTGACTGTCTGGCACTGACAGAGCATCTAAGCCCAGCATCTCCCTCAAAAGCCAGCCTGCCATGAGTGAAGTCGATACAATTTATGCAACTGAAATTCTCACTGACCTTTAAGGAAAAAAAAAAAAAACAACAAGCAAAGGAAAAACAAAACATGTCAATTGAACAGACTGGGGAAAACACAGCACTCCTGCCATTTCTCTACTCTTGGTATTTTTCACCAGGGAGACGGGTCAGAACACTTCAAAAACTCAGGCTTTCAAACTTAAAAAAAAAAAAAAAAAAAAATGTTGGAAAGTTGAGAACTAATGGGAATTTTAGTGGTTCCAGTCTTCTCCTAAAGCTCTCCAAAGGACTCAAGACCATCTGGCTATAGACACTTAACAAGGAGATCATAGTGTGAAACAAGCCCCATGCAAGTGCTGAATACATCCCCAAAATCTCAGGAACAGCAGAAAACAAGCCCCATGCCAGTCCCCAGCCCCCAGCATCTCCCACCTGAGCCCTGTTTACATTGTGCCCCGCTGGAAAACCGATTACAAAACCCATCCGTGAAAATATTAAAGAGACATTCCCTGCTTCCTTCTGGATGCCAGTTGTGGAGTGCTGTTACAGTGATTACATTTCACAGAACTGAATCCGACCTGTTTGATGCCACTGGAGGAGCTGATGGAAGCTTTAACACTTTGAGGAGAGTTCAAGATGATTTTACGGAAGCGCGCCTTGGGGAAATTGAAATGTCAAGCATAATTTGGCACTTGAAACATGAAGGAGAGAGGCTTTTCATTTGTTTTCATCTGCATCTTCCTCTCCTCTGAACTGTACATGCTCCATTTCCCGCTCCTCCTCCCCAAGCTTTCATTAGGCAATGCTGAAATCTGCTGGATTTGAGGGAATCTCCAAGGATAAACAAGTATCTGGTGTTAACCTGCTCTGTTAAAGTCAATTTGCTCTGTCTCACTATTCTGCCATCCTTGCTAAGGAAACCAGTCTCAAACAAGCTTTTCTCTCCTTATCTATCTTTCCCCATCTATTCATCTGATCCTTCATGTGGGACTAGAGGATTATCACTCACTAGGCCAGCTCTTAATAGAAAGGGGTTTGCTTGCCAAAAAAAAAAAACCCAACAACCAAAACACATCAGTTTTTACTCTGGGTTTCAGCCCCTGAGCTGCTCTCTGGGGTTGCAGACACTCCAGGTCCTCACAGGCAGCAGATGGGCACTGGGAAGGACTGGGAGACAGGAGTCCCAGCTCTCCCCCCTGACATAGAAACAATCTTGGAGCTGTCAGCAGAAGGAACAAGAGGAGTTGGCACACAGACCCCTGCGAGGTGCAGCTCCTGGGAATGCTGATAATGTGTTCTTGGGAGAGAAATTTTTCATTCTCTCCATCCTCTGGGTAATTTCTTGTGAGACACAGCACGGAGCCCCACCAGACTCCTCATCTTTCCCACAAGGCTTTTCCATGAGGTGCTGCGTGGGGAATTACTTGCCTCAACTTCCCAATTTTAACTCAAGTTTCTTTTTAAAGAAAAGACAAATAAGCTTCCCATATAGTAGAAACACCTTAACTTCTGGTACTGTAGTTACTTCCTCTAACATATTCTCATTGCCCAGCCATTATAAAATAAAACTTACCATAAGAAACACAGAGTCACACCAACGTGAAACATTTCAGCTTTGTAAAAAAAAAAAGAGTTTCAATCCACTTGAAAACATGGTTCTAGTTTAGACTGTTTGGGTCTGTCATTTTTCAGGAAATTTTTTTAATCAGAATTTTTTGGCATGAGGATAAAAAAGGCTTTCCAGGACTCCCTATAAAGTAAAAAAAAAAAATCCATTTAGTACATGCCTTGGAATTAACCTTCAGTAAGTAATAACATTTCCAAGGTATAGCACATTTAGTGTGAAATCCTGGCTGGATTCTGCCTAAAAACAAAGGCGGTAAAATCAGAAAAATTTACTTTTCAGCTCACCAGGACAATTTTAGGAAGTGTCACTAAAAATCCCCTTTGAAAAACTCCATCAGCAGCACCTGAGCATCTTTCCTCACCCATGGCTGCTGGCTCCATCAAGAGGATGGGTGATTTTGTGGGGCTCTGCCTGGAAGGCTGAATGAGTTCAGGGCTGCCCGGTGTGGCTGGATGCAGAGACTTTACACCAGTGCCTCATTTCTGTCAGGAAAAGTGGATTGGATTTGAAACAAAACCCCATTGATTTTCCATCAGCACTTCCCACAGCCCTACCACCAGAATTAATGCCCAGCAAACCAACCCCTGGCTGGGAAGCAGGGCCAGGATGTTGCTCCCTGTCCACTGGGGTTCTCCTTCATCCTTCCTGGCAGCTCCCAGAGAAATAAGAGTTTTAGGGTGCTGAAACCCCAAACCTGGGCTTCATACATCATCCTGCCCCAGCCAGCAACCCACTTTGGCAGCAGCTCAGAGGAGCACCGTGCATTTGTTTTGAGTCCTACCAAAATGAATGTTTTTAGGCTGTTTCTGGAAATCCCCAGCATGTAAAACCAGCAGCAATGACTTAGCACAGACCCTGTGGGAGAAATGCCTGTGAGAGCCTGTCTGCAGGACAGACAAACAGGTGGATTTGAGGTCCTTGTGTTGCCTCACCTGCAGCCACCACCAGTCTGCCAGGGTTTCCATAGGGTGGGGAAGAAGTGTTTCTCTCCATGAGGCAGTAGGTTGTTTTACACAAGTTAAAAAAAAAAAGAAAAAAAAAATTAATAGAAGTCCTGTATCATTGGCAGGACCAGCCCTGGATGCAGTACTTCATGGCTGGCTGGTGAAAGGGAAAAAATATAGCCCACTTCACTGGGTAAGGGAAAAAAATATAGCCCACTTCACTGGGTAAGGAGTGTATCCTCCTTGTGGGTGGATAAGATATCTCTCAAGTGAATGACTCTAGTATTTATTATGTCAGATTATACCACTTCAGTTCCCGGGTCAGATTATAACAAAACTGGAAAAACAACCACTTACTAGATATTAATTTTATCTTAGAGATTCTATTGTAAATGGGATACAAGCCCCCATGTATATACTACAATCCTCAAAATAGCTCCATCTAAATGCAAATGTGAACCTCTGCCTAACACAGAGCTGAAAGCCTTCCCATTAATATGCCAAGAGATAGGGGAATTAATTTAATGCTTAAAAATTCTCAGGGATAAGAGAAATTTCTTCTGCTCATATCTAGCATCATTTTCTCCTCATGACCAAAGCACCCATAATATGATAATTTTTACCATTTTCAAGCTTACTGAGGAAAAAGGCAGTACAATCTCTCTCTAGAAATTACTTTCCAGGCTCTACCCCACTGACCAGGGTGCAGGTCTGTGTATACTCAGCAAGGAAAGCTCAGGGGAAGACAAAAGGTGAAGATGATGACAGTGCAGGAAGGTTGTTGAGATTCAGTGACTCATCTTTGCAGACTAATCAAAAGCAGAGAGAGTGCTTGACACTTTTCATCACTCACCAGCATCTACCTGCTCCTCTAGGCCCATCACCCTCCCTCCCCATCTCCCATAGATCCACACCCAGTGTGAGATGCTGAGTCCTCTGTGGAGGATTTCAGTGGTCACTGAGTGGAAGGTGCTGAGCTCCCCTGTGTTACTGTACCTGCTGCACCTGCAGGTGTACATGGCCCAGAAAGCAAGACACAGCTCTGTCTCAAAGGATTAAAAGTAGCTCTCTCCATCTCTCCCAAAAAAGCACAGAGCAGGTGGCAAATGTACTTCTTGGTTTTCCAATACTGATGAAACTTCACTAACTGCTTTTGTTAAACTTGGTGCCTTTCCATCAAAACATACATAATCCAAATTTGTGAGGGGATTGTCAGGAAAAGAAGAGTCATGAACTTACTTGTATCAGCACCTTAGCAGAAAGCAGCATCCACCTTGGTACCCACACCACGAGGGTCTGGAACAGACATCTCAGAAGGAACAAGGCTGGAAATCACCACGTCCAGACACAGAAACATCATCAGCAAAAGCTGGACAAGTGAGAGAAGCATTCAAGCCACTTCCACAGAAGATTTACTCTGAAGTATGCCTCTTCCTGTAGAACAGTTCAGAAACCAAACACATGAATGACAAGGAGGTTGTGTCAATGTGAGTGACCAGTTGTTGGTGGACTGACATGGAAGCAGCAGCAAGTTACAGCTCTGCAGGTTTCAGAGAACCACAGAATTGTTCCAGGTGGAAAAACCTTCAAGATCATTGAGTCCAACCAAAACCTAACTCTATTCTTTTGGATAGTTTCAGAATAAGGAAGAAATTTCTTAAGCTGTTTTCTCTCTGGACCTTAGAACTCAGTGGCTGGGTCTTTTCTGATTAAACATGTGCAAGATCATGCCCTAAATGTCATAAGAAACAAACAAACAAAAAAAGATACTTCTCACATCAAACGGATGTGCCCCAGTTTAGGGAACTCTACAGCTCCCTGAGTACAGACTTAATGCTGCTGAGCATAGAGTTTCCTTTGGCAAAGCTCATGGGTCTGGTCTGGCCTTTGATCATCAGCAACATATAACAGTGACTTAAAGAAATGTGAGAAATTTGGGAAAGACTCATTGCAGCTGTAAACTGATGAGGAGAGCAGTACAGCCTGAAAAGATGGAGTCAAACTCTATGCATATCACTGGCATTAAAAAAAAAAAAATCATTTTCCCCAAACAGCTTTTGTTACTTCATGAGCTACAACACTCTCTAATGTATTCCTGTAATCTATAAAAGCTTTATGAAATATTGACATTACTGGAATTATTGACATTCCCATAGTAATTATCTTTCATAACAAACAATCGTAGAATCACAGAATGTCAGGGGTTGGAAGGGACCTCTGAAGATCAAGTGCAACCCCCCTGCCAGAGCAGGACCAAAACTGGGGCAGGTCACTCAGAAGTGCATCCAGATGGGTCCAGAAAGTCTCCAGAGAAGGAGACTCCACAACCTCTCCAGGGCTTTGTAACCCTTACAGTAAAGAAATTCTTCCTCATGTTGAGGTGGAACTCCCTGTGCTCCATACTGAATCCTTTGCCCTCTCCTATCACAGGGCACAAGTGAGAAGAGGTTGTCCCTTCCTTCCTGACACCCAGCCCTCCTATTTACACATATTTACAGTCTTCTCCTCTCCAGACTAAAAAAAACCCCAGGTCCCTCAACCTTTCTTCATCAGGCAGGTGTTCTAATCCCTTCATCATCCTTGTAGCTCTCACATTTACTCTCTCCAGTAAATCCCTGTCCATCTTGAAGTGGGGAGCCCAGACCTGGATGCAATACTCTAGACAAGGTCTCACGAGGGCAGAGTAGAGAGGGAGAGGAACCTCCCACTACCTGCTGGACACTCCAGGCACCCCAGGATACCACTGCCCACAAGGGCACATTGCTGTCCCATGGATAACTTCTTGTCCACCAGGACTCCAAGGTCCTCTTCCATGGGGCTGCTTTCTAGCAGATCAGCTCCTGACCTGGACTGCTGCACTGTGTTACTCCTTCCCAGGTGCACAATAGCTGAGGATACATAATATATATAATATCCTATATAATATATATATATAATATAATATATAATATGCATTGTATATTATATATTATATATAATTATATAACATATATAATATATAAAATATCCTTTCTACTCTTACAGAAACAAGTCTCTCCTTTTAGTGCTGAAAAAATTGCTGTCGGTGAAAAATCTTCATTGGACTTGGCATTAACAAGCACACTCTGTGAAAGCAGGATTCTTATTCTCTGGGACTTTTTGGTCTTTTTCCTTTAAACTCTTTATTTCACTCAAATTAGATGAAATTATGAAATGAAATGGAAGATTGTACTCAATCTGTTTATCTAAATGGGAAGCTGTTGAGGAAATCCTCCCTGACCCCTGCAGTACAAATATTTGCTTTGCAACACGCAGGAATGTGCCTTCTCCCCATCCTCCTCAGGTCTGGGCCTCATGGATTCCAGGTTTGGCTCCACTGTGGAGTTATATCCCATAACATCAAGCTTTTCAAGCAGTCATTGCAAAGCACTCCAGCTCCACTAACAAGAACTCCTCTTTATACCCAGGATCTAAGCTTGAAGGGATCTTGAAACATCAGAAGGAGTTGGTAAGAGCTCGAGACATTTTCAATGAGATGTGGGAGATAAAAAGAAGATACAGGAAAACCACAGGATAAAAGCTAAAGGAGAAGAGTAATCCCAAAATAGCTCTGTTTGGAGTGTTCTTCTGGAAGAGTTATTCTGCTCTTCGGTATGGCAAAACATCAAAGAGGAAATATTTCAACCAAAGTACTTGTGAGCTAAACTTCTCATCTTCTTCCAGATCATCACAACTTGCTGGTTTTCTTAATGTGGCCCTGTGGTCAGACATGGCAGCATAAGGCTCACAAGGAGAGGGTTTTTTGGTTTTCTTGTGCATCCAACCCAGGCAACTCAGGGACAGGAGCAGAAGTCTTGCTGGTGCAGATGTCCTTCTCCAGACCTCCTGCTAGTCCACTCCCCAGAACCTATAGATGTTTTCTGAAGCATTTGGAACACTGTCTTCCTTCTTCCCATTCAAACACACAGATGGGTCCCAGGCCAGTAGTGAGTTCAGGAAGGAATCGCGTTCAAGACCCTCCAAGGCTCACCAATACCTTTTAGATGGTCCAAGGACCTTTGCTGGCTCCAGGGCTTGATGAGGAATCAGCCAAACTATCACAAACAGGATTTTCCTCTACTGCTAAAGATCCCTGGTGTCTTACTTATTTTAAGCAGTTCTAGCTGTGACTTTAAGCATCATGGATCCAAGAAGGAATTTTCAGATCATAGCTGAGGACATTTTCAGAAGTGGACCTGAACAGTTTTTCACCTGTGCCAACCCTGCCTCTGCATTCCTATCTCCTCCTCGTGCCCCACACTGCTGCTCTCCCTCACCCCCCCCTGCACTCACAGAGCAAGTCCTTGAGATTAACCACAATATGATTACATTTTAATTGAGGCCAGCTTAGTGTGGGGACATCCTTTTAACTCAGGAGGCCTCAATTCCACAGAACCATAATGAACTAATAATGAATGTGCTCAAGTCATTAAATCAAAATTCATAAAAGGGTGAATATTGCTTTCTTTTATAATAAAGCAATTAAAATCCCATATACTGTAATAGATACTACTAAGGTGCACTAAGTGTGCTTTAAGGAGGTTAGTGCTCAGTGCCACCACACACAAATTTGGGGATCTTTGCAAAATAGGACTGCTACACTATTAATAGATGAGCAGAACCCTTTTCAAGTCATCTTTGTCTCAGTGTTACTGCCTGCTTTAAGAAATACTGGCATGATTTCATTAGCAGGTGGTGTAGAACAGTTAGTTAGCAGAAATCATGACTTAGAGTACGAGCAAGGAACTTCCAAGCAGTGAAGCAGGGTACCACTCGAGGGAAAGGGGAAGGGGAAAGGGGAAAGGGGAAAGGGGAAAGGGGAAAGGAAAGGAAGACCTTAGAGCACCTTCCAGTGCCTGAAGGGGCTCCAGGAAAGCTGGGGAGGGACTGGGGACAAGGGCCTGGAGGGATGGGAGCCTGGAGGGGGAAGGGTTTCCAGCTGCAAGAGGGGAGATTTTGGGAAGAAATAGTTTGGGGTGAGGGTGCTGAGCCCCTGGTTGCCCAGGTTGCCCAAGGAAGCTGTGGCTGCCCCATCCCTGGCACTGGGTTCCCCTGGATCTGGGATCCCCTGGTTGGATGGCAGCTGCTGGAAGGGGTGATGCCCCCCAGCCTGGGGCACCCCACATCCCTGTGCCCCCACCTGCAATCAAAGCCTTTTTAGCCCCAAATTGGTTTGGGGTTTTTTTTTTCCATTCCTTTGTTCCTGCTCAGCTCCTGTTCAGGTCTGGGGGGTGACAGAGTGGGGGGGATGGTTCAGGGATCTCCCTNAAGCCCCAAAAGTGGCTCCATGCCAAGGGCAGCAGCCTGGTACCCCAGGCAGCAGACTCATCGTTGCCTCTGGAGGTGTTCTGCCTGCCCAGACATTTCACACATAACCACTTCTGTGTCTGCCCTGCTTTTGTGTTCAGCAGGGAGCTGTGTTCTTCATTTACAGGCTGGGTAACATGCATGAAGTGCATCAGTGACACAGCAGAGTTCCCCTTCCATCTCCTTCCAAGAGGAGCGTGGTGGCTTCCTTGGCTAGTTCAGCAGAGCTGTGCCCATCCCCATGCCTGCCTCTCTTCCAGGTTTCTTCTGGTTTATTAGCATTCAGCAGGGGAAACTTTCCTCTCCTGGAGTGTTACTCCCCTGTTTACTTTTGGAGGTTTTGCACCAGTGGTTCCCAGTGGCACCAACAGAAATGATTCAGAGAAATCCACTTGGAAGGGTGAGCACTGGTCCCAGGGGCTGCTGGAGGTCTCTGTTTCTCATATGTACCAAGGAGAGCATCACTGGGTTCACTGCAGGAAACCCAGGTGTTGAATTCATCCAACAAGCTGCTTCAAACTCCAAACAGATGTTCCTGTGTCTTTTCTGCTTCTGGAGCAGCCTGTGTGGAAGCATCAGCAGATTTACAAGAGTGCAGAGGCATGAACTGTACCTGCTTTAGTTAGGATCAAGGCCTGAAGCACTGGAAAATGGTTTGTGACTACTCTGGCCACAATTTCTGACTGCAGCATCACCAAGCCCCACAGTCCCCAACACCCACAAAAGGGGTTTGAAGAGCAGAAACAAATTTTTAAAATCCTGGCTACCTGCCAGCCCCAAGTCAGCTCAGGTGAGCTCACCTGGGGCAGCACCTGGGAGGCTGAAGGTGATGGATAAGCCCCAAAAGTGGCTCCATGCCAAGGGCNGAAAAGGAAAGGGATAAGGAAAAGGAAAAGGAAAAGGAAAAGGAAAAGGAAAAGGAAAAGGAAAAGGAAAAGGAAAAGGAAAAGGAAAAGCTGCTGCTGCTCAATTGAGGTTCATTCACTGGTCCTTTCATCATAGCATCTCCTTCCCGTATCTCATGCTTTTTTCCTTGGGGGTTAACAGCCCAACTTTACAGCAGCAGAGAAAGCACATGATGAGTATGTCTGACTTTGTGAGTCAGGCCTGACTAGGGGAAGAGTACTCAGGAAAACACATCCTGATTTTTATCTTTCCACGTGGCCTTTGCTCCAAGGAAAATGCATGTGAGAAGCTCTGGATTATTTTAAACACGAACCTTATTGCCACAGGTACTGGAAAGCCAATGGTTAGATGTGGATTTGAAGAAGGAGAAGGTCAAGCAACAGACAGATCTTTAGCTGCATGTTAATCATGCTGGCCTGGACACATCTCTTTGGTTCATCTGGTCCCTGGTATGTGCTAGAAGAGGGATGCTCTGCA
Organism: Florisuga fusca; assembly: GCA_038090715.1. Lineage (NCBI taxonomy): Eukaryota > Metazoa > Chordata > Aves > Apodiformes > Trochilidae > Florisuga > Florisuga fusca. The sequence continues at coordinate 2,450,188 of JAAWXA010000046.1, read as the reverse complement.
GGAGCACATGACTGGAAGCAGGGCCCAGGTCATCTCAGCCAGATCCTCCTCCCAGTGCCCAAATCAGGGCAGGCTCAGAGTGGTGGCCTTGGTCCCTCTCCCCTTGGCCCTGTCACAGAACACTCCCCAGCTCTACTGATCCCTGCTCAGCCCTTGCAAAGTGCCCACTGGTGAGAGAGCTTGGGAGAGCTGAACCCCTTGGTACCTGCACACCAAAGATCCCTACTGCCCCAAAGCTCATCTTCCCACCTAGGAGAACCCTTTCCCTGAGGGGCTACTATCCTTCCAGGCTGAGAAGAAGAGGCACAAAGCAACTGGGATCAGACAAACCAGTCAGCAGCAAACCAGAAACATCACCAGCCCCGTGGTGCTGCCTGCTGTGCCAGACACCATCATCTCCTGGAGGCCTTTGGCCTCTGTTCAGGAAAAAAAAACAATCATTCCCATGCACCAAATGGCTGGGGATCTAAACACAAGATGATTTACTGGTATTCACAAATCCACACAAGCAACAAGAGTCCTGGAAACCCAAGGCTTTGAAGGCTGCTTGGGAAGAGAGAGCGATGGAAAGCGTGTCCCAGGGCAGGTGGGAATGTGTGCCTGTAGGAAAGAGAAGAACAGATTGGCAGAGAAAGAATTATTAAATAGTACATGGTGGAGTAAGGGATTACCTGGAGAACATGAGATGAGAACAGACAGATTAAAGGAATGCTGAATATTTATTACAAAGCCCTTCATATCACAGGCAGTAATACATGCCCTGGCTGCTACTGAATAATAAAGCCAACAGCTGTGATTGCTCTGAGTTGGGTAAAATAGAGGCTTTTATCCACTGGAGACCATGCACTGTTATACATAATAATCAAAATCATTCAGAAAAGAGAGAGAAATAGCTCAATGACCACCATGGCCAGGTTACCTCAGGCTCTTGCCATTCACAGATGGGGGGAGAGGCACCAGATACTCCAAGCCCCATTTCTCCCTGGATGTTGGTGTTAGTGGGACCAAAGGGACCCAAAGTGTTCAGCCCATCAACAACCAGAACTGGGAGCTCCTGGTAAGTCTGCAACAGGCCACGAGAAAGCCAAGAGGCCATTTTTGTGTAGAACACTGGCTTTAGGGTGAGGCACAGTGTGCTTTAGGCACAGCCAAAATGATTCTGGTTGGGTCCTGCTGTATGTGGGTCATTACAGGAGTGCATTCACCCACTTTTTCGAGACTCACCCCAGAGTTGGAAGGGAAAAAACCCCTGTTCTTGCAACCCAACAGTTCGGCTCATGAGCCCATTTCTTCTGGTCCACAAACACCAGGCCCTTCAGCAGGGAGAGTGGATGCACTCCTGGGTTCCCTGAGGAAGTTAAGAATTAATTTGTTTAGATGGAAACTCTGCTTGCTGTGGCAGCTTAGCCCTTGATATCACCTCACATCCAACAAGTGGACAGGCAGGGAAAGAAAGGAATGTCAGACCAGAAGTAACCATTCACCCTGCAGCTGCTTTGCTTCTCCTTTCCAGAGCTGAGCCCCTCACCCTGGTTTCACACCATGGCCAGGAACTGCCACCAAAAAGAGATTGCCATTTGGTTGGGTAATGGTCACCAAAACCCAAGAAGTCCTTTCCAGTTGTGGGGAAGAGGAGGAAAAGGCCTGGGAGAAAATCATTTCAGGATTGGCACTTCCTAACCAGCTACAGGGATTTTTTTTCAGAACCACTGCACACGAGTGGGTGTGGAGGCAAGTGGGAGGGCAGGAAGAAGGAAAACCCCATGACCACCCCGAGAAAACCCCATGAAAACCCTGAGGCCACCCTGGGAGCAGGTCCTGCCATGCAGCAGAGCTGTGCCCATCCCCATGCCTGCCTCTCTTCCAGGTTTCTTCTGGTTTATTAGCATTCAGCAGGGGAAACTTTCCTCTCCTGGAGTGTTACTCCCCTGTTTACTTTTGGAGGTTTTGCACCAGTGGTTCCCAGTGGCACCAACAGAAATGATTCAGAGAAATCCACTTGGAAGGGTGAGCACTGGTCCCAGGGGCTGCTGCAGGTCTCTGTTTCTCATATGTACCAAGGAGAGCATCACTGGGTTCACTGCAGGAAACCCAGGTGTTGAATTCATCCAACAAGCTGCTTCAAACTCCAAACAGATGTTCCTGTGTCTTTTCTGCTTCTGGAGCAGCCTGTGTGGAAGCATCAGCAGATTTACAAGAGTGCAGAGGCATGAACTGTACCTGCTTTAGTTAGGATCAAGGCCTGAAGCACTGGAAAATGGTTTGTGACTACTCTGGCCACAATTTCTGACTGCAGCATCACCAAGCCCCACAGTCCCCAACACCCACAAAAGGGGTTTGAAGAGCAGAAACAAATTTTTAAAATCCTGGCTACCTGCCAGCCCCAAGTCAGCTCAGGTGAGCTCACCTGGGGCAGCACCTGGCAGGCTGAAGGTGATGGATAAGCCCCAAAAGTGGCTCCATGCCAAGGGCAGCAGCCTGGTACCCCAGGCAGCAGACTCATCGTTGCCTCTGGAGGTGTTCTGCCTGCCCAGACATTTCACACATAACCACTTCTGTGTCTGCCCTGCTTTTGTGTTCAGCAGGGAGCTGTGTTCTTCATTTACAGGCTGGGTAACATGCATGAAGTGCATCAGTGACACAGCAGAGTTCCCCTTCCATCTCCTTCCAAGAGGAGCGTGGTGGCTTCCTTGGCTAGTTCAGCAGAGCTCTGCTTGCCCAGAACTCAGGATTTTTTTTGGCCAGGCATGGGGACCTGGACTGGAGAGACAAAGAAAGAGAGAGCAGAGCATGCACTTTCAGCTCCACACAATGCTGGTCAAAATCTACATTCCCCGTGGTATCTTTGCACTCCGGTGAAGTGCAATTACCTCCTCATTTTGCAGCTCTTTGTGGCCAGTTAATCTCTCCCATTTTGCTTCTGACATCTCCAACAATCCAACCCTGACACTCCTTATAGATACTGCAATTACAATACAGAGCAGCTCTTGACAGGATGAGTTGTAGTTTGCTCTCTTCCTGTAACACTCAAAGCCACCAGGCATGGCTACATGAAATGGCAAAAGAAACCATCACCAACAAATTATCCAGGTCCCCAGCAGACAGTGACAGTGCTATAGATCTGTCTTAGCCAATTAAATGCCTGGAAGCTCCCCAGAACAGGCCAGCTGGGGCAGAATTTACATGTGTGTCCGTTTTCAGTAATAACTCAGCTGTGATTTTCCTTTCTCTTCCTCATCCTTAGGGCAGAGTCTTTCCCACTGCCACTCTCCTGCCTTCCCAGCCCATGTCACACACCCTGCAACTGGGGCAACCAGTCCTCAGGTTTTGACTTGAGCACAATGCAAGACATTGGAGGGAGCAGAGTTCCCAAAATAGCCTTGAGAAATGGGCCTTTTGCTTTGGCCACCATAGAAATGGGCCAAAGAATCAGCAATACCTCCTGATGACCATTAGTTTGCAGAAAACAACTCTACACGATTCAAGGCACCATCAGATATTCTTCACTACTCTCCCAGCTCCTAAATATGCCAGGAGGGGGTGTATTCCCTTATTTTCTTGGCCAAGAAACTACATCCACTCTAAAAACTGTGTGGGCCTCATGGTAACCCTGAGAGCTGATGGATTCAGGCCTTGTAACTTCTTTATACAGCTGCAGCACAAACTAAGCTCAGCAGCTAGATACCCAGATTCCAGCATAATGGATTTCCTGATCTCTGTGCCAGTTAATTTCTAGCTAAGGTGAGATCTCAGAAAGAAGTGAATCCTTCCAGAACAGGTTTGATTTCTAAGAGGGCTAAAGGATTCAGGCATTCTACTGCCTTTGAGTTTGTTTACACTTATATACCATTAATCCCACACTTTGGGACTTCTAGTTACCTGCAGGAGCCAGGAGGAATTTTTTTTTTCCCCTGCTGCTGCACAACCTGCCTTTTCAGCTGCCTCCTTGCTTTCTGGCTCTCCTCCAAAGTGGTTCATTTGAAACTCATCTGCAAAGCTGGAGTAAGGCAAGATTCATTCCTACCTAACATGTAGGATTTGTAGCAAGACAAATCTCAGCCTCCAGCACTACCTGTCCCTGCAGGGCATCATGCTGGAGCTGGCCCTGCCCTTGGGACTCACAGAGAACCAAAGGAACTCTAAAGACATCACATCCCACCTTACCTGGAGAGGTGTTCCATGCACCAGCCAGTCCCTTCCATCCCAGGGAGCTGCAGACAGGGGTTCAGAGACACCTTTTGGAGGGGCTGAAGGAGAGATTTTTTTTTTTTCTCCTCCAGCTCAAAGGAGGTGGTGGGGATGGGCGGCTTGATTGGAGAAGAGGCAGAGCCTAACATCTGCTTCTCAGCCAAGCAGTCGTGCTCTCTTGAGGTGACCTTGAACTCCTGCCATCAGCAGCACACTTGGAAAATCCACTCTTCAGGGAGGATAATTAAACCAACCCACCTCCCAGGTGTTGGGGAGGCTTCTCCTCCGCAGTGATTTGTGACTGTCACAGCACAGAGGACGTGCAGCAAGGGAGGAGGATTTCTGTAAGAGAAGCCCACTGAGATTAGCACCTCCAGGGCCCCATCCAAGCAAAGGAGAAGGGACCATGCCTGCCTGTGGGAATATCTAATCCAAGATGACAGGGCTCCTAATGAGCAGAAAAAAGAAACCAGTTCCCCCACCAGTATTTTAACAGAAGGTATCTTATCAGATGCAGCAAAGTCAGGGTGGTGGTTTTTCTTTTGCAGTGGTAAATGTGGCAGTGTCTTCTCTTTTCTAATGTTCCTTAAAATTAGGCCAAGTATTATTTTTAATAATACTAATTTTATTAGTACTAATAAACTACTACTAATGAGCAGATGCTTGTGGCATATATTGAAGATGCAAAGAAGATACAGAGTTAGTGGGTCTTACGGAACCACAAAACTGAATTAACCTTCAGAGGGATGTATGTATACAAGATGTATTTGTTGCCAATATTATGACTGGACTGGTTATACCAGTGTGAAGTTTGCTTTCTTCTCAGCCTCATTATAGTTCAACAAACTAATCCCTTTATTGATGATTTAATGTGCATCTGTGAGCTAACAAATTCTTTGCTGTGTGCAATTGATTTCTGCTGCTGTAATCACTACACACAAATATCTTCTGTATCATTGCTCTGTAGAAAAATATGCTTTCCAGCAAGATTATACAGACTAATAGTGTGATTATTCAGCCTCTGTAAAGTTATCTATCTGCTTAACCTCTGTGCAGCCTTTACAGCAGGTTGATCCAGATACGCTTCAGAAATTTATCCACCTACACTTTGTAAAACACCTTGTTAAACCACCTTCCATCTCAGCCTGGGGATGAATTTCCAGCCACTTCAGAGAGAGAGCTGTGTCCAAGAGTAATTGCTTACTTTAGGAGAGCCAGCCAGCTCCCCTTTTTAATGATATTACTCTTCCAAAATTAATTTCAGACAGGTAAAAGTTTCAAACCAGCAGCCCTGTGGACTGGATTCCTCATTTGAATACAGATTCCTCACCTGAATACTGAAAACACTTTCCTCTGTGATTCAATCCTGAGCTCAACTGAAGGTAATTTCTCCCTACACCATCTCAGAGCTCAAGTTTTATACTGGGAGGATGGAGAAGGGGCAGAGGTTTATGAGTCTCCACATCTATAGGTTCTTGTCCATTGTAAACACATCAGCATTCCTGGCTACACCCCACAGCCCTCCCAGATGGCCCAGAAGAGGGTACCCAGAAAGGTACTCCTGGCCTGCTGAGCAGGATTTGCTCCAAGAGGAGAACTGAAGTGCTAAGCAGCCCCTGGGTTGGAAGTGATGGGAAAGCACAGCAACCCTTGCACAGTGCCCAAGCTCACCTGCTTTGCCTGCCCCACAATGATTCTGGAGAAAGAAAAGTTGGCTGGTAGGAATCATTTCTCATCAGCTATCAAGCAGAGAGGTGGATCAGAGAATAATCCAATCATTTGGGTTGGAAGGGATCTCCTAAGGTCATTCAGTCCAACCCCCCTGCAGTCAGCAGGGACACCCTCAACCAGATCAGGTTGCTCAGAGCCTCCTCAAGCCTCACCTTGAATCTCCCCAGGGATGAGGCTTCAACTAATCCCCTGGGAAACCTCTTCCATTTGTCTAATACCCTCATGGTAAACAACTTTTTCTTCACACCCGATCAAAATCTCCTCTAATATAAACCCCTTGCCCCTCATCCTAGCACTCCAGCCCCTTGCAAACAGCCCCTCTCCAGCCTTCCTGTAGGCACCTTCAGACACTGGAAGATGGAATGGAATCAGCTTCCCAGCCCCTCTGCAAGCCCAGCTCTCAGGCTCCTAAAACAGCCTCAAGAGGCAGCTGCTCCTGCCTGACATTCCCATAGATCAAGGAGGATCAGGACCTTGGCTGGCAGCATCAGCCCAGGGAGGATGCTTTACTGCAGCTGAGGATCCAGCCCCTCTTGTTTATCCTGCTCTATAAAACTGTCTTGGAAAGGTCATTATTTGCCCTGTTGGTGTTTGTCACAAGGCCGTTTTGCTCTGGTGTTTTCAGATGTGACTGAGAAGCACTTGTGCCTGAAATCATTCAGATTCACAGCCCCTAGATATGCCCAGGCAGAACAGACAGACACCAATCAGAGGCAAATGCCTTTCAATCCCACGGAGAGAAATGTTTCTGCTGCATTATGCACAATTACCTGCTCAACCCTTGTAATTCTGAAGCTCCTGCTTCAACTCTATTACAACCACACGTGCCACTCACCCTGCCACTTTCTGCTCTCTGCTCAGAAAGGGAAGGGCAGGAGAACCAGTTTCACCCTTTGCCATTACAGAAACTTTAAATCAGCTGAAATTAGCAGAACAATTTGGGCCCTGTGTAAAAAGAAACCATCAAGTCACCTCCCTGGTACCAAACTGAATCTGAGCCAGGATCCCACAGACCCAGCAAGTCCCACAACTCAAAATACACTTAGAAACCAACAGAGGACAATCTGTCTGTCCAGCACAAAGGAAAACCTCCCTTTTTCCTGAATCAAAGCTATCTCCAACTGGGGCCTCTAGAGTGGTGCCTGGGATGCTCTGCTGTGATGCCCACAACCAACCCCTCTCCTATCTGCCAGCATGACCACGGGTGCAATTGGTCCAGAGTCAGCAAGAAGGCAAAATCAGCAAAAAAACCCCTCTCCACCTGCAGATATTTAGGTTAACTTGGCTCAAGGTGAGTGCCAGGAGCAGGGGAAGGATGGCACTTGGCACTTGTCTTGCCAGGGCAGAGCAGGTGAGTGACAGCCACCCAGGGGACCCAGGAGGGGGGAGGAGAGGTTGGGTGCCAGCAGCTCTTCACACCTTGTTTTCTGGCTCCAGCATCACCAGGAGAATGCAGGCACTTGGGTCACAGAGAGCAAAGCCCTCAAGCACATTTCAGCTCAGCCCAGCTCCCTGTGGGAGCTCCAGAATATGCTCAGTGCCAAGCCCTCAGGACCATCACACAAGAACTGAGCACCCATGTCCTTCTGACCAACCCTCTGTCAGGGTTTGACACTGGCCCGGCAATTAAACCGAATAACAGATTTTTCTATTAATCCTCCTCTCCTCCCTGGTAAGGAAAGGAGAGAGAATAAGGGAAAGAGACTGATGGGTTGGAAACTAAACTACACAACTTTAATGAAACAGGAATGATAAATAGGTAAAATTACTCAATATATACAAATATACAGGAAAAATTGATACCAGGTTCCTCCCACCTTTCCCCCAATAACTCTCACGTCACCACGGAGGCTGCAGGGCAGCCCTGGGAAAGTCCAGGCTGGACCCTGGGGTCAGGAGCAGTCAGGAGCTGGAGGCAGGAACACACAGATTCAGGCTGGAATGGATCAGGAGCACAGGCAGACAAACGGACAGAATCCTCCCAGGATGCTGAAGCAAACAGGGAACAGGGGAAGGAAGAGCAGGAAGGGGCAGGAAGGGGTCTGACCCTCGTGATCCCTCAAATTTATACTGAGTATGAGGTGTATGGGATGGAATACTCTGTTGGGTCAGTTCTGGCATCTATCTTGTCTCGGGCCTCCCCAAAGGAGGGGTTCAGGTGGGACCTCTTTACTCCTTCTGCAGGGTAAAATGTTCCTCAGAGCTGAGCTGTGTCCTTGGCTCTGCACACCAGTCTCTACCAGTAACTATAAACATCCAGTGGGATCAGTCCTAGAAGCAGACACTGTCTGAGAAACTTGCTGTTCATTTCAGCAAGTGCAACTACTGACAAGAAACTTAGCTGAAAGCAAAAGTACAAGACAGAAAAATCACCTTTATCCTGGCCCAAACCAGGACACCCTCTCAGCTGCAGTGAGAGCAATCATCACTGGGAGAAAACAAAAAAATGGGCCATTTTTCTTTTTTATCCATGTGGCTGAAGAGTTGGTGCAATTAACTCTGCTCTGAAAAAAAAAAAAAAAAAAAAAAAAAAAACAGGGTTTTCAGGAACGTTGGCTTTTTTTTTTTTTATTTTAAGATGTTCAGTGATGCATTTAGGAGAGTGGTATGTACCTTGTGAGGGATACACACATGCTCACACACTCTGTTTGTCTGACAAAGCAAGCCATCAATAATTGCTGAGCCTGAATATGAATTGTCTCCTGAAAGGAACTGAGAGACCTTGAGAGCACTAAGGAAAATAAAACTCAACTGGGAAAGACAGCAACCCGACAGTTTTCCCATCCAAAGATGTCTCTCAGACTCCTAATTGCACAGATTGCTTCTGATTACACCAGGTAACACCAGGAAGGAGGTTACTCTGCAGCAAGAAGTGACAAAATAAGCAGAATTCCAACTGCAGTATCTTTGATCTAGACTCTGGTTCACCAAGACATGAATTTCTGACAAAAATAGAAAAATCCCCATCCTCACATGGTAACACCACCATCTACGTGACTACCTCACCCACACTGGTCCCTGCTTCAGGCTTTGGCTGCTCCTCTTTGCACTGGAATGATGAGCAAAATTTGCAGAGACAGGAAAGATACTGTAAAAAATGTAACAAAAAAATCCACCTGTTAAACCAGCTGCTGGGTCAGTCCTCTGGGGGGTGGCTGGAGAGCAGAAGAACATGAGACTCAAACAACATTTTATACTAAGCTCTGAAAAAGAACCTGGCCTTCATACCTCCTCAAATTCAAAAACCAGTCAGCAAAGCTGGAATATTTTTAGGGAAAAGATAGCTGCATAGCTGGGATAAGCAGAGGCAGCTTCCCACCTCCCTGCCAGCACACTCAAGCACAAGGATTTCATGGTTGGAGGTCAGGTTTGTGACACAGGCACCCCTCTTTTTGCTCTCTTCAAATATGATTATTCACCAGGGGGATACTCCTCTCAGTAAATAAGCCTAGAAGAAGAAATTACAAAGAAAACCAGTGCCATGAGCTCATAGTGAAAGAGCATCTTGACTTGCATCACAGCCCTAAGAGGTGTTCTGGGTGCCAGGGTGTAGCTGCTCCTTCAGGACATGAACCTCATGAGCATCTCAGAGGCAGAGATGGGCCCAAAAGGCTGAAAAGCAGCAGAGGGAACAGCCTGCCTGGCATTGCCAAGGGGAACACTCTATTTGACTATTTTTTCCAACACAAACCTCAAGGTCTTACCAGCCCAGAAGTGGGTGCCCTCCTTTGGGCATGTTTCAGAAAGGTGATTTTCACCCAGCACCTTGGGAAAGGGAGCAAATTCAGTCAATGCTTTTTCTTTTTCTTCCTTTTCCCCTTCTCTTTGTCTTCCCCCAGCTCTGTCCTCCACAGTTGCTGCAGTTTCTAAGAACTGTGACAGTCAAGGGCATCACTCACCCCTTCAGGGCCACAGCAGTGGAGAAACTGGGGAGGGCACTGCCAGACACTAAGCTGACGTATCTTGTATGATTAAGAACTTAGAGAAGGTCTGGTTTCTAGTTCAGATAAAAGTTCCAAGTATGTTGTCAACTCCTTTTCTGTTTTAATTCCACAGTAGCCCTAGAGAAGCAACCTCACGTGCTGCCTCCCTGGCACACAGACCTCTCCCTGCACCTCTTCCAATGGCAAATCCCACAAAAACAGGGATTTATTCCCCCACCAAGGGGCAAGGTAGGGCACACTCAAAGGCAAGGGGGAAAAAAAGCAGGTTGAATAAATACCAAAAGCACCATGAGGCCAGGAAGGCTTAGTAAATATCAGCTTTTTTCTTTTTTTTTTTTTTTTTTTTTTTTTTTTAATGCTGCCATGCTTAAATCCCCTTTGGTGTTCAGGTTTGAATAAGGGTTTCTGAGAAAGTCCCACTGGAAAGTAGCTTATGAAGAGCAGAAAGTCACAGGGGCAGATAAAAACCATCCACATGCACACACGGAGGGGAAGGGATAGAGGAGGAAATTAAAATTGTGGAATACGAAATTATATCCAGCATCCTGCACGATTCCAGGGTTGCTGAGTTAAAGGCAATGAATAAATAAGAGAAATTCAAACCCAAGCAAACCTCTAGGATGAGACAAAATTCATTCCAGGGTGTTAGAGCAGATTTGAGGAAGGAAATGTGTGTGCCAACAGCAATTACTATGGAGAACTCACTGAGCACAAGTCTAGAAGACTGGAAAATTGGAAAATAACAAACCAAATGTGGTATCAATATGCAAAAAATGAGAGCAAGCCTGGCACAGGAAATTACAGGGCTATCAGCTTAATATTCATTACCTATAGGAAAAATCAAGGTTCCCATTCTATACAAGGGTGTAATTAAATCAAGGGGTTCTGCTGAAATCAGCTGCTTGGGATGGGTATGAAATAGAAGTGGATTCAAGATGCATCCACAGCCTCAGCTCCAGCCCAGGGCCTGGGTTGTTCTGATCTAGAAACCAGCTCTGCTGAGAAGTTTTCTTCTGGCTACTGTGAGTTTAAAATCTCTTGCTCAGTGGTTTAAGTTTTTTGGGGTTTTTGTTGTGGTTTTTTCATTTATTTTGCTTTGCATGTGATTCAGTGTTGAGAAGGATTAGCAGGGCCAGGCCAGCTGAGGATAGAGTCTGGGGGAAAATGTTCTGGGCTGATTTACTGTTTATGTGTTTGCTGTTTAGAGCAAGGGTAGTGAAGCATTCCTCTTACTCCTTCTGCTTCTGCCCCCCCCTTTCTCCACAGCAGGAATGCCTGCAGTTATCCATGCGTTTCCTCCTGGGGCTGAGAACCAGGTCCAGGCATTCATAGAATCCCAGACTGGTTTGGGTTGGAAGGGACCTTCAGGTTCATCCATTCCCAACCCCCTCCATGGGCAGGGACACCTCCCACAGCCCAGGATGCTCCAACCTCCATCCCACCTGGGCTGAGACACTGCCAGGGATGGGGCAGCCACAGCTTCTGGGGGCAACCTGGGCCAGGGGCTCAGCACCCTCACACCAAAGAAAAGAATTTCTTCCTGATCTCTCATCCCAATCTTCTCTCTTCCAGGTTAAAGGCATTCCCCTTTGTTCTATCACTCCCTGCCCTTGTAAGATGTCCTTCCTCAGCTTTCCAGCAGCCCTTCAGGTACTGAAAGGCTGCTATGAGGTCTCCCAAGCACCTTCCCTTTTCCTTTTTCCTTTTTCCTTTTTCCCTCCTCCCTCTTCTCCTTCTCTTCCTTCTTTCCTTCTTTCTCTTTCTCTTTCTCTTTCTCTTTCTCTTTCTCTTTCTTTCTCTTCCTCTTCCTCTTCCTCTTCCCCATTCATTACCTTTCAGAAGGTTGCTGTTTGCTGCCTACTGAAACACCCTCTTCCACTTCTCCTGCCCCATTCCCACTGCATGGCTCACACACAGGTGGGGTTTTATTTCCAAAGGCACTGCCAAGCTTTCCAAGAGGAACAAGGGCAGCATCCACCAGCCCAGGCCCATCTGCTGAGCCAGCCACCCTCCCATCCAAGGCCAGTGCCATGAGGATTTATGGAGACCTCCACTGGTGGGCAAATGGCTTCAGTAAACTTGGACTCAGGATTCCAAGTCTTGGGAAATACCAAGGATGCAGCTCAGCATTCAGAGCATTGAAATGTGTTCAGGCCAGATTGCCCCAAGCAATGTACATTAGTCCTCACCTGCTTCTCCTCTCTGAGGAACATGGAGAAACAATAATAAATATTTTAAAAGCTCCACTAGTGCCTCCAGCTTTCAGAAATGCATCCCACAGTCCTTCCTTACCCTAAATCACCTCCAAGAAAAGTTATGAATGAGCACAAAGAGACTATTTCAAGCGTGCAACGGCAACCACCAGCCCGGGTTTTGAAAATCAGCAAGAAGCTCCAGAGGGAAAATACAGATCCCTCACTTCCATCACAAGGTTCTCACATCAAGGAAACATATGGAGAAGCTATGCAGAACCTTACTGTGCTTTTTAACTCAGAATGAGATCTTTGAGGAAATACCCTCTTTGAATTTTGGTAATTACACCTGGAGCACAGGATAAAGAGCTTGCCACTTGTTTATAATGAGTTGAAATGAAAGCCCCTCAGCAGCCAAAACCTGGAAAGGATTTAAAATATAGATCCTGATTCCAAGCTCCACTTTGACATCTAGCTCCATCCCTGACTTTCCCCCCAGCACCTAGGAATATGGAGACAAAAAAAGATATCTAATGGATGCACCAATCAACTTGCTGGCTCTCTTCTGGACAGAGAACTCGAGTGAATTTTAAACCTTTAAGATCTCCCTTTTTGCCTCAGCTTTTCAAGAAACAAGGCCCCTCCAACCTGGCTCTGCCTCAGGAATAGATGGACATGTTCCCCTTTCCCTGGGTACATTTTTAACCCCTTTTTAACTCTGACTTCAGAGACACCTGACAGAAGAATAAAGGTCCCAAAGAAATGAGTGTTTGCGTGTATGGATACTCATACCTATATACACACTAGAGAACCTTCCAGCATCCAAAGGGGGGACAGGAATTTTTTACAGGGATTTTTTTTATAAGCACGTGGAGAGGGAGGACAAGGGGTAACAGCTTCAAGCTGGAAGAGGGGAGATTGAGATGAGAGATCAGGGAGCAATTCTTTGGGGTGAGGGTGCTGAGCCCCTGGCCCAGGTTGCCCCCAGAAGCTGTGGCTGCCCCATCCCTGGCAGTGTTCCAGGACAGGTTGGATGGAGCTTGGAGCATCCTGGGCTGGTGGGAAGTGTCCCTGCCCATGACAGGGGGGTTGGGAATGGATGAAATGGATGACAGGGACTACAGGAAAGCTGGGGGGTGATTGTTTACATGGGTGTGTATTGATAGGATGAGGGGCAATGGCCTTAACTAGAGAAGGGGGGGTTCAGACTGAATATTAGGAAGTTCTTTACTATGAGGGTGATGAAACACTGGCACAAGTTGGCCAGAAAGGTGGTGAAGGCTCTGTCCCTGGAGACATTCAAGGTCAGGTTTAGCAAGGCTCTGAGCAAGCTGATCTAGTTAAAGGTGTCCCTGCTCACTGCAAGGGCTTGGACTAGATGATTTTTAAAGGTCACTTCCAACCCAATGCCTTCGATTCTATGATTCTATGATCTTAAAGGTCCCTTCCAACCCAAACCATTCTGTAATTCTATGATTTATATTTAGGGGCAGGAGCCCATAAGCAACCAGAGAAAGTAACCAAAGCATGTCCTGGGCACAGAGATCAGCACTAAAGGCTCCAAGGGCAGGCAGAAAAGGAAGGAAGAACCATTGCTTATGGTCACTTCTAAGTACAAAGGGGTCTCCAAGGGCCTCAGCCCTGATCCAAGTCCACTCATCCTCACAAGGCCCTATATTGAGGCACCAAGAGGAGTTTTGTCTTAGTGCTGACTGAATGTGGTTGAGTTCAAATTCATCTGACGAGGAGGAAATGAAAATCCTCAGGGCCACAAATTAAAAAGTGTGACTTGATAGAACAACAACTTAAAAATAGAAAGACCTATTTCCTGCAAAAATCCTGTGGACTGAGCATTGGAAACTAATTAGTAGACTGAATCACTAAAAAAAATGCTGTTTTCCTGTTACTCACAAGAAGCTATGACTTTTTTAGCACTTTTCCTTTGGCACTGGAGATCATATAACACTGTGGGCCCTCCAGAACACCCCCCTTGGCTGCATTTCCTTCATATTCCAATAATACACAGTAAGGTAAAGGGCAAAATTAAACATTCACCATTCCTGTTACAGCACCAGTAGCTGCACATTGTCTTCTTCCTCCAGATTATATGATCATGGAGCAGGAAAGTGGAAGCACACCTCAAATGCTTGGTTAAAAACCCCGGGGGGCTTCACCCAGGGGGGCTTTGAAGCAGAGACTTTCTCCCTAAATTCATTATGAAGATAAACAAAAAAGTAACACCCAACCCAAGCAGACTTTTACACAGAGAGATGGAAACTTCAGGAGGCACAGCCTGGGGAAAATAAAAAAAAAAATGGATGGGAAGCCTGTGCAAGGAGCCTGACCATCACCCAGGTGTCACCTGAACTGGGATCTGTCTGCAGAAAATCTGGGCTTCAGATAGCAGAGAAATCAGCTCCAAGGTCACAATCATAACACCACCATAAATTAAATGAAACAAAACCCCCCAAACATTACAACCAAGATCTCAGAGCAGCTAAGGCCCAAATTTCCAGCATGCAGAACCCTTTCCCTAGTGACTCCACACCCACTGTGGGAGCCCATGAGCAAAAATGGCTGCAGGCTCCTGCTGCCAAAGAAAAGCCAAGTTCCCAGGTACTTGCAACAGAGATGGATTTTTCTGGAGCATCTGATGGTCAAGCTAGCTGTTCTCTCTGAGGACATGGAAGAAACCTGGCTGTGGCAGACCCTGCAGCTTTCTCCAAGCACTGGTGGCAACAGCCCGGAGAGAATTCACAGAACTGGGAATCAGAAACAACAACACAAAGAAAGGGGAGAAGAGCTGCAGAGCTCTCCTGAAGAGAGAAGGAGGGACAGCCTGCTGTGTGACCGGTCTCAATTCTGAGGTCCCTTTGGGCATCCTCTTCTAGTTGGGACCTTGGGCTGTCCCCAGGAGCCACCACACCACTGCCCAAGGTGACCACGGGCTCCAGGTAAGCAACAAAACTCCCTTATTCCCTGCAGAAACCAGTGTGCTGAGATACATCATAGTCCTACAAACCACCCCAAATCGAGCAGTGTTCTTTTATTATCAAATTAACTTTAAAAAAATAATAATTCCATTTCACTTTCTACATCAAAGATCACCATCTCCACATAGAAGAGAGGGCTGATGAAAAAGGAGGCACTTAGAAAACACATGGGAAAATTTTTAACACTACTAGCACTGATTCTTCTTGCTTGTAGAGAACTCTGGCTTTTTGTCTCACTCCAGGATCACATTTGCAAACTACCACTGATGGCTCCTCTGGTTTTTTTGCTGGCTGCTCACTTACTCTTTGGAGATCTCATATTCTTCTAAATTTTGTAAATGGCCACTAAAGCGAGGATGAACATTATAAAATACATTTCAATCACCCTCACAATTCAGACTAATTCATTGGCAACCGTACAAAATGCTATTTACAAGGTACTTCCATCAGCTGGTATCTGGCATTAAGTATTTTGAATCAATCTACCATCATTTTCATCTCTTATTTTTCATACAAGGGAAATTATTGATCGAAGCTTTTCAGTCTCATTTAATATACTGGAATAGGCTTTAAATTTTCCCCTGTAAACCTCAGTGGAGATTAGCAACTCTGTCTTGCTTAATGCAACACAAATCTCCCCAGTGAGACCACAATATTGTACATGACATCATGACCACTTTACTAAGTGATGGGCCTTGAGATGACACTGCTGGAACCTCCCCAGGGACTCAGCATGGGAGCTCAGTTGGACCTACTGGGCAAGGTGGATGCTCCAAAGGGAAAAATGGTGCCATCACCTCTCAGCAGCCATAAGAGCCTTGCAGAGTGATTGCTGGGATGGATTCAGACTTCTTCCAGTGCTCCTATCAAGTTGGTGTGGAGTTTTTGATTCACATTCCATTTTCCATTCAGTTGCTCTTGTTCAAAACACTCAGTTCAATCTGTGGGCATCGAGGATAGAAAGCTGGGCTGCATTTTGATGACCTCATTCTTCAATAAATAAGCAAAACATCACTGAATAAAATACTCAGCCAGCTTCAACAAGTACACATGGCAGCAAAGCAGCCAGCTAGACAAACAGAACATCTCCCAGTGGAACAAGCACTGATGATTTGGTAATGACTCCATTGGCTTTCAGCATATTTAAAACTACTGTAAAAACCAATATGCAAATGCCTGGTCCAGAGTAAAAACCAAGTTATGCTCATGTTACCAAAGCAGTGGTGAGCAATCAGCACAGCAAACCTCCCTCTCCCTTATCAAATTTGAGCTCATCAGGAAGCCCTGGCCCAGGAATTCTGCTTATCCTGGTTTGGGCCAGGATAAAGGTGATTTTCTGTCTTGTACTTTTGCTTTTAGCTAAGTCTCTTGTAAGGAGCTGCACTTGCTGAAATGAACAGCAAGTTTCTCAGTTAATGTCTGCTTCTGGGAATGATAACTCCATGTTCATAGTTACAGCCAGAGCCTGGTGTGCAGAGCCAAGGACACTGCTCAGCTCTGAGGAACATTTTGCCCTCCAGAAGGAGAGAAAGAGTAAAGGTAACATTTTTACCCTCCAGAAGGAGAGAAAGAGTAAAGAGGTCCCACCTGAACCCCTCCTTTGGGGAGGAACAAACAAGATAGATACCAAAATCAACCAAACAGAGTATTCCATCCCATACACCTCATACTCAGGAGAAATTTGAGGGATCATGAGGGTCAGACCCCTTCCTGCTTCCTCTTCTTCCCTGTCCCTGTTTGTTTTGGCATCCTGGGAGGATTCCATCCCTTCCTCTCCCTGTGCTCCTGATCCATGCCAGCCTGAATCCCTGTGTTCCTGCCTCCAGCTCCCAACTGCTCCTGACCCCAGGATTCCAGCCTGGTCTTTCCCAGGGCTGCCCTGCAGGATTGGTGGTGACGTGAGAGTTATTTGGGGAAAGGGGGGAGGAACGTGGGATCAATTTTTCCTGTATATATGTATATATTTAGTAATTTTTCCTATTTATCATTACTGTTTCATTGAAGCTGTGTAGTTTAGTTGCCAACCCATAAGCCTCCCTCCCTTCTTCTCTCTCCTTTCTTTATCAGGGAGGAGAGGGGGATTAATAGAGACCATCTGTTATTTGGTTTAATTGCCAGGCCAGGGTTAAACCCTGACAAGCTGAACATTCAGGTGATGCTTCCTCAGCCTCTCAGGTCACCACAGTGAAGCTTTGGGCTGGAGATCCCCCCAGGTCAGTTCACCAGGATGGACTGAGTGATAACACAGAAGTGCTTTCCTGAGAGGAAAGGCAAGGCTGCAAATGTTATTACACCCAAAGCCCAATGTAAGGTGAAAATATTCCAAGTGCTGCTGTGGCACCTGGGGTATTGGATCAGAGGCAAAACAAGAGAGAATGAATGTGCTCAAGGGCTGAGCTTCCAGTGGTCCATTTCATGGAGTAATTTGTGTGCAGGCTGATACTTTCAGTCTGTTTCTGTGCTAACAGAGAATAATCATAGGGTAAGCAGACCAAGGTAAGTACATATGCTGCCATTGTTTTCTTGCAGCATTATCACTGAAGCCTGAATGCAGCCCAATTAGCATGCAGTAATTAGAACTGCTGCTGCTTTTTTCATTGGCTCTTGCACACCCTGATGAGGTGCTGGTTGCAGGATGCAGAGCTGCAATCCTAGAGATAAGGCCCAGGGTGCAAAGCACGGATCCTGTTCTGAGAGCAGAAGAAACAAGGGAGACATTAAACTGCTAAAATTTCCAGTTTGGCCTGACTGGGGAAAGATCTCCAGCTTTCCCCCAGGATATCTGAGCCCAGGCTGTGCTCCCCAGGACAAGCACACCTGTAATCCATGTTGCAAATCAAGGCAAATGGAAAAAAACTCTGATTTTCAGAAAGATGTTATCTTTTAGCCTGTAACTTTTAACACCTTGCTGGTTGCTGCTTAGAGCTCAGAGGAGCCTTAGCAACTCGGTTGCTGGAACCCTGAGCAACTCTCCTGGTTTGTCCAAGGCTGTCCCCAGAGAGAGCAGATGGTGGCTATTTGGAGAGGGCTCTTCCCCAGCAGCCTGTAAGCAGGCATTTGTCAACGTCTGGCCTGGCTGTGGACTCTTTATAACCCATCCACCACTGAAAAGTCTCTTTATGCCTCTCCAGACTGAAATGGCTAACTCTTACAGCCCATTTATGGCCCGTTTCAACAGAGCAGTTAAACATGTTCCAGGACTGGTATCTGGATGTAAATGAAAGAAGTTGTGCTTGGCTGGCACCCAGGCTCCCCATCCCACTTCCCCATGCTGGCAAGCTGACCTGCAAAGCCCCAGAGCCACTCATGCTGGCCATGGGCCACCAGGGCTGGGAAGCAGAACCCTCATAAGAGAGCTCTGCATGAGGCTCACTTGGAGCAATCCTTTTCCCTTTGCAATCCAACTTGAAATTCCTGGGCTGGGGAGATGTCTGGACCTGCTGCCTCTCCCCTGCTGCTCCCAGGGCTTGCAGCACATGCCCTGCCTCACACCAAGAGCCAAACCAACCAAAACCAGGTTAATGAGTATTTCTACCAAGGCTGGAAAGTCAGAGTTTAGAGGACTTGTCTGAAGGGGCTTGAAACCTGCAGATTTTTCATGTGTTTTGGTCACAGGAGAAGGTACTGGAGGACACTGTACTTGGTATGACTAGAAATGATGACACAGCAAGAAAGGGCATATAAGGAGAAGTATTACACAAGATATAGGTTTTACAAGCTTTTTATAAAGACTCTCTTAGCACTTGTTCTTGGCAGGAACCTCCCAGTGAGCCAACCAGTCTGAAATGGGAAGGAGAGAAGAGTGCCTTCCATTTAAAGAAATAGGCTGTGAACATACTGTCAATGTCTGTGATTCTTTTTATTGATTTACAGTGTGTAAGCCATAAATCATCCTACCTTTTACTGAGCCTATAACTATGCATCACCCTGTCAGGGAAACTCCTCAAATTTTCTGGGGGAATAGGAAGAAAACAGCCTTCTCCTTCATCCACTCAGTTGGATGAGCCAAGGCAACAGTTAACACACATGGTGGGGTGGACACAGACAAAACCACTTCATTTCAACACCTGCCCATATCTGCTGCTCTTTATTTCCCCCGGGATTAACCTTTGGTTCCAAGGGGATGGGTGCCAGCCATTGGCAGGACCTACACAGGGGGTTTGCCCAGCTCCAGCAGTGCCTCTGGTGGCACCAGTGCCAAGGGACCAGCATGGCCTGGAGGAGAAGCAGGGTTTGTCCTCAAGTTTGAGCTGCAGCAACTTTACCCACTCTGCCAGAATCTTAAAACACTAAAAATATGCCCATCCTATTTACGACAGATTTCAGGAGAAACCCAGTGCTTAAGGAACTTCTAGACAAATTTCCAGCTGGCTTCAGTTTGAACAAGGATTCCACCTCCTCTTTCTAACTCTCAAGAAGCCCTACAGAATGATAGGAGCAGAGGGAATGGATGAAAGCCATGCCAGGGGAGGTTTAGGCTGATGTTAGGGAATATTTTTTCACTGAGAGGGTTGTCAGGCATTGGGATGGCCCAGGACAGAGGTGGAGTCACCATCCCTGGAGGTATTTAAAAGGCATTTGTACCTGGTCCTTAAGGACATGGGTTAGGAGTTGACTGTGGTGTTACTCAAAGGTTGGACTGGATGATCTTGGGGGTCTCTTCCAACCTAAACATTCTGGGATTCTGTTTAGTTCATCTGCAGCATTCAGCAGTTATGTTCTTGCTACAAAAATCTTAAATGAAAGCCAAGACTCAAGGATTTCCATTAAACCCAACTGCTTCCTGCAGAACTCTCAGCAAACTTCTCAGCCATGGGAGCAGCACTAAGGCAGAATGATTCTGGGGTGCTGCATACACCCAGGCTCAGTGGGGACTTCAGCAATAACAGGAGCTGGCAGATCACATCTACTGACACCAAGAACACTTCTTCCATCGGTAGGTCCTGGCACACTTGGGTTGCTTTAGGTTTTAAACAACCTTCTTGAGCTGCCCCTTAAAAGCATTCCATTCTTTGTCTGCTAACTGAAGGCAAAGGCAAAAATCTTCTGCAGCAGGAGATGTACACACCTCCCCAAATCCAGCCCAGGGTTGCACTGGTGTAAAGCTAAAGGTGAAGGAAGGACCCCAGCTTGCTGCAGGAGCACAGGGCTTGCAGGACTGGGACTGGGACTGGGACTGGGACTGGGACTGGGACTGGGACTGGGACTGGGACTGGGACTGGGACTGGGACCTCACTGCTTTCCTGATGAACCATCCCCACCAGATTCTGCTGCAGGTGGTTTGGAAGAGCAGTTTTCTGCCAGAGTGAAGCAACTGGGTTAATTCAGCTCTTTTGTTTGCTCAGGGCTGATCAGTGAAGGGGCAGAAATTAATTTCCTCTAAACACAGGCGTATTTTTTTCACTACCTTGGCAAATACAGTTGTAAAGAAGCCATTACAGGAGCAGATCTTTACGATGCGTGACTTCAGCTTGTCCCAACAGGGGATGTTTTATGAAGCATTTACATAAACATAGACAAATCAAAGCCACCAGCTGTGCTCCTCCTGTACCTGCGATGTATGGGGACTGGGCTAGACAATCAGCCACCCTAAAGTGGGATGAGGTCAGATGGAGAAATCAAAGTGAGATCTGATACTCATTCCCAATCCCACTGGGAGACACTGGGAGGCTGTCTCAGCACACAGCCAGGCACATTGAGGCACTCAGAAATAAAGGAACTATCTGATTCCCTGGGATGCCTCTCCATGGGGCTGATTCTCTTCACCAGGACTCCACTCCAGTCCCTCTGGAAGACATCAGCTAAACCAACTGGGCCAGGACTTATCAAAAGCAGAGGTTGTAAAGTCTTTCTTGTTACGTTTGGGGCATTGCTTGGTAGAAACTCAATGGTCAGAAAGTGTTATCACCACATTAGGATGAAATAGTGTAGGGTCCCCACTCTGACAACATGCTTTCTCTCAGGAGACCTAAATGATAAGGACTTCATTTTCAAACTTTATTATCTAGAATTAAGTGCCTAAAATCCTTCCTTCATCCCTTAAACTCACAAATATTCAGCTTGACCACCTTGACCAAGAGCAGGGAAGGAGTCAAGAGACAGAAAGGGAGTCCCTAATCTCTGCCTTGCCATTTTCCCCATTCACTTTTCCCATTTCCATCTCCCTCTGGACCCCTCCTCTTTCTTCTAGTAGGGATCAGCCAGTTGCCCAACATTTTTCCATGTGCTACTGCTATGTTCTTTCAAAACATCAACCTTGGGCAGCTGACATGAGTTCAAACACACAGACACACACAGACACACACACACATCTTTGCCAGGATTTAGCCTGCAACTCAAACACTTTCTTCCCCCTCTCAGGCAGTTTCAAGTGCCCAGATGGCTTTTCCATGATGCCCACAAGCCAAGGTTTTTCCAGCAGGGCAGCATGTCCTAATCCTCTGCTGATGCACATGGGAAGCCAGGCTGCTTGGAGGGATAAGAGAAATCTGCTGATTCAGCTAAAGCCTGGAGCCAGGGGAAGGGGTCTCTGAAGGCTGGGTGTCAGGCAAGGCTTAGCAGCTGATTGAACTGAATTAAGTTCTCTGCCTCCTGTTTATTTCTTTAAATGACAGAAGGTCCCTTTGTACTTCCTGGACAGGCTTGTTAAGCTTATGTCTGGCAATGATTTGTATTGATCTGACAGGCTTCCTCCTGCTCACAGATCTGTCCTGACCACTGAGAGTTGGTTAATTACAGCAAAGAGAAGAGGAGTTTCTATGAATCTATGAAATAAGAATTAATGCAGAAAACCAGAGCAGTTCTGCTAAGTTACACCACAAGTTCTTAGCAGTGAAAACAGTTACACCAAAGAACAGCAAATCCTACAGAAAACAGCCTTCCACAGGATGGTCTTAGAGATCCTCTTTCCCACCCCAAAAGAATGGAAAACACTTTGTTGCTGGATGCCCCATGGATGAACCTTCCCAGGGAGAAGATCCTTTAGAAGTGAATTAACATCACTTGCCAGCACCTTCCTCACCTCACAGGCTAACACACACACACACACACACACACCTCTTGTGCAGTACTCCTGGGGTTTCTCCAGGTTGGAGATCTCTGGTAGTAGCCAGAATCACAGAATGGTCAGGGTTGGAAACAGAGGGAGATCATCTAGTCCAACCTCTCCTGCTACAGCAGGATCTCCTGGAGCAGATTACTCAGGAAGACATCCAGGCAGGTTTGGAACATCTCCAGGGATGGAGACTCCCCAACCTCCTTGGGCAATGTGACAGCCAACATCAGAGCAGCTGCTCCCTGAGTGCTCAGGACATGACTGCTAAGGCCTGTTCAAGAACCTACACACAGTGGATGGGGAGAGAAAAACCACATTACTTTGAAATCACAGCCTGATTTCCTCTCCGTTTCCATCAAGCAAAGTTTCCCAAACTCTTCAACTCTTTCAGTACACCATGAATTCAGGTCACCCCCTCGAATAAGCTGTGTTTGATTTCAGCAAGCTAAGCAGCCTGCTCAATACAACTGGCCCTGCTCTCCACCTCTCCTGGGCTGTTCTTATTTGCTTCAGACTCCATCTGAACTGCACCTGGTCCTCCATCATCTGTGAGACCTCTCTGAATTCCAGAGGACCACTGCTTCCCTCCACCTGCTGCTTCAGAGAAAGCTCAGGCCATCTTGTCATCTGTAGTCAGGCTGTTAACTGGTTATCTGGCCTTTTGATTATTGGTTTGCAGAATGGTAATGATCTCTCCTGAAGGTCTTAATAGCCAAAAGATGTAGAAAAGTGGGCTGAGGAGGAAAAGAGCTTGCTGCACCATGAGGCTTTCAAGAGTTACCCAGATCCCAGACTCTCGCTGCTCAGGGTCTGCTTTGGGATGGATCCAGCCAGGAAGGGACACAAACTAGAATGGGACAATAGGTATCTGGAGGAAGGTTTCTAATTCTGGCATTTACAAGCCTAAAGGATGTGTAACCAGATGTGTAACCACAGCCCTACAGCTGGATGCTTCCCCCTGCAGAAACCACATGGGAAGCTCCCACCCCACTTGCCTCCTGCTGACACTGTGTTCCAGGGGCTGAACAAGCTTTGTGCAAGTTCTGAGGTGCACAGAGAAACTTTGTGCAGAGCTCTGAGGTGCACAGAGAATTCAGAGGAAGATTATGGTAGCAACTTCTCTGAGTTTCTAGGACTGAAGTACTCCAGTTCTTCTCTGCTGAAGTCTTTCCTCTTGCCCTCCTGGCTCTGACTGATCCATGGAGACATCCAGTGTCTCGCCACCCTCACACCAAAGACTTCCTTCCTGATTTCTTACCTAAATCCCCCCTCTTGCAGTTTAAAGCCACTGAAGTTGGGAATCTGAAAAGCTTTCCCAGCAGTTTGTTGCTCCAAACCAAACCCAGCCCACACTTCCAGCAGCTGAGGGTTCAGAGCACAGCATCATCTCAAAAAGCACTCAATGGTCTTCTCATCCATCATTTTCTGTCCCTTTATTTATTTATTTTTCCCCAAACTGGTGGATATTGATTAGCCAGTCTACAGACTCACATGGATCAATACCTGTTTTCAGAAGAATAATGTGCCAAGCTAAAGAAATTAGTTTATTTTGCAATGGGGAAGAATCAGGGTGTCAATCAGACCTTTGGACTTTCCTGTCAAGGCAGTGCAGTGCTCCATGCTAAAGTGCAAAAATATGAGAGAGCAGAAATAGGCCAGGCTGGCAGGAAAAGGGGCTTTTCATAGCAAAGGAGGCAACAAGCCAAGATGAATGGAAGCATCACAGTGGAGATGCTGCCCATCCTTCAGTCCCCCTAAAGACCTGCCACTCATTTCTGCCTTCCCTGCCACACCTTTTCCTATAGCACAGCAAACACACGTCCCTTGGGCTGGCAGTGGTGAGGAAATTGGGGCTTCACCTGGAGCAGTGAGGAGAGTGATGGGTTTTTTCAGTCATATGCAGAGCAGTTGGTTAGACCCCCCCCTACAAAGTGCTGCAGGGCAATCAGAACCCCACAGAACCAGAGGCTGAAAAATTCACATCTACCTAATTGCCAATAAAATTCAACAAGAAATGGAAGCTGACATCCCACAAACACCTTGAATTCCAAGCTTAACACCCAAACCAGACGTTATCAGTATTATGAGAAGATCTTGGTGACACTGGCAAGACCTGGCCCCAGTTATGTGATGTAGCTCACCAGGAGAAACAAGCCCTTCTCAGAGTTTTACTATTTACACTAAGAAAAGTGGTAGTGGCCTGGTAACCTCCATAAAAACCAGAGTTCACATAAAGAAAAAAAAAATCCTTTACAGCTGACTAAGCAAGTCTCATCAGAAAACCTTTACCCCAAGTTTAGGGCACAAACCAAGATATTTTTCTGAAGAATCTACTTGCTCCTACCAGCCTCCCTCAATAACCAAGTTGTTTGTTAAATTTCTATCTTAGTATCACATATCCTGGGAGCAAGTAGCCCCAGGAGAGATGAGCTTTGCCTCTTCCACAAACCCCTCAGAGGAAAGCCTTGCCAGTATCTGTGTTTCCAGTTAAGAGCAGCAAAAGTCACAGGACTGCCCATTTCTTCTCCTTGGAAATGGCAAAGCTACCAAGGGAAAAGACCTACGAAAAGATTACCTGGAATGTGACATTGTAAACTGAAAACCTTCCCCTGGCACAGGGGAAATCATTCTTATGCCAAGAAATTCTTTAGGTCCCCCTAAATAT
This sequence comes from Florisuga fusca, assembly GCA_038090715.1. Lineage (NCBI taxonomy): Eukaryota > Metazoa > Chordata > Aves > Apodiformes > Trochilidae > Florisuga > Florisuga fusca. Next base: position 2,425,421 of record JAAWXA010000046.1, on the reverse strand, counting down.
GGTTACTTTCTTCTTTCATTTGCATCTCCTGTCCAAACTTGACTTTATTATCACTATATTAACAGATATCAGTGATTTATTATAACTTGACTTTATCAGGGCCATCCTGGTCCAGCGTTTCTATTATTCCTAGGCTGTGTCCCCCCAGTATGTGACACACAGCTTGTACAACTGCTCTCTCCTGCACTCCAATTAAACTGCATACCCAGAACATGTTGACATTGTTAAGGTTAATGACCTAATGATGAGCACCAGGCAACAGGTTTGCAATAAAATGGTCTGTACTGATTGCTTCCATGATGAATGCAAACAATATGTTGGACTGGGAACAATATGTTAACCAATATGTTGTGGTTTATCAATGTCACAGCACAGCACTGCTGTCTGGGGATCCTCTCAGGGTCACTTTGAAAACAAACCCAAGAAACCATCAGTTTTTGTATGGGGAGGAATGGGTAGTAGCAACCTTAAGGAAGGAAAGAGAGCCTGATTCTGCCCAGCTCAGGATCACCTGGAACCATGGGCCAGACCTGGTTTGATTTGTTACACCTGCCACTAGAATATGAACCACCTTCTAAAAGGCTAAGTTAAAATACTACATGGAGAAGAGATTAATGTAAGACAGATTTGGTGCCCCTGAGAAACAGCCACAATGAAGCAGACATTAATATAGAGAAAGGCTGCTAGGTGAACAGATATAAAAAATTTAAGAGCTGGAAAACAGACTGTCTAAAGATGTATCCGCCTTCCTCCTGGAAAAAGGTTTTATTTTGTGGAGGAAAAAAAAAACAATTAAGAGAACACCTTTTATCCTAAAAAGTCTTGCTCAGAAGAAGAACTGCAGGGTCTTGGTGCAGGTGATGCAGAACCCCAAAGGGCTGCTCTGTCCATCCCCAGGGCACAGCCAGAGAAGAGCCTGGGGATGAGTCTGCTGCTGCCATCTCTGTTTTGCCAACAAGAAAACCCCCCAGAGGCTGCACCCACCACACAAACCCCCCCAACCCCAAGTGAATTAGCAGCACATCAGCATCTCAAGCAAGACAGGAACCAGGGACTGAGCAGGGGGACTCCAGCACCAAGAGCTCTGCCTGGTTCCAGCACAACCAGGGGGCAGAGGGAAGCACTGTGCTGGGGGCAACGTGTTCATTAAAGCCATCAGTGGGGCAAATAATCAAACCTTCCCCCCCAACCAGCCCAGGCAGAAAGCTTCAAGTTGCAGCCTTTAGAAAAAGAGAAAGACTGAACGTGAGAGGAAGCAATGCTCAGCTTAGCAAAATCCCCCCCCAACCACTTCACATCAACACATATAAACTTATTCTTCAGACGAAGCAAAACCGAGAGAAACATATAATTAACATCCTGCTAGTGAAAAAATTAGGCCCCCATTTTACAACCACAATAGGCAAAACCCCTAAGGAGGAAGACCACAAAGAGCCTGCCATACTCAACAGAAAAAAAAAAAAACCCAAAACAAAACCTCTCCAGACACTCCCTCCCAAACCTCCCACACTGCAGCAAGACAAATCCAAAGCCTCCCTTGGGCTCTTCCCTCCACCCCCAGGCTCCCAGCTGAAGGATAATTACACCAGGGGTGATTTCACTGCATGAAAGGAAAAGTTTAGCCTGGCCAGACTTCTGAGAGCTCCTTAAGCATTGCCAGCTTGGTGTCAATGTCAAAAGCCTGGCTTTTAGCAGAAGGAAGAGATGGCAACCAGGTTTCCTCCCTGTTAGAAGTAGGTGGCAATTTCAGCAGGAAATGTCTCCATCTGGAAGTAACCTGGGACCCCCCTTGGCAAAAGCTGTCCATGAAGTGGTTTGCACTGAGAAGCTCAGCCCAGGAGTGAAGCAGGAATGGTAGAGACTGTCCTGACCAGCAGGAAAGATGAACAAGGCTTCCAGCACCTCAGTCTGGGATTAGGAGAGGGAATGGCATCTCCAAAGGGGAATTCAGAGCACATATGTCCTTAAATCCCCATGGACTATAAATACACACTAACTCCTTAATTGAATTAGGTGTGTAATATTTGGCAGTGTGAATGCCTCCCCCTCCCCACACCTGCTCTTGGTGTCAAGGGCTTGCATGAATTTATTTGCAGCTCATCTTCCTAACAAAGGAGAAATATTTAGGCCGTTGGACTGGGAGTTAAGAGCCTCTGTTTCTGCCCCTAGGTCCTAGCTAAGGAAAAATCATTTAGCTCGGTGATCCAGGAAAATGAATGCCCTACATTTTGGCAGTAAAGCTGGATAACAGTTTCAAATGTTCAGCTAATGGATTGTGGGTTCCCTTGGTCACTCAGGAGCTTTGCAAATGTTGCTCTGTGTGTCAGAGTGAAGAGGATTTTATGCACTGCTGTCTTCAGTGAGTTGGAGGCTCCCCTATGAAAAGTTGTCTAATGAAACTTCTTATTTAGGTTCTTCTCTGGAAGTCAAGATTTCTCTGATACTTTGGCTCTGGTGGCAGGTATGGAGGGGCTGAGCATGGCTGTTGTCTTTAAAGCATACAGGCTTACTGATATAAAGCATGAAGGTTTTTTCACCACAGTATCAGAGCAGGAAATTTTTCATATCTGACTCACAAAGTAAAGACAAAAATGTACTCGGTAAAAAAAAAAAAAGTACTCTTTGTCAATACCAATCAAGTTTTAGAGCGAATAACTTAATTACAAATGAAGGAAAACAACAAAACCCAAGGAAAACCCATACTTCCCCAGATGCAAAAATATGTCAGTTTGTTTCTAACTCGTTTTGACTGGTGATGTATCCTACACGATCTCCCAAAGTCATTCAAGTATTTATAATGATGTTAGCTGAAACAAAGGCTCAAAAAGACCCTGACTTTATGGAATGAATTTCAAAACCATATGCAGGGATTTAGCTGTGTGACTGCCATTAAAAATCAGTAGGTTCCTGGAGGCTAAAATCCTTGAGAATGGACCTCTGCTGACTTGAAGCTGTCTGTGCCATCACATTAAAAGCTTGAAATTCTTATAGGTTAATGATAAAATCCTCTGATCAGAACAAATAAGCTTAAAAATACAAACCCAGAAACCCCCTTCCTTCTGTTGCTCTGGAAATACAAAACTAGCTAATTGATACTCTGGTTCAAGTGTAATTCTTGAAAAAACCTGCATCCAGTTTGAACTCCTGCCTGTCCTGAAGTCCACAGGCTTTCATCCCTTGGGGGTCTTTTTATTTCCAGTGAGAAAATGGAGTTTTAACTCCAACAGAAAAATCATGGGAGACACCTTGTCTGGGAAACCTGGCAGAGGAGCATCTTGGGGCTGCTGGTACCTCTGTCCTGGCACAAACCTTTCCACCTCTCTAAAGCCTCTTTGGGAAAAGCTGAGGTGTTGGAGAACACCTGCCAGTCACCCCATGCCTTGCCTGTATCTGACCTCAGAGACCAGTTGGCAAACACCTTAACATGCTGTAGCTTCCAGAGATTCAAACAGACTGAGGCATTTTTGAAAGGATGTGTTAGATGATCTTGGGAATGGAAAACAAAGAGCTGATCAGCCCGGGCTCCCAGGACTGCTAACACAAATTCCCTTGCCTGTGGTAGGAGCAAACAGCTCATACAGGTGCATTTTGAAGCTGGAAAGCTTTTAGAAGCCACCACTCCTGCGCTGTTAATTCCTGTTCTCAACTGCAGCCCCTGCCCCGTGGGGAGGTCCAGCTCCCAGTGCCAGCTGAGCCAAACTGGTTCCAGTTTGCTTTGAAGTGGATGAAGGGCTGTGGCTCCTGGGGTGGGACAGGAGGGCTGCAGGTCTCCTGCCTTGACTCCAGAGACTGCCCTAAGGTTCTCCAGCATCTAAAAAGACTTCAGTTGGCTGAAATCAAATTAATTTGGCACTGATTTAGTAAAGGGAACCTTTCAGGTGTCCTGTAAAAAGCCCTCCTCACTATTGAGCAAGAACCAAAGAGCATTTGGGAGGTGGCCCAACAGTGGCACCTGAAGGGCAGACATCCTGCCAGTCACCTGCTCCGTGCTCACCCTAACCCATGGGTGATCTACTCCATCACTCCGAGATTTTGGGAGGGGATGAATGATGCTCTGAACATGCCAAGCCTTCTCCAGGGAGCCTGATTTTCAGAGGAGTGGAATCGTGCAGGTTAGAGCTGAACTCTGGTTACCACAGTTATTATTTCAACTACAAATGCAAAATGCAACTGTTGGGGCTGTTGGAAGGCCCTTCCCTGAGCATTACCAATACAAAGAACCCACCAAAATCAGCCAACACCTGCAAAACTCCACATTTCCACTTGACAGATGTCAGGAGGGATTGGGCCCTGTGCAGGAGCCTTCCAGCTGGGATTGGGATCTTTCAATGAAAATCACTAGTTACCCTTTTGATGTGTGCTTATCTACTGCTCTGCACTTTGGAAGGAAAGGGAATGGCACCAATTCCTGAGCACTGAGGCATTTGCCTTGCTAATGAACACAGCACAGATTCACTTTTCATCTGCTGAAAAAATGGAAAGTGAAAAATTAAAGCTGATTTCCACCACTAATATTGTCACTGAACATCACTGCACTGTCTCCTGGCTGTGATCTATGTGCCTGCTGCTCCCAGTGGGAGCCAATGCCATTTAAAAACCAGTCAGGCTGGCTGGCCCCAATGGATGCTCTGAGTACCAACTCCTCACTGCAGCCCTGCCCTGTCCAGGCTTGGTGCAAATGCCCCCTGAATTCCAATAATGAAACTACACCAGCACCTGTAAACCAACATCTTCAATGTCTGGCTTAAAATGTTTTGGCTTAAAACAGTTCCCACTCAAAGGAACAAAAGGCAAAGGAAAAACCTGGCATATGAAGTGTCCCTTCCCTTCAGTCAAGAAATCTTTCCTTCTTGACCAGGCTTGGTTTGAATCTGTGAGGTGGATGTGTGGTGCACAACAGATTTTTTTTTTAACCATTGTGCATTGTTCCTCCAGATCTAAGGTGGCCTGTGCAGAGCTCAGGCTGCTGGAGGCTCCTCTGGCTTAGCCTGAGGACAAGGAGTCATTCAAGGGATGAAGTAAGTGCTGAGACAGAGCGTGGACTGGAAACAAAGGAGTTTCACAATAAACCCCATCTCCCTTAAATGCTTCAAGTATTTCCTTGTATTCAAGTGTTCAAGTATACAAGTATTACTTGTATTCAAGTATTTCCCCCAAATTTCAGAATGATGTCACTCAGAGCAGCAGAAATTGATGATGTTCCCTGGAACTAAAGAGCTCAGAACTTCATCCCACTGAAGTCCCTGGCTAAAGTCAAGAAAAGCAGGCTTTGACCCTTAATACCTTGGGGGGGCTGATACAAAACAGCTTAGCAGAAAAGCTTCTATGGCCACACAAACAGACTGCCCATCAGGACCCTTGATCTGTTCCAACAAAAGAGAAAATGTGGAGAAAAGGGGCTAAAGCCACCCAGGGACCCAGGGTTTAACAGAGCTGCCTTTCTCCTGCACCACTGAAATGGCCCTGGAGGATGAACACAATGTTCTCGGGGTGCTGAAACCAGGTTTGCTGAAATCTGGGCTTTTTGGGGCTGGTCATCTCTTTTGCAGAGGCCTGGCAGACACAGAGTTATCCCTGTGGCTGCCCCACTGTGTCCCCAGCATCACCTCCCTCCCCCCCCCAGCTCCTTCCTATTGACTCAGATCTGCAATCTGTGAAGGTCACTGCCTCCCTTCCCACATCCCAGCAGTGCTGTGTTGCCACCCTCAGCCACTTCACTCTGGCAATATTTAACATCTGTTCCTATTTAACACCTGCCACTGCTCCAACCCAGGAGGAGGGTTTTGGCACACACAGGTCCTGGGCTGCAGAACTGGCCCCCTGCTCCCAGGCCAGAGGAGGAGGAGGAGGAGGAGGAAGGATGAGCCACAGGCTCACATTCACCCATTCCCCTGGGAAGCCCAAAGGCTGGGTTGATCACAGCCCCTGGGGATACAGGACACCCTGAAAAGTGACAGGGACAGAGGAGGATCAGTGCTGGAAGCTCTGGCAGGGCTGCACCAGCAGCTCTAGCCACGTTCCTGCCATTTACTCAGCAGATCAAGTGTTTTCACTGCAAAAAAACCCACAAAAAAACCAACAACCCCTGACTCCAAGCTGTGAACTTTCTGTCAAGATTTCCCATGGTCAGAATTTGGCCTCCCTGGGGTCCATGGGATTATGAAAAAATAACAGGGCACGAATCCTAGCAGCTCTGAACAGCTGTGTGGCTCAGGATTCATTTCTCATTCACTTAACACATAACAAATGAGTAACGTGGTCCTGACAGATGAGTTTTAAGTACAGATGCTGTAAAATCCTCTCTGCATGACAACCTTCACATTGGATGAGGCTGTTGAACTCAAAGGGTTTTATATAGACTGTTAAGTTGCTCCCTCCTTGCTGTCCACCACTGCAGACCCCAATTTTCCATATGGAACCTGTGACATTCCCCTACTGCCCAACTTCCCAAGCTCCCACAACCAAGGAGCCAGATGCTACAGTGCATCATGGAATCATAATAAAATCATTGACTTGTCTTGGTTGAAAAAGACCTTTAAGGTCATCAAGTCCACCCCAGCACTGCCAGGGCCACCCCATGTCCCTCAGCACCACATCTCCCCAGCTTTGAGACTCCTCTAGGGATGGGGACTCCACCTGGGCAGCCTGGACCGGGGCCTGACAAAACTTTTGGGGAAGAAATTGCTCCTAATATCCAATCTATACCTCTGCCGGAGCAAAACTTGAGGTCATTTCCTCTTGAAATGATCAACTTTGCTGAAGCCCCAAGGCCCCCTGGCACACACCCCAAACCAGAGCTGCTTGACTCTCAGCTTGGTCAGTAGAGAACTGATCAGGCTTTGGGAGTTGGGCTAATGCAGGCCACTGAACATGACTCTTGGTTGTCAAATAATAAATTCAAGCGTTATTTTGACATTGCTTACATGGCACAGGAAGCAGAAGTCCTCTTCTCTTAGCACAAGACAACTGGGAATGCCAGATGAAGTAAGAATTGAGACTCCCAAGTAAATGAAGATGTTAGGGCTGCACTCAACTGGCTCCATTTCCACCCATTTTGGGTTTCCTGGTTGTGACTGAGAGCAGAAATACCCACAGATAAACCTGCTCCTGGAGAAGACATTCACAGTTTTGCAAGCTGAGAAGTCCAGAGAAACATCCAGATCCAAGGGAAGGCAAAACTAAACTGAGACCTCTTTAAATGGTTTCTTTAGGGCTCTTCTGCCATCACTGCCTGCAGTCCTGATGGTGGCAGCCCCAGTAGCCAGTACAAAACCACATAAATCAGAGGAAAGACCACAGAAGAGATGCAGCTGTTTACACAATGCCTCTGCAACCACTGGGACACATCCAAGCTTTCTGCTGCCAGGTTTCTCCTGCTGGACAGGGCTCATCACTTATACATTCCCTTGAAGTACGTGGGATTTCATTTTCTCATGAGTAAAGTGTCTCATGAAAGCAACGTCCAACTGGGACATCATTCCAAGGCTTCAAAAGGTAATTTTTGCAGAAAAATTTCCAGCAGAATATAAATTTGTATACTTCTGTTTAATTAATGGTGTGGACAATTGCTTGCAGATGCTCCAAGCCATGACATTCAGCCAAGCTCAGTGTCTTAGAAAGAGACTTTAAGGATCAGAGTTTTCCATCTCCAAAACTCCCTCAACTTCTCTGACCAGACAAATCCAACTACTGCTGATTAGCTTTACCTGTGTAGGTGAAAATCCTCAAGTTCCCCATAAATCCCCAAAAAGTTCCCCATAATTTCAAACAGCTGCCTTGAAAATCCATTATTTGTCTACTCTCTTTTTTATTTATTTAAGCTAAGCTTTATGTCTATAGAGATGTGTCTGCCTTGTAGGAATTTTACTGACTTAATTCTGTGCAGACAACATCCATTGGAAGCAGGAATGACTTGTGACCCCATGGAACTATTACAGAGGTTCTGGTCCTTCTCAGGTCCTAAAGAGCATGAGAAAGAGACAGAAAAAAAAAAAAAATAAAAAGGGAAAAGGAAAAGAAAGGGAAGGGAAAAGGACATATTCCCTATCTCCCAGACTTGCAGGAAAATGGAAAATCTCCATCTCCATGCAGCTGGAAGCTGTACCACAGAGTTACAGCTAGTTGGGGTCATGAGGAGAACTTGAATTTGGTAAGGCAGGAAGCTGATCTTGAAGGAACCAGGAATTTAACCCATCTTTATTAAATGCTTTCTAGTTCTCTTTTTCTTCCAGTGTCTCTTAGTACATTAGGGCCTTTCACAATCAATATTCCCTCTGCCTACTGCAGGAGCACCCCAGATTCTTTCATATATGAGCTTATTACACACTTTCTTTCATTCTTCACTAAGGGACTGGAGGATATTCTTGTGTTGTCATCAGGAAATAACAAGTTCACATATTTAGGTCCCACAGGCCCAGGGGAACAAGTGATGCTTTGATTCAGAACCACAAATCTAAATGGTTGAAGTGTAAAACATTGGAGCAAAGACCACTATTACAGAATATAATGAGAAACAAGCTAGAAATCTCTGAAGACCAGGTAAGATTCTGGAAGAGCCAGTTATACAATGCTGCAAGTGATGGCATGAGTACTGAAAAACTTAAGATGTACCAGGAAGGTGTTCATCAAATAACTGAAGGGTATGAAGATGGAAGGATTAAAAGGTACAGATGAGCTCAGCACTGAAGGGAAAAAAAAAAAAAGAAAAAGACAATTTGATAACACTTGCACAGATTTTTACAGGCCTGGGAACACATGAAATAAAATCTGACTTTCAGCATCTTCCTTTGCTTCTTTCCCCACACCTTGTTACAACCTTCTGTACTTGCTGGTAAATGCAAAAGAAGAAAGTGCTTCAGAGATATTCTCCAGGAATAGGAAAGCTTATACTGGTCCATAAATGTGGCAATATCCACATCAACCTCCATGAGGATCTTCTAGGCCTTAACCATCCCTCTGTACAGATTTCCCCCAGCTGGCCAGTGACCAGTTGATACATCCACAGTGTTCCTTGACTATCAAATACCCTCAAAAGGATGAGCAGCAGAAGATTTTTGACAGATCCTTCTCACTCACCCAGCAGAAAACAAAAAGCAATATGCAGCAAATGAAGTGGGATAAGATTTCAGGCCTAATCCAAGGCCACTTGGATTTTATTTCAGAAGCAATCTCAATCCCATTGCAGCATTAGCCAGGTTCAGAGCACTGGGTTATCTATCCTGCAGTCAAAGATTTTGCCTCTTGTCTGTTACAACTTTCTTTTGACACTCTTCACAAACCAGAGAGAGCACCTAAATACAAACCTTATCAAAACGAATGATTTAAAGGAGAAGAAAAATCTTCAGAAAGAGATATTGCAGCTGATGGTGAGCTTGTCCTGACAGCAACCCTGGCATCTTCAGAAAAACAGAGATTAAAATGACCTTTCCCAGCGCATAGGTTGATGGTTTCAACTTCCAAGTGATGTTCCCAGGCTGGGAAGTCTGACAAAGCTCTCCCAGGGCTGAGGACTCGCTTCTGAAACCCAGACACACTCTGATCATTAAAGTGCTTCAGGAGGAAATGCACTCCATCAGGCAGAAGCCAATTTGGAGCACAGGTACAACAAATTTCATAATGGTGCAGGGTCTGGCTAAGCCAATTCCAAGCTCAGTGGAAGGCTAATGAGGGAAAAACTACCCAAATATTTTACTCTCACTGTAGCTCTGACACTTTAGTGGGAGGTAAAAGCAGCTCTTGTTTTCCTGGGATGGACAGAGATCCATTACTGTGGGCAATGGCTTCTCCAGATATTCTGACTTGGCTTAGAGGCTATGTTTGCAAGAGCCAGTGTTGAGTCCTCATTTCAGATAATTGCTCTCTGTTTAACTCCAAAACATTCCCAGCAGACTGGATTTTAGTTCATCCTACTCCTAGAACACTGCAGAGGCACAGCACTCACTGCAGACTTCAAAAGGAGTTTTGCAAAGAGCCAGCAGAGCCATACACAACACTCCTGGCACAAAGGTTTGCTTCTTGCCTGGCTCCAGTCAAATTACAAATAAGAAGGTGATTAGGAACATCCCCCTAATCCCACGAGAAGAAATACAGAAGGTGTGCAAGACAAATACTCAGCAGCAGCAAGATGTCAAACACACCACCTGAGCCAGGTACTCCCTGCTTGGACTTCAACAAGAGACACAAGAAGTCATACTTATACCTGGAGATACCTATCAGCTCAAAATGGACACAGGGGCATCTCAACCTAAACTTTTCAGAATGTCCAGTGATTGCAAACTGGTGGTGAATTCCACTGGTTCAAAAAAAAAAAAAAAAAAAAAAAAAAAAAAAAAAAAAAAAAAAAAAAAGGTATCTTTAAAGGATGCTCAGAGTAGTCATCTAAAGATCAAATCCCATCAGAGCACAAGCATGAAAAGACCCAGGTAAAAACACACCCCTCTGGTTTTGCTCATGGAAGAGCCACATTTTGTGAAGGGATATTTCAGTGTAGAGCTGCACACACGGAAACATAACAGTGATCAGAACTTGTAATGAGTAAATTTGCATCGGTTTTGCCCAAAGCATGTCATGAATTAGTAATCCCCAGTCAAAATGAGAACGCTTGCATTCCTCAGCAGATGAAAGAATGGCTGAAAAGTTGTGGCAAAATGCTTTCCTGCTTCAAAATGGTTCACAGAAGGCAAAAAAAAAAAAAAACAAAAAACGACAAAATGAATATGAACATATTTATTTTCATGAGCAGTGTGTTCCCCTTTGATCAGCACTGCTAGGTAGTAAATCCTGTATGCACAAGTACATAAGCACTAATTGAATCAGCTGTATGCTTTAATAATTAGAGCTGACTGAAGAGCCTTTCTGTGGGTATTTTCCCAGGACCTCTCTCCTCAGCAGATCCCTTACATTTCTTGTCTTATTTGCTCACATTTCAATTTTAAATCCCACCACTCCTAACATGACAGCAGAGCTTTCATGAGCCTGCCTGGGCCCAGAGAAGGCTGTCAGAGCCACCACACTGATCCCAGGCAAGGCAGCCTGATTAAAAACCTCATTGTGTCAGCCAGGCAATCAGATGTTCATTATCCTATGACACACGACTACTGAAATGGAACACTCACATATTTTAAACTTGAGAGATTTGTACTTTAATATAATTATTTTTGAAAGATTCTTCATCAGAAAGGTTAATAAGAGCAATATAGGTTAATAACAGCACGAAGGCAGCTGACATAATCAGATAATTGACCTTATTGATATGTTAAGTGCCCTATGCTTCACCTTGGGATGTGTGACTGCTCTCCACAGTCAATTATCTTATAATGATGCCTCCTTCTTAAGGTCTGGTTGCTTGAATATTGGCCTCCATCCAAGGTTTTTGGTGCACCCCCCTTCCCCCCTGCAAACCTCTCCTGGAGGATTTCTGCTCCGCTTTCATCTAGGACTATGCTAAAGTATAACAACACTTTTCATAAACAAGCTGACACCGAGAGTGTCACTGATTGCCTAAAAATTCAGCTTGTTTCCTTCACTGAAACTGGGGTGGATTCTTGTTTTCTTTCTTCAGCAGGGAAGAGCCCTTTGCTCCACACATCCTCTGTGGGTCCAGGGATGCTCCTGGGTCTCCCTGCCCAGTCCCCAGCTTTAGAAATCTTTCCTTAAGCTGATTTTGCTCGTGCACGTGGTGCTCTTACCGCCAGGCTGGCAAAACTAATCCATAACATACAAAATGGTGGCTACACTTGGGTTTCCCTTTTCTTTTTAATTCAATAGAAAGCGTGCTTTGGGTGGAAGTGGATGGGACAGGGGAAGAGAAATGGAAAAGCCTGAACTTTGAGCTACAGGTGCCAGGAGTTTGGAAAGCATCCGTGCTCCTGACCGCCTTCCTTCTGTTTCCCTTTCCCCCTTTCTGTTGCCGGCTGAGCTGCCTCCCAGGCACCTGGGCACACTCTGAAACATTGCATTTGCTCAACACTGAATCCTCTTGCCACCTAATGGGCTTAAAATTGGGATAATATTCAGCTAAAAGGCATTAGCTCATTTTGTGAGGGGCCAGCTCAGAAGTGATGCTGCTGAGCAGAGCCCAGAGCGGGGCCGCGAGGCAGAGGCCGGCGAGGCCAGAGATTTATTCTGCAACCACTGGGAAAATAAGGGTGTTGGGGAAAGCCATTATTTCCCAGGCATTTTCTAGTTCTTCCCCAGCAAGTCTTTGAAGCTCACGGTGGTATTTTCACCTCTGACTGATGTAAATGGCAGGCCAGTCTAATGCTGTCCTGCAGTTTAACAAATGTGAAGGCAAAATGTAATGGCAGGCTGCTATTTGGTGGCCTCTCAGGCAGCACTTTCCTGCAGCAATCTGCTGTGCTCCAGACTTCTCCCAGGCAGGAGAAATGAAGGATTCCTCTGCACTATTTATTAGTAAACCTGTTCTCTGCTGGTTTACCTGATGGGACTGCTCTGATCATCATATTTCAACAAATAAAATTTAATCTCTGTGAGTTGCTGGCGGTTAATATCTGAACAGGGATATCTTTGCCACAGTCTTGGCCCAGCAGTTGTATTAAGCTGCACAGGCAGGGGAATCTTCCATAATCTCAAGCACTTTGAAAGATTTGGGGATGTATCTGCTGCAAGAAAATTGCCTCATCCTGGCACTGGTGCTTTCAGCAAAACAATAAACACAAAAGGTGGATTAGCCCAAAGCAAACCAAAATAGTCTGGAAAATACTAAAATAATTTCCAGCTAAATATCTGTCTGACAATCTGCAGCCTGCAGGGCAGTGGCACTGCCATTTGCTCTGAAGCCATGTTAGCCATCAAAGTCCCCATGGTCCCCTCCTGAAACTGGCTTTTCATTTTCAGGGACAGGGGACAGATGGTCAGCTTTAGCTGGGCAGTATCCCTCTCACCTTCCTGCCTTTCATTCATTTTTAATATACCACCCTTGGACTGCTGGGAATGTCTGGGAAAATGTAGATGTCTCTGATGTAGATGTCTGTGATTAAAGTAATGAGGGAGAAGGGAGCCTACAGGATGCTTTGAGCTGCTCGTATGGAAACACAGAGCATGAGGTGATCACATCTGGTCCAGGCAGAGCACTTGTGATGGCAGCAGAGGTTGCACTTGTGCATAATGCTTTCAGGTTTGCAGGAAAAGGAAATGTACACACTAATAGACATTCACATTTTCAGCACTTGCCAGTGATAAGGTTTTACATTCCTTCCCATAACATTATCTATTAGCAGCCACAAAGCATCCAAGCAGAACAAACAGCTGTAAAGGAACCAAGAAAAAAAAAAATTGAGCTCAGAGCAACACGATTTGCTGCTGATACATCACATAAAAAAAACAGAAAAGTGAGCCAATCCCTGTTAAATAAACAAATGAACATAAATAAAATCATCCTGGTGACACATGGGGCAGGGGGAGGCACAGCCAGAGGGACAGAGCTGACCAAGTCAATTTTCAGGGTGTACTTGTTCCACTGACAAATGAAAAGAGAAGTTGAAAACACCCAGGTGCTCTGGGTCTGCTCTGGAAAGGATGCTCAAGAGCAGGTCTCCTTTGGTGTGCCACAAAATATTTGTCCAGGCACTTCTCTGGGAGAAATTCAAAGGAATCAAGGATCTGAGCTGAGAGGCCCAGCTTGCTCCAATTCCTTGCAGTTCTGTCAGGTTTTCAGGGACAGTCATCAGGGGGAATTTCAGCCTGTGTGTGTGTGGTACCCATTCATTTCCTTCTGGTAGTGCCCAGGAACACCACAACAACTCAGAGGAGCACCTCCAGTGCCCATGGATGGATGCAGGCACAGGAAGGGAAAATCCCTGTCAGGTGTTTCAGGCTGGGGAGAGACAGTGAACAGGGATGGTTTACCCACCTTTTCTGAATAAAAAGCTGGCTGTACCCCTCTGGATATGAACTGGGTGGTCATGAAGAACCCGACTGACTTTTTAGACCCTGAAATTAAGTCTTTTGAGGGGTTTGGTCTGTTGGAATCGATGCCATTGACAGCTCCTCACAGCAAACCTGGGCCACTGCCAGTGAGCTGCTGTGCAGCAGCCACAGGGCTCCTCTCCCCCAGGCAAGTCCCTCTGCAGAAGGGATAAGATGTGCAGTTTGGCTCTGTTGTCCTAACTCCATCCCTGATGGTGCTCCTGCTGGGCATTGAGTAGAGTCAGATTTTAGATCAACACTAAAGAGCACTGAAAATCCCATTTTTTTTTTCTCTTTGAATACACAACAGCCAAACTAGAGACAGCTCACGCTGTTTTAAAGCACCATAAATACTGCTGAGATTGCAAAATGTCCTGGCCAGCCCTCACAGAAATCACTGGGACTGTCAGAGCTTGAGAAGGAGAAAATCTCGGTGGCTTTCAGTCCACACAGTTTGCTTATAAACCCTCTGGTGGATTTGAGCTACTAGAGAAACCAGGAGCATGTAAAGCATCTGGTCACCTGGGAGGGAGGAGAAGGAAGGAGCCAGGTCCAGGTCTCAATTATTTGTACATTTTCTCCATGGAAAAAGAGGCTCCAACATGAGCTGAACCCTAATTAGGCATGAAGGAAACCTGTGAAGATCCTAATCCGTGCAAAACATTTTAGTCAGAGGTCACACCACATTAGAGACCAGGGAATCAAAAGACCAGGCATGAATCCCTGAGAAAGTGGAGTTTCAGGGAGAATCTTCTCAACAAGGGCTCCCATTTGCCTGTTTCACAGCATCGACCACCAGGACAGTTCTGACAGCAGACAAGTAACACAGAGTAGTGATTAATAAGTAAAATAAAAACACTTGCAACTGCATTTCAGAAAAATACACTATTTGCACAAAAGTTGAAAAATACCACTGTCGTAATTAGATTTTCCATTAGGCTTGTGTGGTATAATTAAAAATGTAATTTCTCTGTAAGCTCATAGCAGTGCCCTAAGAAAAGGCTGTCACTACTTATTAAGGGCACATGCAGGTACTTCAGCTAACCACAGAAATTGATTAAGTACTAAACTAGGCAATAGAGTCAAATCATTTTGAACAAATACCTGCTTACTGCCCAGGAAAGGACACATTGCCTTGCCTGATGGAAAGCATAATTTATTCCAACAACTACTTACATGACTGTTGAATGCCATTTAGCTCTGCTCTCCATTCCCAGGTACCCAAGGGTCTCCTACAGAGGCCAACGAAGGCACCTGCAGCAATATCAGTGATTTTTGGAGCCAAACAACTCAGGTAAAAGCCAGAGTCTTGCAGGACACGCTCCTTTCAGGGGAGGTTTAGATATTAAGATATTAGGAAAAAATTCTTCCCCAAGAGGGTTGTCAGGCCCAGGGAGTCCCCATTACCCCTGGAGGGGTTTGAGAGCCCTGAGATGTGGTGCTGAGGGACATGGGGTGGGGGTGGCCCTGGCACTGCTGGGGAAAGCGTTGGACTTAGTGATCATTTCCAACCAAAACCATTTTAGGATTCTACAATGTGGGCAGGATCAGGAGGTGTCCCTGTCCCTCTGGGTGAGCCATGCAGCCACTCTGGGCAAATGTTTTCCCTCTGAAGACTGCAATAGCTGAACCTTCCTGTGCAAAGTGTTGACAGCTCCTCCCCGTCTGTTTCTCACTGAGATTTCCAAAGGAGAATGGAGGTGATGGTCAAAATCAGATAGAGCTCCTCTAAAATTCCCAGCTGCTCTATTAGCCAGATTGAACCTATTTTTACTCAGGCAGTTGAGGTTTATGTGAGCCCACGTTAGGACCTAGAGCTCTGCTTTTCACAGAGGACCCTCCAAAGTCCTCAAAGAGCCTTAGAGGACCCTGTGAAAAAAAAAAAAAAACAACAAAAAACCCAAACCCAAACAACAAAACAGCCCCACAGCTAATATTTCCAGGAAGGATTTCTGCCAGGTTTAGATTCCCAAAGCAGCAATTGCTTGCCCAGCACCCCAGCCCTGCACAGTGCAACTGCTGCCTGGATGCAGCTGATCCCAGCTGATCCCCTGTTATCCCAGCAGCATCTGAATAGCTCAGGGAGGGAGCAGATCCTCCCAACATGAACTTCAAACACAGCTGGTGCTGTAGGAGTACCCGACAGGCTGGGAGGATTTGAAACAATACACCTGATTCTCCTGGCACTGTCATTTCCTACTGTTGTGCTTGCATAAAGTCATCTTGGCTTTTCCTGCTAATAAATGAGAAGACAATCTGACCCAGCGTGCTCATTGACAAGCTCTGCAAAAGAAACCTCAGGAATATTTTATTCCTCCCACATTAGGAATGTACAGAACATACAGTGAAATTTACCATCACATAATGATCCCTATTATGCAAAGCGAGGCTGACAAAATTTCCATCATTACATCCCTGACAAGTACTCAGAACTGCGGGGGTTTTCAGGCTTTCTTTTGAAAGGAAAAAAACCTGCAAAGTAGCTTTAATATCTTAAATATGGAGCAGGAACTTCTTCCTCTTTCTATTCACAAACACCTTAAATACATCTTCCTTCACAGCTCGTTAATCCTTCCTCCTCTGCTCCTCAGACATTTACATTCCTTCCTCAGATCTAACAGAGCAGAGGTGTTGATATCGTGTTTAATCAGCACTTGCCAGCTCTGAACACCCCTTGTGACCTCAAAGCTTTTGGAGTCACCAAAGATCATCATGGAATCAGCCAAGTCTCATGGTGAGGACCACGCTGGCACCTTGTGCTGTTACCAAACTGCAACCCCCACCCCCCAACACATTTCCTCCTATCTGTGCACCCAAAAATGCCCATCAAATGGTTCAGTTATCACTGGAACACTGATTCAAATCCTGAAGCTGAAGGACAAGCACCTTTTGCAGTGATTTAGCCTGCTCAGCACCACATGGGTGTAGGGCAGCACCACCCATTGTGGGGTGCAAACCTGATCCAACTGCTCTTAGGTTGGAGGCTCCAAAGGGACCAACCCTGACCCCAAAGCTCTGAGGGAGCACACTGGGGGGTGATTTGCTTTGCCTGGGCTGCACGCACGGAGCTGCCTTCCAGGGCCATTCGCATCTCCTGCATTGCCATTGGAATTCCAATAAGTAAATATTAAAGAACCACCCTGTGCATGAAGTGTGCACGGGGAGGGGGGGGTTTGTTTGCTTTGCCTTTTTTCCATCCTTTCCCCATGTCCACAGTTCCCTTCCTACCTCAGCTCTGCACTTCTGCTATTCTGATTTCCTTACCTGGTCCAGCACAGCACATCCAGACCTCCTCCTCTAACCTGGGTCTCTTTTTTTCCCTCTCTCCCAGCAGGAGGAAGGGGGGGGGGGAACTTTCCTTCCTTTTGTTGCTCAGCAGAGGAAAGAGCAGAGAGCAGGGAAGTTTAATGAACATCGCCCTGGGGCTGCTGCTGCCAGCATCACACCGCGGGCCAGGCACACCCGGGAGCCCCAGAGCAGTAATTAAGGGATTTTAGGAGGATAATGCCCTCGGAGGGCTTCAGGAGATTGACACATGGTATTTCTTCTTAATAATGACTGTCCTGAAACGGATCGGATCCGTGTGCTGCTGTGTTTCCGGCAATTTGTAAGAACTGTTCAGTGTGTAGCCAGCTGGAACACACAACAGCCCATAATTGTTCTGTTACTGCAGACTTCAGTTGTTTCTCTTTTATTCATTAAATGGCCATTTATTGGAAGAAAGGTCCTTTTTTTAGACGCATTTTTAACACAGCTCTAGATCGGGCTTGCCAGGCCTGAACAAGGGCAGACTTTCCCTTTTCTCGCTGCGCTCTTGGAAGGAAAATGGGGAGCACAAACGTTGGAATTTTTAGTCTTTAATGGAGATGTTGAAAGCCTTTTTGCATTCTGCAAAAAAACAAAACAAAACAAAAAAAACGAGGCCTTTTGAAATGCTGCAGGGGAGTCAAGGCTGAAGGCCACCCATGCTGCCCATGGGAGAGGCAAGAGAAGGGTCTGTGGGGCAGCAGCCCTCAGCCTGTCTCCTATGAATCCAGAGGGTTTCTGATTAACACCCTCCAAGGTGTTGGGAGGTCAGGGAAAGACCAAGGTCAGGGAAAGAAGGAAACCCAACTGCCTGATGCCTACAGGGCTCACCTGGAAGTCAGGAGATGGGAGGATTTGCACTGAGGTGCCGAGGGAATGCCCAAGTGGGAAAGGGTTGGTGTGAGTCTCTGTTGGTGTGAGGTTTTGTTGTAGACCAGCAGTACCACAACAGGCCAGGAAAACTGTATTTGTTGCTAAAAAGACTCAACAAAGCTCAAGAAACACATCCCATGCAGGCTGACCTACACTTCGCTCTACAAGAAAAAAGTGAAACATCACATAAAAATGTATATACAGGAGGAAATTCCTCTCACTCCCCTAGCTTTTCTTTAAGCTCTTGCAATGGCTAAAAGAAAAAAGAAAAAAAAAAAAAAGAGCAAGCAAGACGTAATTGTTTCCTGTGCAAATGTTGTGCCAGACTTTATTTTTATGGGCTGTATTTATTGACTTGAGCTATTTTTCCAGTACACTGCACAGCGTTAGAATTGGCAGGAAGTCCTACAAAGTGAAACAACATCTCCGAAAAAGTGGGAATTCTCATTGTTTGGCATGGTCAAAGAAAACTCCAGCCAAGCAAACTTCTGACCTTCTCTCATGTCAGACTCGAACCCTGGCCAGGCCAGCTGCTAGATCAGCCTCTTTATTCCTCTGAAGTCACCAGAAGATCCAGATTTGGTGGGCTGACCCAACACTTAAGTGAAGCCATTTGTCCCCATATTCTCTGCTCCACATTCCCTTTTCAAAGCAAATTTCCTTGCAATATCCTGACACTCTTTGCCTCAGACTCCCCGTGTGCCAATGCAATTACCACCAGACATCTGTACTTTGTACAGACACCCATTTGTTGTCAGGGGAGCAAAAAAAGACCCCCAGTCTCCCCAGAAGCCATCAGTGAGTTAACTGCAGTTGTTGAAGAGTGGGGCCTTAATATGCCCATCAACTCCAGACACTTGCTGCACTTCCTGGGATTTCTTCTGCTTTGGAGCCAGATGTCTCCAAGGCAATCAGAGAAGTCCTACAATAGTATACACTGAAGAAGACAGAAGACAACTGAAGAGATTTATGTTGGATGGAATGACAAGCTCAAGAGTTTAAGCTGCACATGGCATTTCTGGAAGCTTGCCAGAGCTGAGTTTAGTGTGTTTTGTGTACTTCACTCATAACTGTTTATTGTGACAGGTAAACACTTGTTTTGAAAGCTTGCAGGCGTACTATTAAAACAGAAGTGTTCCTGACATAGTCAAGCTGTGCTGTCAAATGTTTATCTTCTGAATGATGAATGCTGGCTTTCCTTTTCCTTCCTCTCAGTCTGCGTGGAACAGATTTGAACAGTCACTCCCAACTTGTTTGGGCTCATTTCACCTGGGGGACATAGCTGATGGGCCAGAAAGCAGCCCAGAAATTCTCAGCTCCTGTGCCAACAAATGAAGGTGATGCAGAGAAGACAGGAGGAACACTGGAGTAAGCAAGAGCAAGCCCAGTGCCAGGTCTGTCTGCAGATGCAAATGCAGATGCTGAGCTTTAAAAACTCTCCTAGAGTCATGGAGTGGGCTATTTGCAGCACTTAGAACAACTCAAGAGCACCTATTTCACCAGTCAAATTCTGGACTAACTAAAAAAGTTAGAAGCAACTGTTACAAATTTTTCACAATATTACTTTTTGCTCCTTTTTCTTTAAGGAAGAAACGAGAAAATCTGGAAACAGTTAAGCCACAGTATTGGATGTATACAGAGCCTGTGAAACTGCAGACAACCATCAAACTTACTGGCAAAAACTAACAAAGAGTCTTAGGGGTGAGAATTAAAATTCTCCACTGGTGCAAATACGCCTTAGCCTGTGAAAAGAAGACAAGACATTTCTGTGTATCTCAGTGTAACTGCACGTGTTACAAGGCTGTGGAATTCCACAGTCATCCCAGGGGCTTTCAAGTGGATTTCAGATATTTCACAGTGTGTCAGTTATAGATTGAGACATAAGACTTTGGGGGGGGGAAAAAAAAAAAAGGGCAATCTTTGATTTAGATGAAATAGTATCAGATTTCCATGAAAATGCAAATGCTTAATGAATTCATTGCTAATGCAGTTCTGCTGCTGCTTTGTTCCTTTGCAGTGGTGCTTGCTGACCTGCACTGGGGCCAGTTTAACCAGCAGGGCTTTAATGGTGACCTGCTGGGGATACATGGACCATAATGAGAATTGATAATATCTGGCTGGTTTGAGGAAATCAGTTTTACACAAGGTGTAAGCAACGGAACTGCCTGCCACAGGAGACATTGGAAGAGTTCATCTCACACAGGAATCAAAGGATTGAATATTTGTCAGGGTATTGAAAATATCAGGCATCACAAGATTAAATAAAAACCAAAAAAAAACACCTGCTTCCAAAAAGATGTTAAACAGCCAAGTGTTTAGATAGCATCCCATTACAAGGGCAGCAGACCTGCTCACCACCAAATCTGTAAAACCAGTAGGTCCATGTCCTAGCTTACTGACACAAGTTGGCCATACAGAAAAGCTTATACCCTAAATCAGACTATTTCAGCAGCAAGTGGAGTTAGGAGACACAAATAATACACCTGTGACCCATGGTTAACACAGAAAACCTGTGCAGGGTTGTTGCTCAGTGGAGTGATTGCTCTGAACTGGAGTGGACAGCAGGAACATCTGGGGATCCAGAAAGCCACCCTGGAGCTGTGGGAAAGCTCCTCAGAGCAGGTTTATTTCCAGCCCCCCCCAGACTGATGCTCAGGAGGGCAGGCAGGGACTCCTGGGGGTGCCACCACCTCCCCTGTAAGGAGCTCACCCCATCTCCCTGGGAGCAATCTCCAATGGTTTGCAGTGCAGAACCTTTGGTCTGCTTGGTGCAGGGGAGAAGGGAGACAGGAGGGAGAAAATCCCAGGAGAAGGCTCTGGTGGGAGCTGGGCTCCAGCTGGAATTCCAGCTCCTCACAAGGTTTAGGATGAGCAAAGTGAGTCTGTGCCACATCAGTGCTCCACGCTGCCACCACTATAGGATTGGGGATTTTTAGGTCCTAAAATCAAATTTGCTTTTTCCTCAAACCATGACCCTTGTCAGGGGAGCAGTTTAGACAAGGAGTGAACAAGCACTACCCCAGCATTTACTTCTTTGTTTGATTTGCTCTTTCAGCTTAAAATAATTCCTCTTTCTCTCCCCCTGATGGCTGTTCCTTCTGGTGCAGATGTAACCTGACATCAAAATATAAATCATCAGAAGCAGCTGCTAAATTCAAGGCATGTCAGGAGTTACCACACCAGGGCTGATTCCTTGGGTGCTGAGCATCCCCCCCACTCCAAACCCTGAATTCTGTTCAGGATCAGGCTGGCTACAAAGCAGCTTCTGCCTTTCTTGCCCCCAGATCCAGTGATCTCCTTCACCATTGTAGTCCTGAGGAAAAGTAAACCTGCATTTTTGTATAAACCAGGAGGTGATCCCTGGGCCTGGAGCCCATGCTAAGCATTGCTTTCATCCTATCAAGTAAAAAGGAAGTAGTAAAAAACATTAAGGCTCACACAAGATTTGGTAAATGATTTAAATCTTCGCCGTGTTTGGCATTTTCCTGGTAGTTAAGTACAAACATTGAGCTGGGCTGAATGTTTGCCATTGTTGGGTAACACCCTAGATGCTCTCTCAGAGACTCAGATATTTTTGCTCTCCCCTAGCCCTGATAACCACAGGCAGTTGCTTTCCAAAGGGCAGGAATTGCTTTGGTGGGGCAGAGCACAGCAGGGCAAAGCCCATTCCATGCTCACCTTACACCCCTGCAGGAGCCCAGCCAGAGCTCAGCTCCCCTAAAAAGAGATCTGCTTGGAACAGGCAGCTGCTTTGTCAAAAAAAAAAAAAAAAAAAAAAAAAATTAACGGGACGCAGGAGGAGGAGGTAAATGTTCTCTGCTCATGTTTCTATTTTATTTTTCTAAAGTGTGCACTGAAAAACAATTCCAAGAGAAGTCCTGACCTGCCCTGGTAAGAAGCTATCTGCCCGGCAGCAGAGATCAATGGTTGTTCCCATTTTCTCTCCCAATTCTTCCTCCCTCTTCCTGCTGTTTTGTCTTTCTACTACTGATCTGCTCTGGGTTTACACATTCCAGCTTTTGTTCTTTCTTGCTTTTCTTCCCTCTCACTGTCCAGCTACATCCAACTACACCACTCAACACGTTCTTTAAAACCAGTTCTTTTCACCAGAAATTCCTGATCCTTTCTACTGTGCCATGTTGCCATGTTCAGATGGAAGGGTTTGATCCCTCCCAAGACAACCAAGCTCATCACAGCTACACACAGAATCCCATCACTCACAAACCCACCTGAACTGCACGTTGTCCAATTCACACTGCAGTCAGGTTTAATATTTCGTTTTAAACACAACCAGGTCAAAGCAGTACTGCAGAACAAGCTGGGTGATGCACACAGAGGTTTCCAGTTTGGTCAGCCAACCTACAAAGCCCCAAGAGGTTAACTGACATCACTAAACTCTTGTTTGGCAGGGGAAAAAAAATTATATTTAGATATTCAGTAAACGCTTCAGGTGAAGCCTTCAACCACTCAGTGTTACACACAAAAAAATTTCTTGAAATTTAGGTCTATTTTCAAAATCCTCCCAGGCTGGCTTCATATATCATCCAAGTTGAAACTGTTCTGGTGATATATTATACATGGAGACTGCACTACATCATCAGAGCTCTGACACTGCCATGTTCAGGGTATGCTAGGATACAACGTAATGAATTACAACAGTGGACATTGACAAATACACTTTAAGGGAAGTTTAAATTAATTTTTTTAGCCGTTTGCAGTTGGCTTAGAAAGTAATTTTTATTAAATAAACTAGTGGGAGAGTGGGCAGATTCAGAGCCCTTGAGAAAAGGAATGGCAGAGCAGAGAGAACACAGCAGAGGAGGCAAGGAAGCAATTTCAGCTCCGAGATTAACATGCTCTGTGATTTTGGAGAAGTCAGCAGAGCCAAACCCTGGCCATGCTCATACAGAAGCAAGCAGCTCTGAAGCACCCTGGATCACCCTTTTCAAGGGAAGCACCCTTTTCATCTGGACGAAAAGGGGGATGACAAGTTCATAGGTGCTACCCCACGGAGGTGGATGGGACACCAGGACAGTCTCAGTGACTTCCATGGTGCTGTACAGACCTGCTGGGCATCTGAGGGATGCAGCAGAGGGGCTCTCACCTGGAAAAGTTGTAATCATCCATTTTATTTCTTTTTGTAACAATAAGCTGTAATAGCAATAAGAAAGGGTGAGGTACAGCTGAGCTGATAAAGCCAAACTAAAAAAAACCTTTCATGAGAAGCAAAAGCTGGGACCTTTGAGAAAGCCCAGGATGTTAAACCTCTTCTTCTGAAGGAACCTTTTGTCATTTCATGGGGAATCAATTAACCACAGTGTCTTACTCAGGTAGACTCTAGATTAGTACCATATCCCTTCACTATAGATAATTAACCTCAGTTTCTGAATTAGCAGAAAAATAAGCCAGTTATTAGTTTTTATAATGACTAGAACTCAATATTTTGGGTAGTTAAAACACCCAGGAGTTTAAATTAAAATAGACATCTGACAGAAATCCCTAAAGTGTTCTTCAGATCATTAATACTATAAATTCCACAGTAGATTGAACTGACAATGTTCCCTTTTCCTTCTGGAGCACTCCAAAGGGATGAGCTACTCCCTCGAATCAGCATTCAGTTTGATCTCTGAAATAATCTCTCCTTGATACCTAAAGCCTCAAGGCCAACAGCACAGTTAAACTCATATCCTCCTGCTTCCCTGCTTTGCATCCAGACTGCTCTGTGCTCTGTGGCCAAACTGACATTTACAGCTGAGAGCAAATTTTGGGTGAGGTGAGGGCTGGGAGGGAGCAGGGGGAGGCTGTGGAGCTGCTGCTTCCTCCAGGGCCCCAGGGAGAGAGGAACAGCTCCCAACTGATCCTAAATGTCCAGGTGGTCTCCTGCAGTGAGAGTGTGGGGCACAGGGACAAGAAGCACATCCCAAGAGGCAACAGAGTTCAAGGACCTTGAGGATTTGCTGTTTCATCCCCCTGTCCCTGGTGGTGTCACCTCTGTGTGTCTCATCCCCAGGAGAGGCTCCTCAGCATCCTCAGCCCCTGCTGAACACTTGTCCTGGTTTGGGCCAGGATAAAGGTGATTTTCTGTCTTGTACTTGTTGCTTTCAGCTCAGTCTCTTGGAAGTAGCTGCACTTGTTGAAATGAACAGCAAGTTTCTCAGACAGTGTCTGCTCCTGGGACTGACAGGAGCAGTTTATAGTTACTGCTAGGGCCTGGTGTGCAGAGCCAAGGACACTGCTCAGCTCTGAGGAACATTTTTACCCTCCAGAAGGAGTAAAGAGGTCCCACCTGAACCCTCCTTTGGGGAGGAACAAACAAGACAGATACCAAAATCAACCAAACAGAGAATTCCATCCCAGACACCTCAAACTCAGTATAAATTTGAGGGATCACAAGGGTCAAACCCCTTCCCTTCCCCTTCTTTCCCTGTCCCTGTTTGCTTTGGCATCCTGGGAGGATTCCATCCATTCCTCTCCCTGTGCTCCTGATCCATTCCAGCCTGAATCCCTGTGTTCCTGCCTCCAGCTCCCAACTGCTCCTGACCCCAGGATTCCAGCCTGGACTTTCCCAGGGCTGCCCTGCAGGATTGGTGGTGATGTGAGAGTTATTGGGGGGAAGGGGGGAGGAACGTGGGATCAATTTTCCTGTATATTTGCATATATTTAGTAATTTTTCCTATTTATCCTGTTTCATTAAAGCTGTGTAGTTTAGTTTCCAACCCTTAAGTCTCTCTCCCTTCTTCTCTCTCCTTTCTTTATCAGGGAGGAGAGGGGGATTAATTGAAAGCATCTGTTATTTGGTTTAATTGCCAGGCCAGGGTTAAACCATGATCACACTGCAATCAAAAAGCATTTCTAACAGCTAGCCTGCACCATTTTCCTGTTACTTGATGTCCTACCTAGATTTGCCTTTCCTCCTACGTGACACTGAGCCTTGCTGAATTTCTGCTCCAGCCTTTACTTTCCTCTCCTCATCATCTCCCTTTCTGAAGAAACACTGCCCCTTCCTCATCCTCTGTGCATTGCTTATTCCAGCCCAAGTTTCAGGCTTTGCCAGTGTCACTAATTTAATTCCCTTCCCCCCCCTCCCCAACCATTTCTGCAGATTGTTGAACTCATTTGAATTCTTACCCTGTTGCCCAATACATTTGCAGTCCCTCCTAACTTGGTGCCATCTGTAAATTTAATAAGTGTACTCTCTATTCCATCATCCTGGTGGTTAATGGGAATGTTGAGCAGAGCTGATTGCCTCCCTCCTCCCCAAGCCTCAGTCAGTCTGTCTGTCCCTTTTAAGGGGCTTACAGGGAATATTTCCCCTGCAGAGAGGTGCAGGTACCTCTAACACCAGCTTCTGTGAAAAGTGTCACATCTGCCAGTGAGGTCAGTGAGTTTCAAAGGCAGCAACACAAATCCTAAATATGCTGCTCAGTGCACTGCAGACCTTACCAGAGGTGTGCTTTCATCCATCTTAGCTCCAACCAAGGGAAGAAAAAAAGAAGAAAAGCTCTAGGGGTTGTCCCACTGCAAGTGAAATGTGTATTCTAGGAGAAATTAATGTTTACCTTCCCATTTATGTGAATCAATTAGTGAAAAATATCCCCAGGGCATAGAAAAGACTAACAGATAACAAAGGCAATGCCCCAAATACTGGAGGAATACAAAAAAAGGCATACACAAGCAATAAAACATCTGTTATGGATGTCACTTGAGCAGGTTGCAAAGCAGAGAAGAGGAAGTAGCTGAGGAGGGATGAAAAGTAGAAGTGAGAATATTGCAGCAGCAGTAAAGATAAATGATGAGTGTGCTCTTCCAGTATTCATACTGGAGTTAGAAGAGTTCAGTGCAGAGACAGGAAGGTCTCCAGGACAATAGAAGGGTAATTTATAAACAAAAGAGTCAGACTGTGCCCAAAAAAATAACTCCTTTTTTTTTTTTTTTTGTTTTTCCCCCAGTTCTATCAGTTGCTCTAAGAAAAGATATTACCTTTCCTTACCAACCTCACCTCTTGACAATACCAAAATAGAAAGATGTATTTGCACTGGCACTCTGAAAGGACAGTGGGAAATAGATGTTGAGGGCCAAGTGAGAAAGAAACATTTTAAGAATGAAAAAGGACCAGAGTTAGAGCTTCTCAGGAATTACATTTTATCTCATGAAAAATGCCACCAAAAAGGAATAAAAATTCGTTCCCCTTTATCAATAGCTTCATTTTTACTAAAATGTTTTTATCAAAAAATGAAATCTTTTCATCACAAACCTCCAGGCCCCCAAAGGGAACACATGCAGCTCTAGAGCAAACTGAAGTTTCCTATTTGGGCCTTTTAGGGCTTTGTAGCATTATTGCAATACAAATCATGAAGAATGAGCACCTCAAATTAATTTAATTTTTTTTTTTTTTTTTTTTTTTTTTAGCAAAACCAGCAATACAAAGTGGAGAAAGGATGGAAGGTGATCTGACTCCATGCACGGATGGGAAAGACTGGGGCAGCGTGTGGGGTGACAGTCCATCACTGGGCTGCTGCAGGTGACACAGGCTGTCACCCATGGGCTGGAGTTGGAGGTAAGACTTGCATTGGCAGCCCTTGGGCAGAGGACAGGAGCACACAGAGCTCCCAGGCACAGGCAGCAGTCTGAAAAACCAGGATCAGTGCTTTTCGGTGCCAGGTACATGTCTCCAGCAGCATCACCCTCTTTGGGATCTGGTCCTCCTTTCACATCCCCCAAAGTCCATCTGGCCCAGGCTTACTCCCAGCTTTTCTCTTCCCTATCACCACTCTGGACCTCCATCATATCACTCTGAGTCCACCTGCCCTGCCTGGAACCTCTCCTACCCAGGTCTTGCTGAAAGCCAAGGGCAAAAGGAGTAAAGAGGGAGTAAAGCCAGGAGGCAAGGGAAGAGCTGATTTCATCTGGGGAAATTTTGTTGCTGTTTTTTGCTTCTCAGTGTCTCAGCAGAAACTCAAGGCTTGTCGGGAGGCTGCTCCCAATCCAAGAATTTCTGGAGGTGTTGCTAACTTGGGCCCTGTCTTGATCTTACACTGTGTGATTACTGTATTATTCAGCTTTATTTTATTATTCAGTTTGATTTGGCAGCTGCCTGAGAAACCTAAGGCTACTCAAACTGTGTATTTTAAGATCTCTAAAATGTGTTGATAGAAATTCTTTTAAAGTCTTCAAGCCTGAGTCAACCTTGTTAATTCTGAAGCTCCAGCCCATCAGCTTGGCAGGACTCTTGACACAGGCACACACACAAACAGCAGCAGCAGCTTCCATGGGGAACTTGCTGCATCATTTCTCCTCTGGCTTACAGCCAGCCTGACACAGGGGCATCATCTGAGGGCTTCAGCAGAGACAGGAAAAGTGCTGCTATTTGGACAGTGCCAGAACTGGGCACTTAGAAAAGACATTTATTGTCATGAGGAAATTAAAAGAAAAAAAAAAAAAAAAAAAAAAAACTGGTGGGGATATGGGTTCTGCTGGTCCTTCCTCCAAGGGATGCAGTGAGCAAGACCTTCCTGGTCATGGAAAGCATTCTCTCTCTCCCCATGTCTGTCAGACCAGGGGAAATTTTGGACCCTTCTCCAGGTGAGGTTGTCCCTCTGCAAGGATCTAAGAAAACCCCTCACTTTGCTTTACGGGGTCTTTGGGTCTCACCCCTTTGAGGCAGAGATTTGCAGGTTGTTTAATGCTCAGGTTTGATTTCCTCACCTGCTTTGATTTCAGATTACTTACCCTCCTCTTGGCCTTTTCATGTTCAAAACTAAGATCCAGCTTCTCCCCCTTACCCCAGACTTCAAACAGTTTTAATCCTGCCTTTCTAACATCTATTTTCCTTCTAATTCCCTGAAGGATTTCTCTTCTGGGATTGCCCCTGTTCACATTTCCTTACATGTTCAAAGTCCTTCACATTCTCCTTTCATCCATGCTGTGCTGCCCTATCACAGCCCCCCTCTGATTCCACTTCTTCAAGGGCAGTGATGTGAATTTCCACCCCCAACTTGAACGGGTGAAAAGAGCTGGATCCTCACACATCAGAGGGCCAAGGAGCCCAGGAGAATATTCAGCTGCTCAGGAGGAAGCTTTGTCAGCACTCTCGTGTCAGGAGCTCACAGGGGTGAAGAATGCTTTGTCCATCCACAGAATCACTCCTGAAGTGATGGCAACCCCAGCCCAGGACCCTCATCTGCTCCCCACTGCTGGATGATGGAGGTCTTAGGGTGACAGTCACTCTTGGTTAAAGCCAGGAGACAGTCTCACCACTGGAAAGACACCTGGTTTTATCTGCAGGACTTGGTATTTCTTTTCATGCAGCCCTGCAATGTTGTCACCTCCTAGTCAGCAGGTGAGAAGGTCACTGCTGAAGCAATACCTCCTGTTATGGGCTTTGTTTAACTCTTGTCCTTAACTTCAGTTCTCAGGGCTGTCACGAGTCCCTTAGTGAGTCCTCCCTCTGCTGCCAGCAGTGCTCCCCATCTCTTCTAAGGCAGTGGAACATCTCCCATGTGAGCAAAGGCTGAGGGAGCTGGGGCTCTGCAGCTTGGAGAAGAGGAGAATGAGGGGTGAGCTCAGTCATATTTATAAATATGTAAGGGATGAGTGCCAGGAGGACAAAGCCAGGCTCTTCTCTGTGATGTCCAGTAACGGGACAAGAGGTAATGGATGCAGGTTGGAGCATAGGAGGTTCTGTGTAAACACATAAGAAAAAGGTTCCTCACTGTGAGGGTGACAGAGCAGTGTCCCAGGCTGCCCAGGGAGGTTGTGGAGTCTCCTCTGGAGACATTCCAAACCCACCTGGACATGTTCCTGTGTGACCTACATACACCAGGTGCTCCTGGTCTGGCAGGGGTTGGACTTGATGATCTCTTGAGGTCCCTTCCAACCCCTAACACTGTGATTTCTGTGATTTCTAGGCTTTCTGTGGACAAAATCCCTCCTGTCATACTTCCTGGTAGGTGTCTTCTTTCTCAGAAGGACTGGTGGTCCCTGAGCCCCGTGTTACCTGCAGGCCTGAGCCCTGCTACAGCTCATGCCAGACATGGCTGTGGCTTCCTCACAGCTTTGCCATTGTAGCTGTGCTGGCTTGGAATGGCTGGAGGTGGCTGACCAGACTGTCCTGTGCTGGAAAATCTGCCCTTCTCCCTGTGCTGAGCAGTGCTGAGTGTCCACACCAAGGTTTCCTCAGAGCTCTCCCTTCTCTGACCAGTCCCTCCTGTTTCCTCCAGTAAACCATCACATTCTAGGGCACTGCACTGTTCCCTTTTAGAAGCCATCACCTATTTTTCTAGCAAAGGGCTCCCAACTCCTATCCCACCACCAGTTCTGCTCCTTCTGGATGTTCTAGCAATGGAAAGCCAGCTGGGTTAGGACCAGCCCTTCCACAAACTGCTGGATCAGCTCTCTGTTTCCTGGAGTTCTCACTGGATAAAGCCTAAGAGATGGCAGACATCAATGATACATCAAACCAGACCCAGGAGATTTCCCACATGGAGTCATTCCACATATGTTACAAGAAACAAATGTGGATCAATATTGTTTTACATCAGTTCTCCCTTCTCATCCTAGTGCTTAGGTACTTCCCAGTAACATGCCTAATATCTGTCAAGCACAGTTTGTTCTTCCTCTTTCATGATAAAAAGGTCTCCAAATATCTAAGCATGAAATCTCCCTCACTATCAGGAAATTTCTGGTTTTTTTCCAGGAGACATCCTCCTGGTAACTTGGCATATTACAACACCTGAATCAGAGCTATAGGATTATTCCTCTAGGTAATTTTTCTTCATTGTGGAGGCATGTATATACACATTTGGGAAAAACAAAAGACAACTCAACCTGCTGTTAAAAGAACTAACAACTTGCAGAGCTACGATCCCTTTTGGCAAAGCTTTCCCTTTAGGAACTGCAAGAGAGCTGCCAGCTCAGCATCCTCCATCATTGCCACTGCCAGGCTTTAAAGTGATGCTTCTGGGTTTGCACCTGAGCCTTGCTTACATCAGGAGGGCTCCCTGTTCAACAGGCACCTAAAACAAAGCCACTGATTTTCTTTTGTCTTCCTGTTGGCTTCATCATAGCTGGTGTCAGTCCTTTGTCCTGTCAGACAACTTTTGATGTGTTCAGGCATGTCAGACAACTGCAATCAATGAGAGTTGGATGTGCAAATGTTTTGGAATAGCCCCGTTTGCCATTCTGGGGGCACAGATCCCTTTGGAGGGCTGGAGCAAGGTGATTAAATCCTCTGGAAGTGTAGAGCTCAGGCACCAATGCAGTTCTGCCAGGTTTTGGTCTGGTGCTCTCACCTCCAAGCCTGTTCTTCCTCCCTGATAACACAGATGGCAGAGAAAAGCTGTTTACAGGAAGAGCCCAGCCTTGTAAGGGTAATGGAGAGCAGGGGAGGAGAATCTATAAATAGCTTTGGAAAATCATTAGACTAACAGTTTGCAAATGCATCTGCACATTGCTCACCAGTTTGCTATTGCTGGTCAATTGGAATCACAAAACTGGCAGTGTGAGCCCTAACACATTGTATTTAATGCTGCAGTGGGGCTCAAGGTACTAATTACATCAAAGTTTTCCAAGATTTCTGCCGGGAGTATTTCACAGCAAAGATAATTGTTCTCTGGGGGGTTTCAGCGCCGGTTTATTTAATTATGTTGGAGTTTTCATATATATTGTGAAAATGCTAGCAGAAATAAAAGTGTCTTAGCCAGCTGTAGAGGATGCTGGGGAAAAGGGAAGAGGAAAGAGATTTGAGCAGGAGGCACTGAGGATGATCCTGCCTGCTGAAGGCATTCAGGAGCTTGGAAGGGACTGAATGTAACAGGAGCCTCAACTTCCCCAACAGCCCTGATGCTTCCTAGAGGATTGTCCAGGGTGGGGAGGATACCAGCAGATAAACACCTGAGAGGTGTGCTGTAAGCACCTTCCTCAGCATCAGGTAGGAGAGATGGAAAACCTGCTATGAAAACCTGTCATCATTTACCCCATGAAATGCCTTTGGTCCAAGATGTCTCTTGTCTTTATATTTTACCCAGTCTTAAGGAATCTGTTTTCCTTTCTTCTCACTACAACTCCTAACCTGGCTTAAGAACATCCAGAGCGAAAGAAGCAAAGGGCAAGTTCCAACAGTTCACTGGTGAGAACATAAATGGGACATCAGGCTCCAACCTTGACTCAGGGTTACCCCTTGAGGAGTGGTGCCACATGGCAGACACCAGGAACTTCCAATTTCAGCAGCAGCAGCTTGCTCAGAGGGGAACTTCCCCAAATAGTGCTGCTTCTGCATTTCTACCATTAAAGAAAACAGTTTTAAATCAAATCTGCTTGTAGGCTGTCTTCCATGCAAAGCTAGCCCTAGAAAGGTCTGGCCTGACAAATATTTCACTTCATATGTCTCAGGGAGTTTCAAAGCTGTGGGAGTATCTGGAGTCCACATTCTCAAAATGAAACTCTCAGACTTTAAACTTTCTGGTTTGAAGTTGTTTGTTGTTTTTTTTTTTTTCCAGAAAGCTGTCTTCATTTTGCACCAAAAAAAAGAAGCAGTTTAAAGGGTGTTAAAGGTAAGATAAAGCATTCTGGCTCAAAGGTTTCTGTTGACCTGATCAGATATTTCTTTTCTTCGTTCATAAAATTGACAAATCAGATTTTGGGGAGGAATCCTGAAGAGGGCTGGAAAATCCTTGGAACTCACCCAGCTTCTCATGAGCTAGGAAAAATACCCTAATCTTCACTACAAGCAACTAAAGCAACATTTTGACAGGCAGCCTTTAGTCAAGGGCAACAGAAGTGATTGCTGCTGTCTCTTGCTGTTTCAGAAATAATCCAGCAGAACCTGGTGGCTGCCAGTGAGGAACAGCTGCTCATTAAGAGACCCAGTCAAACCCATCACAGAAAAAGCTGCTATCTGCCAAATTCAAGGGAAATACACCTCAGAAGCACCTTTCATACCACGTAGGTAGCATTTTCAATAAGCAGTATTTGTGCCAGTTTCACCAAGATCAGAAAGGCAGTCAAGTCTTGTTTGACTCCCTCCTGTGTAAACTGAAGTCAGTCAGATTCAGAGTAATTAACTTCTCTCTTACAGCTCAGACAGTTCCTTTAACAAATGGTAGCACAGGCTAATAAAACAGAGCAGTAATAATAATGAATAAACTGCTCATTAAAAGAAGAATACTCCTATCACTGAGAGGACAATGAAAAACCCTCTTAGATAATTCCAGTTGCCCTGATTATTCTGTACAGAGTGATACAGGAGCTTGGATGAGGCATCTGATGCTCTCAGAAGGCTGGGGAGGTGGGAAGGCAGCACTCAGCACCCAACTAAAACTGCTTCAGAGGACACCCCCCAGCTCACACTCCAGTGTCCTCTTACCTTCACCTGCTTTTCCAGTTTTTAATTATTCATTTCAGCTTGAGTCACATGAACTCATTTGTTTTGTAGCTATTGAAGCTGTGTCTCTGCCCACCCTCCCCTTTTCCTACTCACACTCAGTACTTTGAATAAATTTGTCCTGAAAACACCAGGTCTGAAAATGAGTGTGAAATTCTGTAACCTAAGGGTTAATGGAACATTTTCCCCTGCTTCCAAAAATAAGTGCTGTATTAGAATCTGGAAAACGAAGCAAGCCTGAGCATCTGTAACACTGGGTGCCCTGACAAGCCTCTCAAGGCTGTGTACATTTAAAAGTGAAATGTGTTTCTATTGATTTACCCCTCAAGGTTTGACTGAGCAAAGCTGGAGCCAGCAAGGCTTTGCCTGAGGAAGGGAGGACTTCAGGACTTGGCTCTGAAGACAGCATTCTCAAAACACATTTACATTAACCAGAGCCTTTTCAATTCATCCTGAACCCCAAAACTGTGCTGGATTTTCCTGGCAGCCCTGCTCCCATCTAGCTGCATGCGTGAGTTTGCAAGAGCTCCAAAAAATCCCTCTGTAACTCTGGCCCTTCCCAGAGGGACAGCAAATCAGAGCAGCACTCCAGAACATCAGGTTTACATGGTGCATCCTCCTTGTACACTACTGAGGGGACAGGTTCCATGGCCAGCCTTCCAGATTCCTCTTTGGAATAAAAGCCAACAGCTACCTATGGGCTCACCACCCACCCACCCCCCTGAGCTGGGCTCCACAGGGTGCAGGGAGTATTAAGAAGCCAGAAAAAGAGAATAAAATGGTTAGGGCAGAAGGAGAGGCTGATATGCCCAAAGGAAACAGCAAACAATGAAAAAAAGCAGAATATTTAAGATAAATATTTTTCTTTTTTTAGGTTAACAAACCCCTCAGAAACTTTGCTTCTGAATTCAGATGAGCTCTCAAACAGGAATCCAGCCAGGTCACCACTCCTGATTCCAGAATCATGCAATGATTGATGTTATGATGTTTCAGTTTGCTGGCACATGTGGAAAGGGGGATGGGTTTTCTTTTGCTAAGAAATCAAAAATTTTTTTTTTCTACGCTGGACAGATATTTTTCAAAATAATTTTTTAGAAAATGCATGGTATTTTGGAAACATAATTTTTTCTGGCATTAAGTAAAATAATTCTTTCTAGTTCTCAGCTTCCAAAAACATCAGGAAATTTGAAACAAAAGCAGGTCTCTAGGATTATTAGAATAACTATTTAAAAGGACTACAGCTCCAATTTATCCCCCTGCTACTACCCCCCACAATAAAGAAATAATTTTATTAAATATTGAGTTATTCAGAAAAGTTCCCTTAACACTGATTAACACCAATTCACCAGAAGAGAATCAATGCCCCAGCACTGGACCAAACTTGGTTTCCCCAAACTCCCAAAGCCTCACTGGGCACAGGATGGATCCTGCTCCAGGTGTAGTGGTCACCAGCAGTGGGGTGAGAAGGAGAAGCAGCTCCTTAAACCAGAAACCCAAACTGCTTCCTATGGGGCAACAGTTTCATGGAACCCAGTGCCCAGCTTCATCAACATCTGATTATTTGGGCCAGCTCCTGTGGGGCAGGAGGGGACACAGAGCCCCCAGTTTGCCCATCCCATCCCATCCCATCCCATCCCATCCCATCCCATCCCATCCCATCCCATCCCATCCCAGCCTGCCTGCAGACCCAGAGCCACAGCAGGCAGAGATCCTCCTGATCTGATCCATGCAGAAGGGAAGGAATGCCATTAAATCCCCAAGAGGAAATTTCCCCGATGAGCTGGCAATGTGTGCTTCCAGCCCCCAAACCAACCAGGTCCTGGGCTGCATCAAAAGAAGAACAGACAGATGGTTAAGGGAGGTGACTGTGGGACCCCACCTGGAGTACTGTGTCCAGTTCTGGAGTCCCAAGATAAGAAGGACATGGAGTTCCTGGAACATATCCAGAGGAGAGCCACTAAATGCTCAGAGGGCTGAGCACCTCCCTGTGAAGCCAGGCTGAGGAAATTGGGGTTGTTCAGCCTAAAGGGGCTCTACAAGAAAGCTGGGGTTGGGATTTTTGCATGAGTGTGTAGTGAGAGGACAAGGGAAACAGATTCAAACTTGAAGAGGGGAGACTTAGGTTAGAGATGAGGAAGAAGTTCTTTCCTTTGAGGGTGCTGAGCCCCTGGTTCAGGTTGCCCAGAGAAGCTGTGGCTGCCCCATCCCTGGAAGTGTTGAAATCCAGGTTGGACAGGGCTTGGAGCATCCTGGGCTGGTGGGAGGTGTCCCTGCCCATGCAAGGGATTGGAACTGGATGATCTCTAAAGTCCCTTCCAAGCCAAACCATTCCATAATTCCAGGAAGGTGGGCAGACTGTGTGTCTGAGCAGGATCTCCTTGGGGTTCAGTCTGGTGGGGAGTCCAGAAGAAGCAGACTTTCTGCAGCACCCAGAAATAGGTTGTTCTTGACCCTGCTTTCTTACCCAAGCTGCCAACACACTGAGAAAACCACCAGAGATTTTCACCTCCTCCTTTCTGCCTGTTCATCCTTTGGGTTGCTCCTGCCCTATTTGCAGAGAGCCCTGGCAGTGTGTCTCAGCATCCACACTCTACTGAAGATTTCCTAGACAAGTATAAAACATATTTTAACAGCTCTACCATCATTCTCTTCTTTTAATTAGAAAGTGTGCTAAATACTTGTGTCCTTGGGGACTCTCCCTGAACTAGTCAGCTTTCTGATCATGGAAGTTTTGTGTTAATGAGACTTTTAGTTTGACTTACAAAAGCTCTTACATTTACACAGCAAGGCTTTTCACTTCAAAGTCCTTGAGAATTGTTGCTGTGCATCTGCCTTGTCTGGGGCCTTAATTCACAGTTCTGGCCTCTGGTTATTATATAGGGAATGTTTTGTTTAGTGTTTACAGACATACAGTTACAGCATTTAGGGATATTAGAGCTTATACCAAGCTCCATTGCTTGAAACACTGATCAAAGGGAGAGTTAAGTCAAGCTGAGGGATCTTTCCAATAGGGGGAAATATCTCTGCAGTCACAATGGGAAAGGGCAACTGGGAGAAGAGGGGAAGCTGCCTGCCTGGTTGTGCTGCTTCCAAAGCCTCCTCCAGCCCTTCTCTCTGCTTTCCCATCCTGCCCACCTGCAAACCATGGGCCCCAAAGGCATTTTGAGAGAGCAGGGAAAGCACCTCAGTTCCTGCAGCTCCTAGCAAGCATGCATTTGCTTGGCATTGTCTATAGCCAGGCACATTCAGTGGTTTTCAAGCTCCAGCAAGCCTGTAAATGCCAGGAAAGAGGAGTGCTGAAGTTTCTGATTTTATAATGTTTCCTAGTTTCATTTTTTCCTGTGGGAGACAAAAGGAAATTGTTTTGGTGACCATTTAAGTCAATGAAGTTCCATAAATATTTTACCACTCTGTTTATTTTTCTTATGCTGCTATGAATGTTTTTCTAGAGTCACACCAGTGCCCTTGTAAGTCATGTGTCACATCCATCTCCTCATCAATTTTCCTTTTAAACCCTGCCCCTTGGGGAAAATCAGAGAAGCCACTTGCAGCTTGAACATTATCTGGTTTTGGACAGTTCACTTGTTAGTTTTCTAAGGGCTTTGGACTGCAGAGGCTCAGGGACTGTGGTTCAAGGCTTTGATACCAAAGTGTTGCAGCTCTAAAGCCCTTGCACACCTTTACACACTGACTGTCACCCCTCCTCTGGGCTTTTCTAGATGGTCACTGCCCCTCTGAGGCCCCAGTCCAAAGAGCTCCTCTGACACAGACACACTAATTCACATCAGACACAAAGCTCTGAGCACAGCCATGACCTGTACTGAAGGACTCCAGAGGCAAACCAGGCATTTCAGGAATTTAGGACCCTAAACTGAACTTGGACCCTTTGAAAAGTTGGCCTTAGATGTGGGTTCTCAGCACTTGAAAATCCATCCTTGAGGCCTTTTTGAGGGCAGCCACGGGGCTCAGTTGGGAAGCAGCACTGCCCCAGGTCTGTGCCAGGAACCCTGGAACCCCCCAGAATGGGGACAAACAGGGACAAACCCAAAGCTGAGAGGAGATGAAGAAAAGCTTGGGGATGCAGTGAGCAAACTCAGGGAAAATTAGGGGCATTTACAGGAGCACAAACCCATCCTCCACCTTCACTGGCTGATTCTGGAAGCAAAGATTTGTTTGTTCCTGGCAAAGCAGCTGCTGGGGCTCAGGCAGCTCTTCCCAAGCTTTCTCTAGCCATGAACTGGAGAAACAAACCACGTTCATGCTGGAAGCAAGAACCCTCTAGTGAGATGGAGTAAGTAATGTTTGGTGCACTCATAATATAGATATTATTTGGCAAACGAGTTAAACAAATTGTTTCCTTTCAGGATCCTAGTGATGTGTGTGGTTGGCAACTCTTCCTCCCTGCTGCTCGGCCACCTGCTCTCCCTCCTGCTGAGTGAGCTCCATCTCCAGCCCCAGCCCTGCAAGAAGCTGCCTTTGGATCAGCCAACAACACTGTGCCTGCTGCCCAGCCATGGGGCAAGGCTGAATTTCAGATCCATCAGGGGCATCTTCCAACTGGGCAATGTTTGCTGGGCAGTGGCTGCAGGGCTGGGCTGGTGTAGATGGTGTAGATGGAGCAGCCACAGCACAGCTCCACCAATTCCTGCCCAGGTGCTGGGGTAGGGACAGCCACAGCTCATTCTGAGCTGGAGATGGGGAGGCTCAAACAGACCATCAGACATCAGAGCCATCCCTGCTTGTCAGAGTGCAGAGGGCAGGGAGAATCTCTCTCTCTGGTAAACACAGCCCTCTCAAACTGTATTCCACACGCTGTTGGATCTATTGGATTCTTACCCACCCCTCTCTCCCCTGATGACAACATTGTCTGAAGGCCTTGGCAAACAAGACAGCACAGTCTTTAGGCCAGAGATCTGCTGTGTAGGCACAGCCAGGCTGAAACACACAGGACTGAAAAGCATCCACTCTGGTCCTGTGCCAAGGGGGAGGCATCCCACTGCCTTCCAGTTGGAGGTTAAATTAAATCTGACGTGATAAAACATCCTCACCAAGTGCATCTTTGTCCCCCTCCTGTGGCAGGATCTGATCATACGTGCATTGGTATGGTGGCCAGGGCTGGTTGGACCCCTGGCAATGAGGAAAGGAAGTGTTTTTTTTCTTTAAAACTGTGAGACTTGAAGGATGCTCAAGCCCTGTCCTGCCTGTCCTCTTCTCCAGAGAGCGTGGACCTGAAGAACTGGAGTGGGTGATTTCTGCTGTGGAAAGAAACATCCAGTCTCTTTGACTCTTTCAGCCCTTGTTTCCTTCTCAGGGATAACCTAAGAGAGCCCAGTCCCCTCTGGCTGTGACAGCTTCTCCACTGGACTCAACACATGCATCCATCCTGCTCCCTGGGGATGCCATTTGAAACCAACCCTTCTGCTGCCTCTGAAGAGGAGATCATCATTGAAAATGAAGTTAGAGCTGGCTGCCTGTAGAAATGATGAAACCCATGTTTAGGAAATTCTTTTCAAGTGTCTCTGGATCTTGGAAAAAAATAAAATAAAATAAATGGATTGTCAGATCTGCTTGGGGTTCCCACCATTCCCTGAGTGCAGCCAACGTGTGAACTCTTCTGAAATGGGAAGGGAACAGAGACATCCCTGGAGGATTTATCCTGACCCTGCTGCTGCCCTGCCTGACCCACCTTTGCCCTGTGAAGAAATTCTGGCAGCCAGTGCTTAAAAAACAGTCTTTTATGTTCTTACTTCCCTTCTCCTTTATTAATTTGCAGTCACAACCATTGCTATTTGATCCATGCAGCCAAAAACATCCAGCTTCATTATTCAGCCTGTTTGCAGCCCAACAGACCAAAAAGCCAAGCCAACACACACACACACACACACACACACACAAGCTCTGCAGATCTCAAGGCAAGGCACAACACTTGCAGTTTAACAACCAAGTGCCTTAGGATATTTTGTACCTTTTGAAAATGCTTTTTTTTTTTTTTTTTTTCCCTCAGTTTCTGTGTCATTCTTGCTGAACCTCAGTTCCTGCAGGTTTTCCTTATGCAAGATATTGTCACAAGAAGTCTGTGTAAGGACAGGGAATTAAATCCATGCCTCCCAAATCCAGATCAGTATCACAACCTCTGGCTCATCGTTTCACCTCACTTGTCTAGCAAAGGGCACTGAACAAAGGTACACAGGAATACATTACACCCCGGGGTCAAGAGCATCAGATGAAAAGGATGAATATATACAAGTCCACGTCCTAGAAACCTGCTCTGTACCCTCTGTGGGTTTGCAAATAGCACTACTTAGCAGCAGAAATTAAATCCACAGCCCTCCAGTGAAGCAGGAACAGCACATTGCTGCTGCTCTTCTATGAACCTCAGGGGGTAACACATCCAACATCACCACCTCTGCCAGGAGGGATGTGTCAGCCCTCTGCATAGCCCTGCTTAACACAGCTTTATCCCAGTGTCCTGTACCATCTACAGACACGCTGCAACGAGGCTTGTGGAGTCTGAAAATGTCTTGTACCAACCCAGCCTTGCTGTCAGCACTTGCTCATTCAAGTGGGTCTGGTGCCAGGCAGTGGAGACCACCAGGAGCTCCACCAGCTTCTGCTGCAGCCAGGCCAGGAGTGAGATCCTGCACCCCACCGCACATCCCTCTCTGGGGATGCAACCTTGCAGAGCCCAACAGGTTTTCAGCAGCCTGGGAAACTGTTTTAACATATTGTGGTTTCCCTGGAGCAGTTCTATAACCCCCTGAGTGCAGAGGGGCTGCTGAGAGGTTGAAACCTGGCCCCTCACCTTGGCTAAAAAAGAAAGGTTGTGCTGGATGATCATTGCTCCTTGTGAAAAGGTGGTGTGGGGACCAGTGGCTTTTTTTACTTACACATCTTCCCTTCTTAACCTCTCCTTTCCAGGGCACCAACCTCCTTCTTAAACAAACACATCCTTGCTCAATGAGGCAGGCAATTCACTGGAATGCAGAGAAAACCCAGGCTCCTTTTTCACACAAGGGAAATCCCTCAGCAGATGTAAAGCCCTAGGATGCTCACTTGAATCGCTGATGGAT
This sequence comes from Florisuga fusca, assembly GCA_038090715.1. Lineage (NCBI taxonomy): Eukaryota > Metazoa > Chordata > Aves > Apodiformes > Trochilidae > Florisuga > Florisuga fusca. The sequence continues at coordinate 2,385,866 of JAAWXA010000046.1, read as the reverse complement.
TTTTAAAACAGTCACCAAGCTGGATAAGAGACCCAGCCCTGCAGCTGGCTGCTGGCTTGGCTGCTGCCTCTCCTTGGGCTCCCCTGCTGGAAAGTTTCCCTCCAGCTCTACTGCAAGGGGTTGCTCCTCACGTCCACACTACATTTACAGATGGGTATTGCCATCAAAATTTCCTTCTTTCAGGAGCTCTGGCTGCCTCAGCACTCAGTAGGCACCATGAACATTAATCCCTGCGTGGGGGAGAGTTGGTGGGTCCACAGCAGTGACTCTGCTCACTGGAGAGAGCACCTGGAAGAGCCAGGAAAAGCATCCCAGGAGCTTTGGGAGCACTACCTGCTCTTTTGGGTAGTGGTGGTGGCTTTTGTGGCTTTTGTGGTTGTTTCTAACATTTTTCCTTTGTGTTTCTCATACAGAAATAATCACCTCCCTTTCCTCAGATCAGAAGGTGGCTGTGCTGCTGAGGGATTGCTCCACGTGTGACCTTCCTACTTTGGCCACGGATGAGAACACTGGGTGGATGTGTACCCCTGTGTGTGGGGTCAATGTCCCTGCTGTGACTTTACCAGCCTGTGGCTTCCTGCATTGCTGGGGTGAAGGGCAAGCCCTGGGGAGGACAGAAGTGAACAGAAACCTTTGACAAAGCAATGCTGGAAGAGTCCTGAGAGAACTGATGAGATTTTCAAAAGGCCTCAGGACTTGTTTGGTTCTTTCCCACCTACAATCAATGGCTGCTTTACTGCTGCCTCCTCTTTGCAGCCTGTTTCTGAGCTATGCTGGGCCTAAACCCCTCTGCACAGCCCCCCATCTTCAGTGGCCTGCAGTGATCTCCACCAGCAAGATGCACCTTCTGAAATACTGTCCTTACAGTATTCATGTTCCACGATATTGGGAAGCAACCCCTGCACTGTCCCCTGTTACTGAACCAGAATTTCCCCTGCTTGCAGAATGAGCTCAAACCCCCTCCTCTATATCACTGCCACTCCTCTTGCCCTGCCTGCTCTGGAAAGTCACTTCCATGCTAGATCTTTTTTTTTCTGCAAAACATTATTAACCATTTTTTTTTTTTTTTTTTTTTTTTTTTGTCAGCAGTTGGCTTCTCCCTGCAGCACTCCCTCTGCCTGGTGCTGCCATTCAGTGCCAGCAGGAATGAAAGAGAACAAAAGAAACCCAAACCATATTTGCTTTTCGAGATGGCTGCAGTGGGTGTAGGGCACAATATATGGCCCTGGGGAGCAGCACTTGGTTCCTTTAGCTCGAGTCTGAGGGTTGTCAATGTGAACACTAACACCCAGGTCAGCAGAGCTCCAGCCCCCCTCCTCCCCCCCTTTTTTTTTTCTCTCTAAGCACAGTGGGACAGAAAGGGCTTTGCACCCCTGGACATGCCACCCAGCTGCCCATTGCTGGCAATATTTCTCTGAGAAGTGGTGGTGTCCCAGCATGGGAGAGGGATAGGAGAGCCTGTGCCTCCCAGGTTTCAAGGGAATCCAGGGATCCTTGTTCTGGAGCACAGCTCTGCATCACTCCAGGCACTCAGCATGATTTCTGCTGAGCTCCTCCAGCAAGTCTGGTTTGAGGAATACCTGGAAAGCAGGCTGGTCATGACCTGCAATGTCTGTACTCTGTGTTTGGGGGTGGCAGGGGTTGTCATTCTTCTCCTCTTCAAGCTGACCTGACCCACCATGATCCCAAGACTGCAGTGCTGAGGTTTCTCAACTCTTCCTGCCCCATAGGAAGATGTTCAGGACATCCCATCCTATGTCATGGGAAGATTTGCTATGGAATTCAGCAAGCCAAGGATCGGGAGAACAGCTCAGCCCCCAGGAGACAGATTTTAGCTCAGGAGAGAGAGCTCTTGTGCCTTCTGCTGTTGGGAGCAGTTCAGCCTGGCCTGCCTTGGAGGGCAGCAAGCAGCTATCAATGTCTCTTTGTAAAAGACATCAGGATCACTCAGAAAACTTAGGTTTCACTTAGCCTAGTTAAAGCTACTCTCTGGTGTGCTCTACTGCAATCATTTAAAACAAAGAAGTTCATTAACACTTGAATTCTCCAGGTCTTCTATATCACAGTGCCTGGGAATGGGAATAAGCCAGGAGTTTTTCACTTGAACCCCAGAAGAGTGTCAGAAAAGATGAAGCAATTGCTCTGTGAATTCCTCTGTGAAATCCTGCCACTGTAACAAATGAACCATGGCCCTGAACTTCCCATAATCAACCCCAAACTGGTAGAGCAATGATGGGGTATTCTCGCCTGCCTCCCCACAGCAGCCTGTCAAACAAGCAGGCAGGAAAGAGAGAGGATTTCAGGGGAACAAGCAGACTGGTGCAGGTATAAGCATTACCCATGGTTTAGCTGTTTTTCAGTGGCAGCACAAGGATTGTCTGAGGTTGCAGTCATCAGGGGATTAGTAGCAAGGGTAGAAATGAACCAGAAGTCTGGGCCAGTCAGTCCAGGGAACCAAGGAAACTTCTAGAGCCCAGTCTGAAACATTCATCCCAGTGAAGTGCCAAGGGGTTGTTCCCCACACAGAGCACACCAGACACAGGGATATACCTGAGGTTCTTTGATGACCAAAAATAGCTCTTTTTTTTCAGCTACCTTTTTTCTCAGGTACTACCCCTCATGGGTGCCTTGAACAGCTTATGCCACTATATATTTAAAAAAATAATAATAAAAAAAATATATAATGGACTTGGAAAAGACATTTGAAAGTCTTCAAGGACAGTGAGAGTTATGGATCAGCTTTACAAAAGCAGCACTGTCAGGGACACACACACAAAGATGCAGAAGCAACCTCCAGGTCAGGATGTGCTCCAAGGCCTCCCTCCTGCATGCTGGGCAGGGCTGCTCTGCTCACACACTTGGCCACTCTCCCTTTCAAGAACCAGGCACTGCCACACACAGGTCCTCTCCGACTTTTATCCTAAAGCAACCCACGTGGCATTACATCAGGTGGGAATGACAAACATTCCCTTCCTTTACTCCCACAAGTCAATTTTCTGATCCTCATGCCAAGCATGGCTGCATCTCAGCCCAATTCCCAATATCTAGGGCCCAGATTCTTAAAAGCCCCTCGCTGAAATGAGATTTAGGCACCCAAACACCTCTGAGTATTTGGGTTGAGTGTCTCCACATGCTCCTAAAAGCTCTGTCACATTCAGAATAAACATGAAGGCTGCAGCACAACCAGACTCGCGGTGCCACTGGGGCACAGCCAAGGCATTTTCCCTAGCTTGTCATGTTAGATTTGACTCAGAGAACAAAACAGGGAAATTCAGATTTTAATTTGTCACTTTACATGTAAATTAAATATTGTATATTGTCACAAGTGAATTCAGCCAGTATTTATAATAATGAAAATCTGCTTTCTAAACAAAAATTCCCCACGTTGCTTGTACTTCTCTGCATGAGCTGTTTCATTTTAGCTTTTCTGTGATCTCTCTTTGAGACTGCATTAAAGAGTTTGTGGAGGGAAAGGAGACCTAAGAAAAGACAAGAAGGAGGAAGATGGATGAACAAAATTTTGTCCCTGTTTTTCATGGACAGAACCCTTGCAGTGCTTAAAGCTAAGCACGTGCTTAAGAGTTTTGCTGATTTGAAGCTGGAATACTCAAACCTGTCCCTGAATAATCCCTCCCACCCTGAATCTAAAGTCCATTAAGATGGATGCAAAACTTTATAATGCCTACATGTGATGTCCCATCCTTCAGTGGAGATTGCTCAGTGCAACCACAGCCCTTCCTCAACAAGGACACCAGTTCCATCCAGTGCCTTGGAAACCGGGAGATAAAAAGTTAAGTACATTGACATTTTCTTTCAAGAGCAAAAGAACTGGAAAACTAAAGCTACCATCAGGAAATGCTGCCTTTCAGGAACCTAGGAAGACAATATTCCTCCCTCTCCTTTCCTCTGTGTCTCAAGGTTTCGTTATTCTGTGGTCATAAGCTTTGCAGCTGCCGGGAGTTACAATGCACAGAGATTGACTGGGTTGTAACCTCTCATGTATTACTTATTTTTTACTTTAATTGCAAGCAGTCTGTGAAACATTGTAGAGCATATAGTGCTAGACACAGCAGAAGTAATTAAAACGAGAGGGCCACATGCAGTCGGCAGTAAAACACCAAATGTAGGCAGCTTCAGAAAAATGTCATTGATTCAGCATCAGAGAGGCCGGGGAGGAGAAGAGGCGGGACTGAGATTGTCAACAGCAGATCACACTCAAAAACACAGCAGCAAGCACTAAGGCTCTTTAAAAGCAAAACCAGCCAAAGGATCTATTGCCATGGAGCTGCAAGTGGCTCCAGGAGGGATGGCAACATCAGCTCCTCAAGGTGGTTTCAAAGAAACAAGCTGAGCCAGAGCAAGCTGCTCCTCTCCCATCTCCATGAGGAAGAATCTGGGTCGTGACCTCCTCTGCAAGACAAATAAAATGATTTCACACAGTCCAGAAAAATAGTAATGATTACCTAAAAGAGGCAGAAAAAGAACCCATGGCTGTTTGAGGTGGATGTGAAGTGATACAACTGCAGGTCAGTTCAAAGCAAGGCCAGGGAGCTCAGCTGAGGTGAGCAAGGAGTTGTGTTTTGTTCAGCTTGCTTGTCCAAAGCCTCCTCCAAGAGACATCCAGAGTGAAAATGAAGTCAAAGCACTGACATACCTGCATCCCTGATGGGTGTCACCCTGCCCGCTGTTAAATGACATTGACTGCTCTGAATGGCACTGGCTACAGCAAAGGTTAATGATCATTTCTACCTTTAAATAGTTTATGAAGATGTTTGATGCCTTCTAAGGAGGCAGCTATTGGAACTTGCTGCTCTTTCCACTGACTTGCATACCATTGATCTTTCTTCTCGAAATGATTATCCCCAGGCAACCTATAAATCTCACTTACTCTGGCTCAAAGATTCTGGACAAAATAATGAAGTGTCATGAGGGCAAAGACAGTGGACAGGGTCACCTCTTATGGGCTGGCAGAATATGTGCTTAGGCTGTGTGCTTGGACCCGCACAGCTTTACCTATGAGGCAAAAAAAGAAACAAAAAACCTTAAAGTAGATTTTGTAATTAAAGAGAATGCAGTAGTTCCAAGTGTTTCACTGTAAGACAGCTTTATATGCTGCTCAATCCAGGAGGCTTTGTAGAAATCTGGGGTATAGCATCACAACCCACCTTTTAATTCAAAAACCTCTCCTGCTACAAAGGTACCTGCAAAGGCAATTCCTTCCCCAGCATTTCTCTTGCAATGAGGTTCCTCCAGGTCTTCATCACAGACCGAGAGCAGAGAAATCAAAAGCTGCAAATGTCCAGAGCAGCCACAACTTTCATCAGAGCCTCAAGGCACAGGGCACAAGTGCTTGAGAATTTTACAGTGAAGGTTTTAATGGTTACAAGAGTCTGCAAGGTCCTGAGTGAAAACAAACCAAAGAGCTACGAAATCTCCCTCCAGCTTCAGGCTGAAGTGTGTGTGTTTGGGAGCAGGGACAGTCATCATTTTTGTTGACAGGGAACCCACTGGCTAACAGGCAAGTAGCTTCAGGGATTGTGATGTCTTTAGTTTCTCCCTTAAACCACTGAGTATCTACATGTGAGGGGGGTTTTTTGGCAGATAGAAAAACTCTTTATCTCCACATACCTTGAGAACAGCCTCTCACCAAGTCACATTTTACTGCAGTAAACATTGCTTGCACTTCCTACATTTGGAGGACTTCTTACAGGAACTCCTGACCAGATCTGTTTCACAAATCCTTGAACTCCAAACTTGAGCCACATTTGCCCTGGGAAGTCTGAACTGCTAGGTCCAAGACCTAAGCTACCTACATATGTATCCCTTTTCTCTGAAGTTAGAAGGAAATAAAGAGAAATATTTCACAGGTACCACTAGTCAGTAGACATGACCCATGGTTTTAATCTGGTTTTCCAGTTAGAATTGTCCACAATTACAGCAGGTGATTGAAACAGAGAACTGCACCTCCAGTATTGTCACTAGATAAAAACCAGACTTGAGGGCTCAACTTTCTTCCTTCAAATAGGAAGAAAATGAGCAAGGAAAAGGCAGAAAATCTGCATGACATCAGTGGAATCACTCCAGACAGACTCAAGGGAGGCAGAAGCAATGGTGAAATCCATGGATGAAGCTGGTATTTCTGCTGCTTGTGGTTGCAGGAGGATGATGAGCAGCTCGTTTTCCTCCCAGGGTTTCCCAGGTGTTAGGTAGAACATCCCTGAGCTATCCACGCTGTGGGGTAGCAGGGGACAGGACTGCTCTGGAGTGCTAGGACTGCTCTGGGACCAGCCTGAGCCCTGTGCAGCCCTTCCCCTGACTGTTTTCACCCATTCCCCTCTGCTGATGCAGGAGCAGTGCCATGGAGCTCTGCCCCCTCCTCCTGCCAACACTTCAGCACGACCCAAGAGCATCCCTCAGGAAAGGCGTTTGCCCACAGCATCGTTTCAAATGGGGCCAAAAAGAAAAACCCTGGGCAGTTCTTAAACCCCAGGCAGTGCACACAAATACAAATCTCCTTAGGCAAACCAGAGCACAGTCCTGATGCACTTTACAAGCTGTAAACACTGCTTTTATTTGCCATTTATGGGCCACTTTTCACGACGCGGCTCTAATATTAAACAATAAAACTCACAGTGCACGTATAAAGAAAAACAGAATTCCTCATTTACTCCCAAATTGGACAAGAGGCATCTCCCAATCACCTGAGATCAGCAAAAAGGAGGTTATAGAGTTTAGGCTGCATATTTTTGAGGCTCGATGCCCCATGCCATGCACAGTGTGTGGTGGGACAGAGAGGAAAAAATCTGGAAGGAACTGGAAACTGTTCTAATGAACTCTGTGAAGAGGTTGAGCAGCCCTGTTACCCAAATCAGTATGCACACAGACTTCAAGGAAATATGTCCTTGTGGTTATGGGTATTTATCATTTATAACCAGAGATATCAGATGTCTGCTGTCAGATAAGGCCTGGCTGTACCAGGGACTGCATGCAAAATGCATGCAGTCTATATGGAAAATAAGGGTGATTTCTTTTTTCTGCAGTCAGAATGGGAAAGGGAAATTCTGCTGAGCCTGACTGTAAATGGAAAACAGGCTCTGGGGGTGAAGGGATTTGGCTGGGATCACAAAGGAACCAGAAAGAGAATGAACATCAGCCTCTCACCCACAGGCAATCCGTGCAGAACATGTGCTGTCCCTCAGTGGAGTTGCTTTGTGCCTCCCCAGGACTTCAGGAGCCAGGCAGGGTGAGGAACAGGGGACCTGGTCATGTGCCACCCAAATCACAACTGCCCAGGCTTTCTGGTGCAAGAGGATTTGTAATCCCACTGCACCAGCATGTGCTGCTTTATCCCTTTGCAGACCCTGATCTGCTCAAGCTTGCCTTCAAGAGGCCACAGCAAATCCAGCTGGTTTGGGTCTTTTTTTTTTCAGCTGGCAGCCATACAGACATACATACATTTGGCCATTCTTCCAACCCAAACCATGCCAGGCTGGCGAGCAAGGCTTAGGGCTTCTAAAAAAATTAAATCTTAAACCTGATGGGCCGAGGCTCACTGCAGCTGGAGTTTGTTAGAGGGGGCTCAGCCCAAGGCAGAGGGACTGAGAGCCCCTTGCCAAGTAGGAAACTGCTGAAGCAAAACCAAGCTCCCAAATGAGCTTAACCCATCCCACTGCTGTGCACAGGATGCATCAGGAATATTCCCAAGAAAAGGAGGAAGTTTTAGTGTGGACTGAGCCTGGCTCATCCAGATGGAGGGGAAACAGAGAAGTAGACTGCTGCCTATTTGATCTCTGGAGACAACTGCACCACAGGGACACCCTCCAGAGGGACCTGCAAGTCTGTAGTACCTGGGGTTTCCAAATCCCAGCTCACCCAGCTTGCTCTCAGATTGCCCTCACCCCAGCTCCCCTGAATTGTTGTAGGGTTTTGCCTCATTAAACAAGCCTGTTCCTCTTTAAGGAACATCTCTGTTTGGAAAACAGACTGCCCAGTGGTCTGTAAACTGATTTGAGGCCCTTTAACATCAAATGTTCTAACCAATTATAATAGATGCAAATTTAATGATAGAAAACAGGCCTCAACAGAGTCCTGATCTGAGTCTTCTCAAACGTGGCAGGGAGTGTGATGCTCCACGGGAACCAGAGCCTGGGTCTGGGGAGCTCTGAGCAGAGCACAGGCAGTGCCAAAGCTCAGTCCAGATCAGAGATTTGCCTCCTGACTCATTTGATCTGATTAACCAAATCAATGCTGATTACTATATATTAAAAAAAAAAAAAAAAAAAAAAGAAAGTGTAAGGAAATATTTTTTTCTCATCTGTGGATGAGATACCTGATCCAAAGGCAGGCAGCTGGCACGAGCCCATCCAGCACTTAAACATCCCTCCCCTTCAAAGGAACACCAGGATCTCCCCAGCTGCTGCTAAGATGCCCACCCTAGGTACAGCACCCACCTCTCCCCAGCCACCCAAAATAAACTCTGACCAATATCAAAGGCCTTTACTTCTTTTACGTTGGTTTGAAAATGGAGATGCTGCTGCTGCTTTGGTTTAGTTCCTTCTACCTTAAAAATAAGCTCTTTCCAACCCAGTTCCTCTACAGGGAAGAAATTTGCTGTTTTCCAGTCTCTGGCTCAGTGGGTAATTTTATAAGTCAGCTCAGAGAAGTTCCAGCTTTGTTTTTGTAAAGCACTGGATCCATTTTTTCCCTGGCATTACCCCCTTCCAAGCTTGCAGGGGAAGAAGAGGGAAGGAGAGGATGGGAATCTGGAATATTCAACATATTCATCTTAGGGTTTTTTTTGTTTGGTTTGGTTTTTTTCTGCTGGATTCTTGGTTACCATCAAACCTCAGTGGCCCTGGAGGGACACCTGGAGGGGTGGGTGTCCTGTCTGCACGGTGTCACCAAAGAGTGACACTCCCACCTGGGAGCTTTGTGTTGACTTTTATGCCCAGAGAACAGAGACTGCTGTTTTCTCAATGGAGTGAGTATGGAAAGCAGGTTGTTTGACATGGATTAAACAATTATTGACATTGTCACAGAAAAGGGCTTTTGAACTGTGTCTGCTACAAGAATAAGAGTGAATGGATTTTTTGGTTGTTGTTGTTGTTCCCCTGAGCTCTCAGAATTTTTAGGAAATGCCAGTTATTAAAGGGGCCCAGAAAAACACTGAGGGAAAAAAAGAGTCATGCAGTTAAAATTCCATCATGCCACTCTTACATGTAGCCACAAATCAGTGACTAGGGAAAGAGAAAACTTGCCATTTAAAGATCAACTGCTCCTATTTAGTTAAGCCTAGGAGCTCGAAAAGAGCAGTTGTCATCAAGAGAAGAAGGAATATTACCTTGAAAATATACACAGATTTTAATTACACTTGCCATTTTTGAGACTGGTTCTGAGGATTGTCATCAGATGGAAAATTGCTGTCATCTTCCTCCCCTTAGGGCCACAAAATGCTCAGCAGAAACAACTCTAATCATAAACCAGGTTCCAGCCTGCTTTAATACTGGCTTTGCAGTTGGAAAGGAAATCTGAAGCTGTCATAGTTTGATGACAAGCTGTTGCCAATTGAGCAAGACCTCTCCCCAGCATGGCAGGGGGTGGTAAAACTCTTCCAGCTGTTAGCAGCCAGGTCAAGCCTGACTGTGTGGGGACAGAGAGCCCTCTGGGCTGGACATGATGCAGGGCAGGGTCCTGGGGCTGGACAGGGGAGGTGGAACAAGGCCAGAACCAAGGGAAGAGGAAATAATGGAGCAGCAGCCAAGCTCTGCCACTCCCAGCCTTGCAAAGGTGCAGGGTGACATGGCCACAGCTTCCCCTGCCCATCAGATGTGGGAAGTTTACACCCTGTGTCTCCCATCATTTGATTCCCAACGCCAATGAAGAGACAGAAGCAGTTGCAGCAATTAAAACATCAGCCCTGCCTTCCCAGGGATTGTGCTTTTGGGGCTTCTCCTAACTCCCTCCCTGGACTTCTCCATGGATTGCCTTCTGAGGATTCCTGCTCAGCCCAGTTGGCTCCTACCAGACCCCAAGCCAGAACTTCCCACTGCTCAGAGCAACAGCAAACCTCCCACCTAACCCAGCCCCCAGGGCAAAATCACAGCCTGATTTGGGTGAGTTTGAGGAGCTGAAAAGAGCCATCAAGTTTTGTTACTGAAGCCAAGGCTGTGCTGCAGCCCTCCCCTTCAGGAACAGAGCTGGGAAGAGCTCTCTTATCCCAGGGGGTGAGGGTAAATTCAGCTTCACACACAAGCAGAGACACCCATAGACACCCATAGAGGAAAGGGGCAGCTACAGCACAGGCCCAGACTGCAGATTTCAGTTTCTGAAACAAAGACTCAGATTCCCATCCTCTCCTTCCCTCTTCTTCCCCTGCAAGCGTGGAAGGGGGTAATGCCAGGGAAAAATGGATCCAGTGTTTTAAAAAAACAAAGCTGGAACTTCTCTGAGCTGACTTATAAAATTACCCACTGAGCCAGAGACTGGAAAACAGCAAATTTCTTCCCCGTAGAGGAACTGGGTTGGAAAGAGCAATGTCTTTTTTTAAAGGTAGAAGGAACTAAACCAAAGCAGCAGCAGCATCTCCATTTTCAAACCAAAATCAAAGAAGTAAGGGCCTTTGATATTGGTCAGAGTGTAAAAGAAGGGTTTGCTGTCAGAGAGCTCATCCTTTTGACCCCCAAGACAGCTTGCCTGCTTTTTGGCTCTCTCTGGGCAGTGTACCTGAAATCTAAAAACCTAAAAGTGATTGTCAGCTCATTGTGACTTTGAATGGAAATCCCAGTGCTGAGAGGGAGATCTGCTGGGCTTTGATGTAGATTCTGGTAGCAGCTATGCCTCCCCATCTCAGAACACACTCATTTGATGTATTGTTGAGGAAGGTGTTTGTTATCTTCTCAGAGAACATGGATGTGAATCTGTAAATCTTGCTAAATCTGTTTCCTGACTGCTTTCTGAGATAGGCAGTACAAGGGTTGCTTCTGAGGCATCAGTTTATCTGATACATGGAACAAAGGTCAAGATAAATGTAGAGACCTCCAAAGGCTTCCAGTACCTGGAGGGGCTACAGCAAAGCTGCAGAAGGACTTTTTATAAGGGCATGGAGTGATAGGATAATGGCTTTAAGCTGCAAGAAGGTAGATTTAGATTAGATATTAGGAAGAAATTCTTCCCTGTGAGAGTGGGGAGCCCCTGGCCCAGGTTGCCCAGAGAAGCTGTGGCTGTGGCAGTGTTCCAGCCCAGGTTGGATGAGGCTTGGAGCATCCTGGGCTGGTGGGAGGTGTCCCTGGGCATGGCAGCATGGGTGGAACTGGATGAGCTTTAAGGTCCTTCCAATCCAAACCAGTCTGGGGTTCTAAGTATTGGCATTCCATGTAAATATGAAGCCCTCCTCTTCTCTTCCAGGTATGCTATGCTAGAAAGCAGGTTCCCTTCATGTAAACTACACTGGAATTTCATTTTTATTTACCACATCAAGAGGTTTAGGAGACAGTCTCCCCTGGATCAGGAATAAGTACCAGCAGCAGCAGGAATGGCATGTCTGCCTCCAGAACCCATGCACTGCCCTTCAGTATGGGTGGATCCATTCCCATCTTGGGATGGACTTGTTCCCATCCCTGGGATGCTTGTCCCAGCACGCTCCCATCGAGCCACTACAGGAGGGGTTGGTTGTTTTTCTGCCAACATTAAATCATGTCAGGTTTTTCTCAGTCTTTGCCAGGCACCCTCCTTTGCTATACAAGGAGAGGGCCACATCTGACATTTCCTTCTGCAACCTCAGGAAGCTGAGTCTCTCTGAAGCTGTTTTGGGACACTGCCAGGAGCCTCTCCAGAGCACTAAAGCATCCTGGTTGGGCAGCACACAGCACTGCAGTGTGGCCACGCCAGGAGGGGTGGGAGCTGGCAGGTCCTTTCCACAGGACTTCTGCATTTCTACAGATGCCAGAGAAACATCAGCAGCCTTTGCAATAACCTTTCATTGCTCTGCACTAAATGCCTCGGGGAAAACAGAACTTGAGGTATTTCTCTGTGACAGAGAAAAGCAACAACATCCCTGGCCTGGTCCTGGGGACAACCAGCACAGTTTCAGTGCTGGTCCCTTCTTTGTTGCTGGGACCCTAACCTTATCTTTTTATACAGGACTGCTGTGAGGCTGTAATTCCCTGGGTCATCCCTTTATCTCTTTTGAATCATGCTGGCAACCATCTAATCTTTACAATTTCCCTATTTTCCAGGATCTGATTTGCTAAGTTTCAAGCCCAGGGCTCCCTGTTAGCTGGTACAAGGTTTTGCTGGGTTTTCTTGCTGTTGCTATGAAGTTTATGAACACCTTTCTCTGTCCTGTGCACTTTTGACAGTTGTATCAGAGGTGTCCCCACCTTGCCTTACCATCTAAGAAGGACATGTAAAATAATCTCTGCCTTTTGACAAGGCCAAGTTACATTTCACAAATGCTGATTAACCATTTATCCACACAGGGACATTTATAATTACACCCATTACACAACAGGAAACTGGAAACCCTGGGAGAATGTGACACCTTCAGGAAAGAGCAGCTCGCAGGCATCCCTAAGAAGTGGTCAAAATGTCCTTTTCCCAGGAAATTATACAGTCACTATTGTCCACAATTTAAACAACTCTGCTTGCAATGGGCCTGGGCTGCTTTCCCTGGCACCTCAGTGCACCCAGAACTGACCAACCTGGCCTTGCCAGGAGATCAGCACCTCTTACCAAGGTACAAAGAGAGCTGAGTGTTTAACATCTTGCTGGATCAGCCTCATAATGTGTTTAAAACAACGGAAGAGAAAAACCTGTGTTTCTTTCAGCACAATCTGTCCCTTGTAATGGGTCTAAATGGCCACAGCCCGCTCAGATCCTAATGAGGAGAATGTTCTGCTCTTTCTACAGGTTTACAAAAATGGAATTAAACATAGGCTTTCTATTACAAAACAAAAGGCAAATTGAAGAGCAATTATGCAAACCCATCAGAGAACCTGGTGAACTGTGGAGAATTTTGCATTTCCGAGGCAGAACGACTTTTTAGATGGAAAAAAAAAAAAAAACAACAAAAACCCAACAAAACAAACCCTCTACTCCAAGAAATTGAGAACATCTGTGCCATCAAAAAAAAAGAATGCAGTGAATAATTGGACAATCATAGACAGGCAGCCATTTGAATATGAAGCTGTTTGTAATGTGGCAGTGGAAGGGAAATGACAGAATGCCAGTGCTGCCTGGCTGTCAAACGCCTCTGCTCTTCCCTTTCTGCCTCTCATGGCATGTGTGCTCACTTCACGGGAGCTGCAGGGTCGACAGGAGGGTCTCTGAGGTTATCTGCTTTCATTATTTTGCACATCAGACACATAATGAAAAAGGAGCAGGCAGAGAGGTCCTTGAGCATTTACTTCCTCCAGCATCCAAGTTTAAGGACACCTTTAACCTCTCCCTGACAGACAGCCCAACCTGCAGCCATCCCCCAGACAGCTGACATGCAGCACGGTGCAAATTCTCTCTCCCTCAGCTGACAAACTTCTGTGACCTCAGGCAATGATATTATTCCCCTTTCGGGCAGGCAAATCCCACATGGATACTGGGGAGGGGAATTATGCTGAGCCACCTTACAGCCTTCAACCTCCCGGACACCAAGCCCCCGCTGCAGAAGTGACCCACAAAAAAACCTCTCAGGGCAGCAGTTGATGGAATCTCACCGTGGGCTGGCCTCTGAAACACAGGCACAGGGGCCCCAGCATCCAAAATTATTTGTCCCCAGGAAGACAAGGCCGAGTTGGGCATCTATTGTTTCCAGGATCACAGCCCTCCGTACCAGCTCCACTCTCCCACAAGACAAATGGCGCTGCCCTGCGCCACAGAGCTGGAGTGTCAGGGCAAATGTTTCAGGACATCTTCCAGGACAAAAGGGGGAAAAGAGAAGTGATCAACTTCGTTGTGATTTCACGGCTAGTTGCACAGATATGTCCATGTGTTCCATTGCACAGTCAGTCTAATAAGCAGCTTTCAGAAGGACAGACAGCGTAATGAATGGGTTGTAAAACACGCTCATAAAAACATTATAGCGTGTCTCAGAGTATTTGTTAGCTGTTTGTGATTTACTGGGCCCCCTGTTTTACATTTTCTTATAATTTCTGCGTTTCCTATGAAAAATAAGCCTTCAGTGTGCATGCAATTTGTTTTAATTTCCCTCCCCCAACACAAGATGATAAAACTTTTACAGCCACGCAAGAGCGGCGATATTGTAGTCACGAGGTTCATTATACAGTAATTAATACACGTTAAGTATCCCGTAAATATTATGTTATGATGGCTTTAAGTAAATACATACTGTACATTAGCCGTACTTATTAAGTCAGAGCCACTTAAAATGAAATGTAACTAATTAATCTGTTTAAAAGTCTAACGTCAACTTGGATATTCTTTGAAAATTACAGTACAACGTTGCGAGCGTGAGCAGTGAGTCAGTTGGCATTTAATTATGAAACTTTGACATTAATGGTTACTTTCCTGGTTTAGTTAAGTAGATTGGACACATGGGCGAGCATGGAAGGGATGAGAGGGGTAAAAAGAAGGTTTGATTGTTACAAGAAGCTAAAAAGCCCCAGTCAGACATCCCAGTTCTGTTACTGTGAGGAGCTGCACAGGGATTCTCCCTGCAGCATCTCCTTGCAGAAGGATACCCAGCTCCACAGGGTCAATGCAGCCACAGCAGTGCTGCTTTTGGGAGAAACTGCTGCCATTCCACCCCTGGTTTGTCCATTTTCAGCACGATACAATTTGATGAAGGGATGGTGCCTGGCACAGCCATGAAGTAACAGAAGCAGAGGCTTTGTTCTCCTCTGCCTTTTTCCTGCACAACCTTTCCCTTCCCTTCATGAAAGGCAGCTCCTTGCAAGCCTAGCAGCCTTTTAACAATTTCAGTTACTCTCCACTGTCTTAAATATACAAAAGAAAAAAAAAAAAACAACCAACATTCCCCCCAGTTCCTTCACTTCCCCCCAATTCCTTCACTTCCCCCCCTGCCATGAAGCACAAATGCAAAAGGAGGTGGCACATGCTGGATGAGGGGCTGAGGGTGCTCTGTCACCCATGGCCTCAGCCAGAACGGGCAACACAAGGCAAAAATCTTTTCCAGTGCATGTTGTATGTCTTCATGTGCCATGACAGTCTTCATCTTGGGGTGCAAGTGTCTATTGAAGGTCTGTCAGCTGAGACTGACTGGTGCTGCTGGGCATGCAGAGGTGGCTGTCTCCAGCTCCACAGCAGCTCTGTTGATTGCAGCCTCCCATCAGTACCAAGAGGTGGGCTGCAGGCATTTCCTAAGCCCACACAGAGTCTCTTACAGAGCAAGTGATCAGACCCAGATCAGACTTGGACCCTCCCTAGTCCCTTATCACAGTCTGTAACCCCAATCAAATTATTCCTCACTAACGCAGAATTCACTAGCACTTAGTCAACAGAGTGCCATCCCACATGAAAGCAGTGTAAGAAGCTTGCTTTCCACTAATGGAAACTCTTGAAGAGCCAAAGGATCTTGGATTCTTTCTGCTTCTCCATGGTCAGTTCCTTCAGGTTTTGCCATCAAACAAAACCTGAATAATATTTTCTTGGAAGATAAATCTCTCTCTAAACATGTATGTAGTTGGATGCTTAACAGTTTGGGTAATGCATTATAGGGGGCAACTGCCTCCTTCAAGGTGATGATCACAAATGACACCTTCCTTGGGTGGTCAGGGAAGCAGGACCAGGACAAAACCCTGAATGCTGGAAGGCATGGGGCAAGATGATGGGGCTAAGTGACAAGAGCTCAAGAAAGGCCAAAAAAACATCTGTAAACAGAAAGCTTTGGTCTAGAAGCTGTCATCTGGCTCAGCTGGGCTGAATCAGGGCAAGGAGAAGTGAGGTTTAAGATGAATTTTCCTTCCCTTCCTCCTGAGGCCAGCAGCCACTGTCAGGTCTCCAGCAAATCAGAGCAGTATGAAGCTATCCCAACTCATCCCCATCTGACACAGCCCAAAGTGCCATTTGGGCAGCTGGCTATGGCCTGGCTGTACTAGCTTCTGGGCAAACCCCTTCCCCAGGCAATCACCCATCAGAAGAGATCACTTCAGGTGTGAGGCAGAACCTGGGGCTTTCTGGCAGCTCTGCCATGAGAAAGTGGCTGGGACAGCTCTGAAACCTGGGTCCTCTGTGTCACGTAAAGCCCTGAAATCGTGCATTTTCTGTCATGCTTCAGCATTGGCTTCAGAAACAGGGAGAAGAGCATTCAGCAGCCTGCTGGCAAACACAAGTGCACAGCTAAGCAGCAGAGCAGAGAGGCAGAGCTGGTGGCTGGAGGTGGGAGATCTGCACCCCACGATGGGATCTCCCACAGCTTGCTTCAAAGGCAAAGCACTGACCAGCCCTGTGCCTCAGCCTCCCTACTGCTAAATCATGGTGGTGTTGGGCTGCCTCCTAAGATGTTGCTGTGCTTATCTAGTTAATATCCACAAGGCATTCAGAGATAAAGCAGTTTTATAAGTGCATTGTGTGACCTGTAATCTTTTGATGGTGCCATGCAAAGGAGACATCACAGAGCACAGGAATATCCTGGCAGAGCTCTGAGTCTGCTTTTCACTTCCAGGAGCAGTTTTTCTTGCAGTGACCCCTTCTTTTAGCAGCACGGTCACCTTGGCCTCTTGTGAGTGGGAGTGATGTGCAGCACCCCTGCTACAAGCTTCCACAAGCCAGGAAAACCTGCTCTTATGACCAGAGAGAAGTAAGCAGCACCATTATTTGTACCATTTGCTGTGGTTTGTAACCTAGAATTAATTGTCAAATTGAGTCCAAACGCTGCCTATTTCACATGTATCTGGGCAGCAGACAAGAGCCCTTTTAGCAACAGAGGCAAACAGAGCTACAATCAAGCAGCTCAAGGCACAACCCTTTAATAGTTCAGTAATCAGTAATAATCAACCCTTCTCTTTATGTTCAGGGAGACCTAATAGAACCCAGCTACTCTACAGTGAATACATTTTCATTTATAAGACTAAATGCAAGCATACGTTATCTACTTAATTAAAATCTAAATTCTCTAACCAGCCATTTGTTGTTTCTCCTGGGTGCACGTTACATACATTACTGGTGTTTTCCTGAAATCCACTGCTAATGGATTAAAATAACTCTATGAAATGTTTAATTTGCTCCTTGTGGTTATGAAAGAGCACAAAATCCTCTGATGCTGCACACGTAGGGGTTTCCTCAACATTCTTACCCCAGGACCCCAATCCTTCCCTCAGGTTCCTGGTCTTTGGGGACAGGGAATACATCACTCTCCCAAACAGGAGTGCAACTGCTCAGCCTGGAAACTCATTGTATAAGCACTTGGTCAGCAAAAGTTGCAGGAAAACATCCACAGCACAGACATGATGGGGGTCACAAAGCTGTAAGAGCTAAAGTGAGAGGGAAATTATTAGCCATACAAGGGGAGGGATTCAAGACCCTACATGCACAAGTCTGCTGTCAGTTTTGGGACTTGTAAAGGGGTCTAAACCATCTGCATAGGTCTGACAGGTTCACAGGGGAACTGCACCCTCTGAAGTAACAGCTGGGAGTCAAGCAGGACTTGCCAGGGCACCTCCAAAGGCTCTAGACACCCATTTTCAGGCCCCAGAAACACCCCCAAGCATTCAGTCCCACCACAAAAGGGAGAGACTCCCAAGTATGGGAGCCCTCTCCATAAATCTGCCAGGCTTAGGGACAGACAAAAGAGGAGAAATTAATTACCTGCCACTGTTAAGTAGACAGAAGGATTTTCCTCCTCCATGTTGCCCTGGGTTATTTCCCTTTCTCTGACACAATGCTGTTCTGAAAAACCTCAGCAGGACCGCATGGCTCAGTTTGGGTGTTCATGGCACCAGTAACCACTGACCAGCACCATGCCCTTGGGACCCCACAGGTCCACCTGTGTCTGCATTCCCATGGCAAGATGAGGAATCCCCCACTAAAAGACTAAATCTTCCCCAGAAAACTCCAATATCTCCTGGAAGGATTTGAATATCTGAATGTCATTGCTTCACATCCATTTCCTTGCTCCGAAAATGGGGCTATTTGGGAATTTTTGTGCCTTTCTTTCCCAGGTGAATCTCCAAACACCCTCCAAGGGGGGCCAGCTGCCCCTTTGCCAGGGAGAGGCTTTATGTCCAAATTATGGATGGCATCACAGGGTCACAATTTTACCACTGGAGCTAAACCTGGCTCATTCTCTGGCTCTCAGGAACGTTTCCTCCTTCCTGCATGTCCTTTGCATGGATGTTAAATACAATTAACAATTTTGAGTGTCATTAAGAATCTGCTCCCTGTGAAAGCAGGGAGGGGGAGAAGAGGGGTAGAATTGAGGCAATAAGAAATGAAGACTAATGGCTACTGCTCCTGAATGAGAGCAGCCTCCTGACAGCATCACATCATCACTGCAAGTCACAATATTTATAGAGATGCCACCAGGAATTCTGCTTTGCTTCCAGCAGACAAAAAGTAAAAGGACACCTTCTCCAAGCCATTCAGTCTATTCTGCATTATAATTAAACCCAATTTCTATTCTCAATAGGGTTTTGATTCAGGTAACTCATTACCCCCAAGAGCAATTTGTAAGACTAAACTGTGAATTCAAATTAACGTCAACTCAAACAACAATGCTGCTTTTTTTCCTTCTTTCCTGCCTCATTTGCCAACTTCCATTCTTAGAAATTTCCTTGCCTTTGATATCAGGTGGGTGTCCTGAACAGATCTGCCAGGGGACAAAGAGGGGTTTGTGCTCCTTTCCACAGGAGATGCTCTTTTGCAGCAGGAGGGGCAGGTCAGGCAATCCCAGTGCTGTGGCTGCACGGAGGGATCTGCCTCTGCCTCCCCGCAGCCCTGCACCAGGGTTTGCCTCTGCCAGCTGAGCTCCTTGCTGTAGTTACAGGCAGGAATTCCCCCAGACATCCCTGCCCACTCCTAACACAACAGGCAATTGTTCTGGAGTCTACTGTAATTTGAGGAGGAAATTTCACCTCTCCTCTGCAGGGAAACCAGAACTCTCCAGCCACAAAGACTCTGCTCTGACTCCACCTGCACTTGGCAGCTTGCTCCCTCACAGCCATCTTGGTGTTTTACCACGTCATTAGATGAGAAATTATTTTGCATCCCCTTCTTGGTACCTCCTGGCTGTATAGCCAGTCTGATGGTGTCTCAGTAAGGCAGAGCTGAAGGCTGTCTGCTGTTCTTCACAAAGAAGAGAGCAGGAAAGACAAGAACTGAAAAGCTTTGCTCCTGCCCCTTGCTTAGACAATATGTGAGCACAGCAGCAGCGTGGAGAGACCCATTTTTGGGTTGGGTTTAAAAGGGCTTGAGTGTGTGCAGAGTGATGCTGCAGTGCTCCAGCCCAGCTCAGCCACACGCTCACATCCAAAGCAGAGCAAGAGGCCCCTGGGTTTCCCAGCAAACACACACAAAAGGCCAAACAGGTAAAAAAAAATATGACCAAATAATTATTGTTAAAAGCTGGAAGCCAGCCAGAAATCCTGACCCCAGGGGATGTCTGAAATGCAGAGCCAAGTTGCTGCTGCTGGTTTCATAACAAAAAAGGCAAAGTTGTTATTTATTGCCCTGTATTCCTGGAGCATTTGATGTCTTTAATGCAGTCTGCACACAGAGTGTGATGAAGTGCTCTTACTCCTGTCTGACAGATGAATAAAGAGACAGAGCTTCATGCTCTCAAAAGGTACTTGAGCACCTAATGCCTTTGGAAATCACTTGTAGTGGAGCCCTGAAATGCCCAGGAAAACCACACACAATGGAGGGGCTCATCCAGACCTCCAAGTATTGCCAGCTGTGTCCTGACACCTCAACTGAGAGCCCCGAGATGTGACAAACCAATGTCCCAGCAACTCTGCAGCTCTTTGCTCTCCTGGTATCCACAGAGGCAGCAAGGAGAGCAGGGAAGCTGCCCCTCCAGCAGCAAGGTGTGCATCCAGGGAGGGTCCCAGGGATTATTGCTGCTTTGCAGCAAGGAGGAGTATTCTGAGGATCCTCTGACTCCTCTGGGAGAATCCCAGCTCTGCTCCTGACACTTTCGTGGCCTCCAGCAAATACTCCTTAATCTTTCTGGGTCCCCATCTGGAAAAGGCAGTTACTGATGGTAGCCTCAGATTTGATGGATTAACTTGTTACTAATTCCACTGTGTCTGGCAAGTGCTGAGTATCTCTTACTAATCAGCAGAAACTTATTAATTCTCATTATGAGCACTTCCCATGTCCTTTCTGATAAAGCTCACTGGGAGATACAACAGTTCTCCAGAACAGAGAGAGGCAGAGTCCTTTGGAAAATCCACAGGAAAAAAATAATCAACCTATTTCTTTGCAAAAATACCCACCTATCATTATGAGAATTTGCCTCACATACATTTCCAGAGGAATTTTCCACTCAACTTGTTATTATTAGCATTTTTTCCCCACAGAGGAAGTGCCTTTTTAACCCACATTTTCTGGGTAATTGGAGTGGAAATGGGTTTTTCATGGCAGAGAACAGAGCTGACTTCCCTACTGTTGCCAGCCCACACCCCAGAGGCTCTTCACTTAAATTTGATGCCAGTCCTCCCAGTGAGTTGCCAGTTGCAAAACCTGATGCTCCTCATCACTCCATCCCTTTCCAGGACAAAGTGCCAGAAAGGGTCCCACAAAACAGAGCTCCTCAGGAAACTCTTCCCTGCAGAGCAAAGGAGCTGCTTGTGTTTGGGATGAAGGGAAGCATCTCCCACTTGTGCAGGTTACTCATGGCAGCTGTGGAACACCCCATGCATAAGACAAAAATAACAACATCATCTCATGGTTGAACTCAAACTTCCAAGCCCAAATGAATCCAAATGTAGAGGTAAAGACAAGTTCCTTGTCATGTTATTTGCAGGGCACAGGCTGGGATGTAGGTGGTGACCCTGACCATACAGGGAGCTCCCAACCCAGTGCAGCCCTGGATGGATTCTCCTCTAAGGAATGCAAGTTCTTCCTCCCTCTCTGTCCCCTTTGCCAAGAATGGGAGTGAGGTGGTGGTGGTGGAGATATTTAGCTATTTATTTCTTTATTTAAACCTGGCTGACATTTTGACTTTGACTAGGAGCTCCTTGGAGCTGCTCTCCTCACTTGCTCTCCATATTCATGACAACCATCATCCTTGCTGACACATCAGTCACCTTTGGTGCTAAAACAAGAAACCACAACAATTTGTGATAGCATCAGCCCCCCCACCCTCTGCCTCCTGAGGCACCAGAACAAGCAGCTTCAAAGCCAAGAGGGCACTTTACCATACTAGAGACAGAGTTTTTAGTTCAACTCGCAAAAATCAAAAAATAAGGCAGAAAACAACCCCACACATCTCTTATCTGCTGGTGGATAAAGAAACTGGAATTGTGGGTTTGGTAAAATAAAAGTGTCCATTTGAAGGAATACTGTAAATCTCTACCTCCTTGAAAAAAAAAAAAACAACCCTCAAAATGTTAAAAATTATTTACACAAAAGTCTATTTTTCACTTCCATTAATTAAGTTTCCCTTAAATTCCACATGCAAATTCACTTACCAAATTCAGACATCATTCTCATTGCATCTATAGGTAAAACTTTCTTCCTTTATGCATGCAGCTATTACTGAAAATGTGTTTTGATTTGGAGTCTAAATCCTTGAGCTAAGCAATAAGCCCACGTCTCACACGGAGAGAGAACAACCAGAACCCCTAAAGCCTTGAGAACAACATTTAGTGACAAGACTCCAGATGACATTACACACCAGGACGTGTCAGAAATGGCTTCTGAATGAAGAGATTACTCAGTTTGCCAGGTAACTTGTAAATTCATGTTTATAAGCCAAGCTCAAGGGACTCTCCTGAATTATAAAATGGCTCATAGAATCATGGAATCATCAAGGCTGGAAAAGACCTCTAATAACATCATGTCCAACCATTCACCCTACAACCCCCAACCACTAAACCAGCCACTGTGGCTCTTCACCTGCCCATCTTCTGAGCACCTCCAGGGATGGTGCCCCCACCACCTCCCTGGGCAGCCTGTTCCAATGCCTCACTGCTCTTTCTGTGAAGTTTTTCCTAATATCTAACCTGAACCTTCCCTGGTGGAGCTTGAGCCCATTTCCTCTTCTCCTGTCACTGGTCAGCAGAGAGGAGAGGCCAGCAGCTCTTGTTCCTCCCTGCCCATTTCACTGGAATGAAATAAAGGCCAAGCAAATGTGGTCCAAGACATCTTTTGGAGGAAGATGTGACTCCCCAGGATGCATGGAGTGGGACTGGTCAGATGTGGTCTCTAGAGTAGCTTGGTGGGACACTGGGAGAAGCTTTGGCTTGTGGAGCTGCTGCCTGGAGTCACCCCTTGCAGCCTTCCTTGTTCCCCCCTCTACCTATATATTCTCCCCTACAGATCACATAGCCAGATTCCCCCTTATCCTTCCCTGACCCTTTTCTGCCACCTCCAAACTTGTGCAGTTCATGTTCCCAGTATGCCCTCCCTCTTACAGAGTTCCCTTCTTCAAATGCAGGGGCCAAGCAGGTGATGAAAGAAGCTGGAGTGAGTGGCTTGATCCCACCAGTTCCTTCCCAGGAGGCAGAAGCTCCCTTCCCAGCACACACCACCACCAGAACATCACCAGTTTGCTCCAAGCAACCCAGCAACCTCCCTCCACACCCCATTGCATCAGTGAACAGAGTGAAGTCAGAGGGCTGGAGGGGACAGGAGGTCCCAACAAGGTCCCAGTCTTGTCCCCTCCAGGCTGTTTGAGGAGGTGCCTGGGGCTGCAGGCTCCCCAAACCCAATCTGGTTCTGAATCACCTGCCTGGGCCAGGGGAGGTTATTCTGCTGCAGGCTCACTGAGGCAGTGGTTTGCTTGCAAGGCAGTACACAGAAATGTTAACAGGCTGTCTGAGGAGACGTTTTAGTTGTGAGTTGCATGTTTTCCTTCTTAGTTGAAAGCACACCAGTGCCCCCATAAAAGTAATATAATCTCAGGAGCAGAAGGAGCATTGCTAGAAGGACTGGTTAGAGACAGGCTAATTCCTGCTGTATTTTCTCGGGAAAAACCCCCAGGATGACTCTGCAAGAACTACTGAGCCAGCTGCTGGGTTCAGTCCAGCTCTTACCAAGGGTCTCCAGGGTCCTCTCTGTTCCTGCAGACCCTGAACAGCTTCTGCTTTGTGCCACCTCAGACCAGAGAGGCTGCATCTTGCTTTATTATTAGCTCCATCATCTCAGCCATATGTCCATTCTGTTTAAAGCACAGCTCTGGGAATCCTAGGTCTGCATTCAGTTCTGGGCCTGAAGGGATCTTTCTGTATCACCTTGGGCAGAACATTAAATATGGGTGAAGTGCAATTTCCCCTTTTGCAAAATGGGATCCACACTGCTTGATGTCAGCTCAGGGACCCAGAGACTGCCCAGGGTTGGACACACTGGGCATACACCAAGTAAAGAACAGCATGACCAGCTCTAAATGTCACTGCAGTACAACTGAAAATTATTCTTTGGGAGCATCATATGGATGCTACGGTCCATCCAGCCACTGCTTAGCCTGAACATTCTGTGTCCTTGCCTGCAGACTCATGATTTCTGTGGTATCTTTTACAGCCTCCATAAAAGCAAAAAGCAAGAACATTCTGCCTTGCTAATACATCCAAGCCAACCCATTAAGATATCCCCAGCTGAAACTTCAAAGCAAGGGAACAGGCTGACAGCCCAGTTCAGCTGTTTGCTCTGGTGCCCAGACCTCCTGTGCCATGCTTTCCCCCAGGAGACCTATTGCAAGAACAGGACTGTTAGTTATGGTCACCCAGCAATCCAGCTGGGTCTCTGGGGAGTCTGCAGCCTGCCTATCATGTGCAGCTCTAGCCTGGAGGATCTGCTAATCCACCCGTGCTGAGCAGTGGAGTGTAGGAGAAGCTTGCACAAGGGGGATGGAAGGCAGTTTATCCCCAGAGGTTGTGTCCTCTGACCCTGGCTGAATCATTTCACTCGCTATTAAAGCAGCTGCATGCACAAAACCTACAGAATGCCCAGGGAGAGCTCAGGACTGCACTGCAGGATGAAGAAGAGAGGGTAACATGGAAGTATTTGTCTACAGAAAAGTGCCAGACTCTATCAGGCAACGTGTAGTTCCACAAGAGTGTTAAACGACACACTTGCTGATGCCATACATCATCTTGCTGCCATAACCAGCACTTTATTTCTGTGAGAAATCAGGTGCCTCCAATGCCATTTTGAACTGGCTATGCCTTTTTCAGACCAGGACGGAAGGACATGAATACCCCTCAAAATGAGCAGGGAAAGTTGTAGGACCTGTCCCTGGACAGCCTCGCACCTGCAGGAACTCCCACTGCTGAATACAATGGAGTTACTCCAGTTTACATCAGCCAAGAACCTGAGTCACTCCTGATTTTCCTACGCTCAGCTCAGAAGAGTTGAATGCCATCTTACAGCAGGAACCCGAACAGCCCAAGTCACTAAAACCTTGAAACAAACATCCCCTATCCAAATGTGGAGAAACTATGTCTGTTCTGCAGCATTTGGGGTAGCTCAGGAGCACTGGTGAGGAACCAAAGCCCACAAGTCAAGGCAAATAAATACCCAGCTTGTCAAGCTGGTAAGGAAAAAAAGGTCTGTTTGTTTTCAGAATGAATAAAGTTCAGTTGAACCTTTGTTCCATTAGGCTGCAGTTCTGCAGAGTGTGGTAAATTCCTGCAATGGGAGCAGAGGGGACCCAGCAGGCCTCAAAGCTGTATTTTTGCATGAATTAACAAAAACTCAGTGTTCTGTGCAAACCTCATCTGACTGGAAGCTGAGCTCCTTCACTGAGAAGCCGTTCTTCTCCTGATTTAGACAAACTTGAGAATTCAGATTCTGAGCCTTCATTCTGAATGACAATCTGCCCCATTTCCATTGGAAATCCAGTCCCAGTGCCACACCAGTTCTGCTCTGCCTTAAACCTGTGGGCTGTGGTGTGAAGGGGCTCCCAGAGAGTGGGATGGCTGTAGAAGATTCAGGTTTCAACACTCAAGGTTTGTCTCAGCTTTCAACCCACTTGCAGCTCTAAATATTGCTGCTTTTCTCCTCTGATGAACCATGCACACCCAAGTCAGGCAAATTCTCCCACTCCCAGCTTCTCCTTCCTCTAGGTACTGGGCACGAGAAGCACAAACATTCCTATACTCAGATTAAGGACCTATTCACTGAGGTCTCTTGAAGACACACACTTATTTTGTCCTGATTGTGCCCTGCTAACAAGAGGCAACAACTCCTGCACTAAGCACATCCTTCAGAGCAACAGACACAGCCATGGCAGCATCCTGCAGCATCTAAATGTGGTTCAGGTGCTCCTATTGCCAGGAAATGAACTTGTTGGTTTTTGTGGGAAAAAAGCTGGGATGGGAGTCACACCATCACCTGCAAGCTGAGCAACCTCTACAGATTTCTTCCTTCTCTTTCTTCTCATCCCAGTCCTGCACCAGACAAGCAGCCTGGGGAGAAACCAGGACTCTAGGAGGAGCTATGCAGAGATGAGGAGTTCCTGTCCTCCTCCCCCCAGGATGAGAGAGACAAAATAACACTCCAGATGGTCTGAGTGCTTTCTACTACGCCCCAGTAAGGACCAGAGGGAAGGACTGGTCTCAGGCCATTTATGAGATGGGAACACTGGAGGGAGATGGTTATGAAAGCAGAAAGGTTTGTGTTCTTCAAAAGTTGTGAAATTCATTACTTCTGTGACAGTGCCCTCTGAGTGGCATTAATGTGCATTATGCCCCATAAAGAATCAGATGCTCTTCTGTTGTGCTTCTCACTGACTGGTAAGAGATACACTCCAGGCTGCCACTTCGTTGTATGAAGCTATTTTAGTTTTCTTCAGAGGAAACCAATGCCTTTTTAACAAATATAGAAAAAAGGAGGGGGAAAAAAAGAAAAAAAAAAAAGAGTTCTCTTTTCTTTCTGCCATTGTTGCTTGCAATGACAAGGACTTCCAGCTCTCCCACAGTGCTGCTCCAGGCTGAATCCTAAGGCACTGTACACAGGATCAGGTCATTGCCTTCAAAGCCTGACTAGCTTATGCCAGCTTGGGATTTAGCTCTGTACATTCAAGCCCACTTCAGCTTTCTCCACATTCTCACTCGCTATTAACTCTGCTGAGCTGGGGCCCATAGCACTGTTTGCTCTGATTTTTCTTGATGTTTCATCTCTCTGACCTTCTTTGGAAGGGATGATAACAGCTTGCCTCCTTGGAAGTCAATAGTTTCCTTCACATCAAAGGAAGAAGCAAGGTCAAGATCTAGCTGCTCCTTACTGAGAGCTTTAAAACAATAGCTTCTGGTGAAGACCAAACTAATCTGCTCTGAGCTCTTCTTTGGGCAGAGGTGGGAGGAACAGAGTGCAAATGGGTCTCTACACCTTCTCCTCAAAGCAGGCAGACTGCTCTGGTGACAAACTGGGACAAAGAGGAGGGAGCTGATAAAAGAGATGGTGGGGGTGACCACAGCCAGCAGAAGGCAACCCACTGGTTCCCCCAGGAACTGACCCAACACAAACATTTCTTCAGGAACTAAACACTTCACTTTAAAAATTTACCCATAACAGGACAGTTGTCACACTGATACAGTTTGTTTCTCTGATAAGGCCCCAAAAGGATGTGGGCTGAGAAGCCTGATAGAGCTGGGAGGTGATAGAGCTCCAGGTGGGCTGGAGAGAGTCCTACAGACTGCTCCTTCCCAATATAAGGAAGGGAGAGATGGATGAGGTGGATTCAATCACACACGAGCACAGAGATGGGGCCAAGTTACCCTCTGAGGGATTTAGTCAATTCATTATGCTTCAAGTAACCACAAACAACCCAGAAGAAATACCTGAAGAGCAGAAGCCATCTCTCCTCCTGAAGGACACCCCAGCTTGCTTTCTCAAACCAGTTAATCCAGCATCCAGCATAGCATGGTGGGAGTGGTAAGGATTTGGTCAAGGGTCCTCAGGATGCATTCACATTTCCTTGATGATCCACGAGTCTCAGGAACCCACACAAACTCAGCTGAGCTCCCTGCCAGCCCCCCCTGCTCCCCATTAAATCTGTTCCTCCCACAGCCTCTCAAGCAGCTGGGGGGCTGAAGCCTCCTCCTCCTTCCCCATCGGTGCCTTCTGGTATCTGCTCAGGTGCAGAACTGGCTCCTGTTCCCTCCAGCCTTGGAAATGAGCCCAAAGCCTTCAATGGGGTGACTGTGGAGAAAAAAGGAAAAGGGATTTTTGGCCCCCAGCACAGCGACCAGCATGCTTGTCAGCAAGTCCCTGTCTGAGGGTTTTTTCACTGGTCCAACTTGAAACGTTGCCTCCTGAGCTGCTGTTGGAAGCCAGCTGTCTACCATTTATATTGTTAATTTGTTAAAACCAGTTCTTTATCCTCTCAGGAAATCAGGGCAGCCCTGCTCCCTGGCAGACAATACCATTCCAGGGCTTGCTGCTGCAATCGCTGACAATATCAATTATTTAGTTTTCTGCCAATTCCTATTAGACTTTTCAGGCTGGAGAATTTACACTGAGTTATTGAATTAAAAAGCAGCTAAAAGCTTTAGGGAATCCAAACTAATTAGCCAGCATTTGTAAACCCCTTTGTTCATGGTAATTTGTTTACAAGAGTAGCTCAACCTTTTAATTATGGGCACACTCATAGGCCACATACTGTACCATAACAGGCAGGATTTTTTGTTTGGTGCAAGGAAGGCAAATATGGGGAAGCTAATTTTGATTTAATGAGCTGTGATGACCCTGCTTGGCACTGGATGACCTTAAAATCTAAGTGTCTATAATTATAACTAAGAAAAAAATAACACTCCAGATGCTTTGAGTGGGCCAGAAATCATCAGCATCCAATCGTGTCAGCAATCCAACTGCACAGCCCTGACTCTCACTCAGTCTTCAGCCTCCTTTGGAGAGCTCATCTCAATCTCTTCAGTCTCTTGCCTGCTCCCATCTATTTGTTTTCTCCTCCTGCTTTAGACTTGAAAGATGAATGGTTGAGCTCTTACGGAACAGGAGACATCCTCACTTGTGATGAGGATGCTGTGGTGCCACTTTGCAGCAGGCTGTCCCCTCTCATCTGTGCTGTAAGGTGGTGGTGCAACCCACAAATGCTCTGCAAACCACTGCCCTGGCAGCAGCAACATCTTAAGGGTCCTTTCCACTTAGCATGAGAGCAAGGTTTTAGTTTTGGGAGGTTCTGATTGATGGAGGATTTTTAGTCCATTAAGTAGGAAGCTGTTGCAAACTGTTTGCTTTCTCTTTTGATCACTTTACCAGCCTGAGATATTGGGCAGATCTGTTCCATGGGAACTGGCCTGAAGTGTTTGGGCTGAGATTCAAGGAGTAGGAGGTTTCCTGCCTGTGACCAGCTCTCCTGGTGCAGCAATGCATGGACATGTAAATAAAGGAACCAGCCAAGGAACGTTTCCCAGCTGTGTCTGGTTTCTTCAGTGAAAAGCTGATGTGCAAGGCTCCTGAGCAGATCCACTCAAAAGTAACAGGGAAAATCCTGACATTTGCCTTGAAATTGAACAGAAATTCTGAATATGTTAGTTGCTGGAGCAAGAGATGAGCAAAAAAAAGAAAGGAAGACAAAGCAAGGTGTCTCTCAATGTGGGGATGTGCAGCAAATTACAGAAAAACTTGAAATGGGAAGGCTGCACTAAGGTTGCACTTTATTTTCAAAAATCCCAAGAAATTTGTTCAGATATATCAATCTGCATTTTTTTTAAAAGGCATCCAAATTGATTTCAGGATAAGAAAATGAAAATCTACAAAACTGTTTAAAGCTTCATCCTCTCTGACACAAACACTGCATTTGGCTTCCCCCAGCCTGGTCTCTCAGCCAATACAGACTCAGGCCATGGGCTCAGGATGAACCCAAAGCAATCTCCAGTGATGGACACGGCCCATGGCCACCAGCACCAGGCCATGGCACCCTCTGTGGGTGAGCTGGACAGAAATGCAGTGTAGTGCAGGGTTAAACCACTCCTGTCTGCCAGTCCCCAGCACTGATTTACTGGGCCCTGGCCAAGGTTTCTTTTCCCCTCTGTTATTCCAGTTTCCAACCTGGCAGCTCCTCCCAGCTCATCTTCTCTCCTGTGTTTTTGGGGCACTTGGAGGCCTGCATGGATAGCACCAACATGTCATCTGATAACATTCCATTTAGCTCTGCTTTAAGGGCAGCTGAACATTATGTTTCAGTAGAGTAGCTGATTGAATCTCTTCAGGAATTTTCTGATGAGGCTGAAATAGCATCCATAAAAATGGAGATGGGCACAACTGTCCCACAGACATGCAGGTCTTCCAGACCACGTTTAGTTAAAATATCATTAACTGTGCAGCATGTTTGACAAGAACATATGACAGCACTAGCCATATGGAAAGCATAAATATTAAATACTGTATATTGCAGCCATTTGCAAGCAACTGCATTAATCCCTTGAAGGTTAATGAGAATTATTCATGTGCATCTGAGGGAGAGAAGTACTTCACTTTAGAAATTGAACAGCTTGACATGCCTGATTTTTCACTTACCAATAAATATAAAAATGGAAAATGGATGGACATCTCAGCATTGGGCCTGGATGAGAGGCTCCCTGAGCAACTCTGAGGGTTGTTTTTTCAAATCAATATTTTACATCACCAATATTTTCAGTTCCAGGAATCAGTGAAACAATAGATCTTGTCTGATCATAGGCAGTTTACCACTGAGTGGGTATTCTTGCAAGAGGGGAAACAGGTGTCAAGGAGTCAAGACAAACCTGGTTTATTTAGCTGAGTCCTGAGAGGGAAAAGGAGAAATCAATACCCAGGTAGGGCCTGGTTTAAAACCACATGTAAGAAATGAGTAAAATCCACAGCTGACAATATGAGGACAACTCCCTTCACACTGTTGAAACATTTCAGCTGAAAACATGGACAAATTTCTGAAGGGTTTAAGTGACAAATAAAGAGGATTTCTCACAGTAACCACTATTACAATTATTTCAAATGTTTTTGAAACAGCTTTGTAATGGCTTGTTTTTAAATGAACCACCTGCACCAGCAGAGCTATTAAAACCTGAAATGACAAATTTTCTGTGTCTGATGAAAATAATCTGTTGTCAGTGAAATCCTCCTGCTGCTTTGCAAGGAGCAATTTATAGAGATGGTTCAAATTTGTGC
The DNA here is from genome assembly GCA_038090715.1 of Florisuga fusca. Lineage (NCBI taxonomy): Eukaryota > Metazoa > Chordata > Aves > Apodiformes > Trochilidae > Florisuga > Florisuga fusca. Next base: position 2,355,629 of record JAAWXA010000046.1, on the reverse strand, counting down.
ATAGTCCTCTTTGAATTAAGGCATGGCTTGTGGGTTTTTTTTTAATTCCATCATAATAAAAACACTTCCCCTTCTTTTTTCTTCCACCCTGTTTTGTGTTTGGTTTTTTTTTGGGGTTTGGTTTTTTTTTTGTAATACAGTCACCATATGTAGACTGCATTTTCTGGCAGATTCAGCATTACTACTGCACAGTTCATGGTACCTGGAAGAAATGAGCTCCATGCTCACCCCAGAGCCTGCTGCTCAGTGCCTCCACCAGGCATCAACACCATCCTAGGGGCAGGTGGAATATTCAGTGGTCTCAGCAAAGAGAAAAGGAAACCATGAACATGAACCACACCTTCAAGAGCATATGGTCAGCTGCCAGAAGAGGTTTTCAACTGATGTGCTGGACAGGAGCTCCAGTAACTCAAGGGAGCAGCAGATCTGGACTGATTTACACAAGGGGAAAGATTCAACTCTGCAGATGTTCCCTCCAGTGTTAATTGCACATTCTCAAACCCTGTTCCTACACCATAAAATGCAGGGAGCTACCAGAGGCACCAGAATCACCTGGGGAAGCAGTGCTTGTCCCTCTGAGGGATGAGTATGGGCCAGGGCAGCTACAGGTTGCCTAAAATCAGCCTTTGTCTTCAGCACTGGTTCCGTGGTGTTGGTTTGGACATGGCAGCTCCCACTGAGGGCTACAGGGAAGGTGCAGGAAGAACGTATGGAGGAGAGGGGAATAAGGCTGAAGCCTGCTGGAGGGGCAGAGAAAAGGGGCTGTTGGTCAGGGGGGCACTGGGGATGCCCCAGGAATAGGGTGAGGGGAAGGAGAAGGAGGCCAAGCTGAGAGAGCAGGTGTGTTGCTGTGTCTCAGCACAAAGGGAATGGGCAGATGGGGCAGGGGATCACATCATACAGATTTTTTCCTTCTCAGATGTCTCAATTTCCAGTCCTGGTGCTTTGGAAAGGGCTCATGTGAGCCAAGCCCAGAGTGCCAGCAGACAGACATCCCCCTGCACCACAACACAAGTACTGGGAAGCTCCTGGGAGAACCACTGTGCTACTGGGAGCATCCTGCCCTATTTTCTGCACCAGTGCAGCCCCGTGCTGGTGTGCAGTGATGTGTGTGGGCCAGCAGCAAGCACACAGCCACCACTGGTCCCAGAAAACCTCACTGAATCACTCAGAGATCCACACACAAATTCAATCTTACAGTTATCCTTAGCTGGACTTCCAAGGAATTGATGCACTTGATTCTTCTTGCTCTGTGCCCAAGGTCAGGAAAACAGCTGAGTGAGAGGGGTTTCTATTAGGGGTGTGTTTATAAATAGCTTATAAAGGACTGGTTAAAGGATGTTTGCATAAGCAGATAATCATTTTGTACAATTATGAGACAAGGAGAAGCCATAGGTTGCTTATCAATGCCTTGCACTATCACCTGCTGCTACCCATATAACCACCTGATGTAACACATTAATACCCCTCTAACAGATAGTGTTAATAATTTATAAAAACATAACTAATATCAATCTCCTTACCAAGTCAGTTAACCCATGAGACTGGGACTCACTGCCCCTAAAAAAGGATGCTTAGATGAAATCAGGCAGGAGGTCTCTCCCCTGTCCAAAGGAAAGTTTCTCTTTGAGGAGTGGCTCCCTGCCCAGATCTGGCAGCCCCTGAACTCCCACAGAAGAGTTTCACTCTGTTTTCATTGTCAGACACAGCACACAATCACTGTCAGACAGTACCAAGGAAAACACAGCTGATGATTCTGGCCTATGTTATATTTTTGTTCTGAGTCATTTACCACCTCCTTTAAATTATCAGATAATCCCAGAAGCTTCCGCAGGGTTTTACTTTTGTGGCACTGGACTGCCTTTTCCTCCTGCTTTTCCATTTCTCTTCTGGCCTGCCTTCACCAGAGGAGAGGATGTGCTCAAAGCCACTGAGAGGAACATCTGAAGGCTCTGAGGACGATGCACAACTGATGCAAAGCCAGGCAGATCTGTTGGCTTCAATGAAGCCACACACAGCCATACCAGTGGTGGGTCTTCAGCTTCCTAAACTGTGCTACAGCTGCTTCCCCAACCAACACAAAGCTTTGGCTGGGCAGGAGATTTCTGAGCCATGGCTTGATACAGCTTAGTCCTCTTCTGGGCTCTAGCCACACACAGCTAAAAGAGAATCAATAAATGAATAGTGTGTGTTTGACAGCACTGACTGAAAACTTAAATGCACACCTTCTAAATGCTCACTTGCTCTGTGCTGTAGCTGTTATGCTCTGAGTAAAGACAAATGGTGCACTGAATACTTTGGGGTTTTTAAATTGGGTGTAAGACTAGATACACAGGTACTGAAATCTTGTCAGAACATGTCACTGCATCTGCCAGCTACCAGCTCTGCTGGCTGCAGTGCCCCCCTTGTTTTATCTTAAGCAGCCAGGTTCTCCCTGTATTAGAAAAATATCATCCATGTGGAAAGCCAGTAGGTGATAGAAGAGGAAATATCCCACTTTTTCCTTTGTGCAGCCACAGACAGTTTGGGCTGTCAGTGCTCTTACCCAGCCTTACAGGGCATCAGCACACAGGGGCTACAGTCCTGTAAAGCTGTATCAAGTGAGACACACCAGATCTTACTGCATCCTGCTTCATCCTATGTTTGGGTACTCCCCAAAGCCAGAAAAAAAAGACTTGTTTTGCCTAAAATTCCTCTGGAAACCCACAGATAAGGGGAAAACCAACAAGAAATTAGAGTAATGCAAATCCACCCCCTCCTTCTGCTTCGCTGCAATAATATTCACTTGACAGGTTCACAAAGTGAACCCACCATGAGCAGCAAGATCAGAGCCAGGTTTGGGAGTGGGTGAGTTTTACACAGCTCTTTAGGAACTGCAGGGAGAACAACCTGCCCAGGAACTGGGATTCCTGGCCTCAGATCTGTTGGCAGAAATGGGGTGAACAATCATCAGAGCATGCACTCCCTCACTGCCTTCTGGCCAGGCTGCCCAGCTGTAACCAACTGCAAGGCTCTGTTAAAACAGGGATGCATCATCCAGATGCCTGAGGATTCTGTTGTTTCATCTCTAAATGAACCATCAGAGATACCAGCTGTGAGGTTTTTTTAAGCAGGTTCCCCCTGTAAGTCATGAGAGAAATATCCCCTCTGGTTAAGGCTGGACATTTCCTGGGAAGCTGACAGTATCTCCTCTCAGTTTTTGTGTCTCTACCCCAAGTGCCATCCTCTAATTTTCCAGATGATTAAGGCTTTCATTTGGCTTTGGGGAGAGCAGAACTCCAAGAACCTGTGTAGTTAAAACTCAAGAAAGCACAGCTATTCTCTGAGAGACATTTTGTGTGCTGCCCACCATTAGAGCAATTGGTCCCTTTGCATAAGGAATGCAATTCTTTATGGCAAATTAGCTTCTTCTTAATGAAGACTTGTTATTTTCAGTCAGTCAGCACTATTGGTGGGGAAATTTAATAAACTTTTATTCTTCTTCCCCTCATTGTGATACGCAAATTCAATTTTGCTCACATTATTAATAATATTAAACTTCTCTTCAACGTGTGTAGTAGGCAATCTGAATCCAGTTTGTTCATTATGAAAAGCCTCTTTTCTGATATAATATTTGGGTAAATGGAAAAGACTCTGTCTCTCAGAACTGGGTGTTAAGCCAGAGTGAAGAGCCACGGGGCAGGTGACACTGATCCTGTGAATGGGATCGTTTCTCAAGATATTGCTGAGATTCCCCCAAAAAGTCAACCACAGCCTCAGCAGGACTCTGCTCTGCTCCATTCACAAAGGTTCTTTGCTAACACTGCTCTCCTGCCTCTGCCTAAGCTAGGGAGAGGTCACCCCAAAGCCCACACAGCCACCCTGGTCCAGGCTTTGGCTGCAGCATGTTCCTCTTCCCAACAGACCACTGCAATATTCACCTTTACAAAATGATGCATTTGCTGCTAAGCCACAATGTTTTGAGTGTTTGCTCACTGCAAAGCATTCAGGCAAGCACAGGACTAAGCAAGACAGTTGCAGAACCCACCCAGGAGCACCAGATCTTCACTTGTCCAGATAAACCAAAAATGATACCCACCACCTACCCACAGTCTCCCAGATAGTTTTTTTTTTTCCTGGCAAGGGCTTTCTGGCTCCTGTGTAGCATCAGCTGGTGCCTTCCCCAGGCTGGCAGCCAAAATGAGACTGAATGTATGTTAATGAAAGGGAATATACACATTATGCAAGAGGTGAATCAGGGAGACAAATTGAAAAGCTTTCTGTGCCACTGCTATAGGAACGTGCTACATCAGGCCTGTTGACAACTTGTAGGGATGAAGGAGTTACTTTCAAACAGGCTATCTCCTGAAGAGAACAAGACCCTTCTAGGGGTGCTCTCCACCCTGGCCCTAAAACCTCTTAGAAAGGAGCAGTTTTATACCCATTTCTACAATGCATCAGTGTAACAGCTTGGTTGGCAGAAATTCTTCTTTTACACAACAACAGTATTTACAGAGGCTAAAAAATAATTTTCTCCCTCCCTTGCTGACCTAACTAAATCCTGGAGTTTCAGAAATAATCAAAGGCTTTTCAGTCACTTTGTATGTATGCATGATGGAGATGCTGAATGGATCATTTCTTCCCTCTTGAGAGAGACTTTTCACTGTAACACCATTGCTGTTGGACTCACTCTTCTCTCTAAATGTTCCTGACACAGAGACATTCTCCTTACCTCACTGTTACTAGTCATGCCTTACTGGCTCATTTGGTCCAAACATGATAAATCAATTTCCATCCAATTAGGCTACGCCTGTAGAATTAATTTGCTACACTTTACACAGTAGTATTTGGTATGTTCCTAAACACAATTAGAAAACTTTAATTTAATCTTACATGCCCAAAATGATCAGCTGGTACATAAGACAATCCAGTTGCAGCTTGTACAGCATGCAATTGTAGTTGTAATTGATTAAAATTGTTTTTGCAAGTGTGTCTTGATGTCAGGCATAACTTGATTTGCTTTGGGTATTACTCCTGCAAGCTCACACGCACATGAGAAACCTTCTCTGAGTGAGCAGCTCATCAAACCCTGCAGGAGTTATGAGTAGAGAGAGGCAGGTACAGGGCTTGCTGGCCCCAAGCATTCATTTTTCTCTCAAGCAGTGTTTCTGTGATCAGAAATATCCAACGGCTAGATGGTAAGGCTGCAAGATGGATCTTCCAAACAATGAAGGTGCTTAGGCTGACAGCTACAGAGTCAAGAGCAGGAAGGATTCGTCCTCCAAAACCCAACCAAAGTTCTGGGCTTCAGACCCCGTTGTTTCAAAACACAACCCGGGGGTTTTAGGAGGTCTGTGGAGATCATTTCATGCCCTTAACCCCACAGTGGTGCAGAGAGAAGAGGATCTTCAAAGATCCTCTGAAAGGAGGGTGTGGGGGGGGGGGTCGGTCTCTTCTCCCAAGTAGCTACCACTGAGACAAGAGGCCATGGGCTTAAACTCTGCCAGGGGAGGCTTAGGTTGGAGATTAGGAAGAAATTCTTTACAGAGAGGGTGATCAGGCACTGGAATGGGCTGCCCAGGGAGGTGGTGGGTTCTCCATCCCTGGAAGTTTTTAAGAAGAGACTGGATGTGGCACTGAGTGCCATGGGCTGGGAACCACAGGGGGAGTGGATCAAGGGTTGGACTTGATGATCCCTGAGGTCCTTTCCAAGCTGGATTATTCTGTGAATCGGTGATGGCTCCAGGGGAGGTTAACACTTACAGTGAGACCCCATCTCCCCCAGGAGCAAGCAGCCAGCCCCAGGAGGGCTCTGGCAGAGGAGGGGACCCCAGCTGCAGCTCTGCTGCCAGGCAGGGGACAAATCCAGACCCTCACTGTAAACCCTGGCAGGGGTAGATACAGTCCTCAACACTCCTGTCACCTCAGCCTTGCTGATTTCTGTCATGGCAATCTCACTCCATCCCCCAGCAATAAATCATGAGGAAAGAGGCTTTAATTCCACCAGGGAACTGGCCATCCACATGTCTTCAGAAATCCATCTAAGCACTTCCACCTTCTGCCATGAATGCTTAAGCCAGTCTGGCCCCAGGTACCCAGACACTATTATAAGTGGACCTAAATGAAGATCTAGCCATCTCTTAAAAGACTGAGGAGGAGATTTAAGTCCTGGAAAATATTGTGCAAAACCCCCCTATTTCTATGAAACCTTTCAACAACAACAAAATGTGGCCTGGATCAAACCCCCTGGTTTCATCTTTTCAGAAGCAGGGTGAAGGCTGACTGTAACTGGAGATGACAGAATCCTAATGCCTCCAATTTTACTTTCCCACTTCTGAGAAGTGTTTATATTTGAAATCATGGTGAGTTAACATGAGTTAAAGGCACACGCTCTCACCTCTCAATATATAAGTAATGGATTGTTCCCTGGGTAATACCAGGGCTTGTCAGAAATACAGAGCAGAGACACTGTGATTTTTCACAGCATTTTGTTCTCACTGTGTCAGTAGGTAAGAGGATTTCAGAGAGGTGGGAAAAAAGCTGAAGATGCAACATGCAACTGCTTCGTGCCATGCAAGGAGTGGTGCCTGTAAGTTTGCTTCAGATTTATTTTCTCTGTTTTGTTACGAACTGGAGCTAGAAGGGAGTTTCCATTGCATATGGATGATACACTTAAAAAGACAGGAGGCTTATAAAGTATTAGACAGCACAATGAGACATGAAATGACATGATGAATGCCTGTGCTTTGGAAGACCAGTTAGTACAGGTTGAGAAAAAGGGAGAAAACATCACCCAAAGCTCAGAGTGGCTGAGAATCAGGGCCCCTGCTAACCTAGCTGTAGATTTGGAACGTATGCATCAATGTTTCTCTCAGTTTCTACACCACATGTTGAAAAAGGAGAAAGCAGATGTTAAAGTCCCAAGCTTCATACTTCCCTTCTTCAAATGAAAAGAGCCAGGAAGCATTTCAACCCCCAGTCATTCTCTGCTGGACTGCTTCAAATGGGCAGCCTGGCAGGGTGAGAAGCCAAACAGTGAAGGATCTTTCAAAGACACTGGTACTGACTTTACGGTGGCAACACTTGCAGCCAGACCCTGGTGAGGACTGTGCTGACACCTTTAGATGTTTCTGACAGCACTGAAGAATAACCTACAGCCACAAATATGAAGGCACCAGCAGTTCTTTCCTCAGCACAAGGTATAATTGCTGCACCCACAATATCGAAAAGCGCTCCATAAACCTCTTTTTTCTCCCCCCTTCCAGTCTGTAGAAACCTTCCCCATCCTACAGCCTGTCTTGACTTAACCCTTCAGCCACTTCCAGCAAGCTGGTGGCCCAGGCAACAATGAGCAAACTTCATCTGCCCAGAGCTGGATTTGATCAGACTTGGGACACTGACCTTCAGCATCATTGCTCTCAGCACCATGTGCCTGTGGATCCCGTTTCCTGTGATTGCAAGAAGCAACCCTGTCTGACAAACCCTTCCAGAACCAGAGAAGCTTTGTTATAAAACTTGGTAAATTCACACCTTGCACCCCTGCTACACACAGGCTGCTCCAGAACATCCTTCCTGTGATAGCTTGAGGTTTCCAGTTTGTTGCTGGCCAGTCTACACCTATTTGTTCTCCTCACCAGCTCTTCTCCATCGTGGCATAAATTCCCTTCCTCCCTGTGGGCTTACAAAGAGCAACCATATCTGTGCCCAGCCCTACCACCAAAGCTTTCTGCTTGACAGAAGCTCTTCATCTGCCTGATCACCCTTAACACCCCATCTCTGAAGCTGTTCCAGCATGGGCTCATCCCTCTGGGGTAGCCTAACCAGAAAGAAGTACTGAAAGGTAGTACATCTACTACAGGTAGTAGTCACATTTCTTTCCATCTCCTCTTATCATTTGCTTTGTCAAAACACACTTGAAAGCCTAAATTGTCTGGCTTCCATTTTCATTTCAAACAGACAGGATGGTGCCATTTCTTGCACTGAACCACTGAAGTCTTGTCAGTGCTGTCCCACTCAAGGACCCATCCAGAGAAGCTCAGGATATCCTATCCACACTACAACCAGGTGCCCCAGGGGCAGGAGAAGTCAGTCCTGAATCCATGTTTCATGCCAGCTCTATATTCAGTCACACAATCCCAACTGCTCCTGCTCAGCAAAAGTCACCCACCAGATTTCCTACCTCTGGGAAATTCCAGTTAATTTTTAAACACACACCATGGGGCAAAAAGGGACAATGGATTAGGCCAGTTCTCCCACATGTAGGGTAATCAAACAGTGGCTACACTGGGAAAGACAAGGGGGAAAACCAGGCATAGACAGTATTGCAGCAATTTTTTAAGGTTCTATCCAGCAAAGCTTAAGCATATGCTTAGTGCTGAGCCCTGCACATGAGATACTAAAGCACCTTGTTTGAATTTCCATAGATAAGCCCACCCAGCAATGCTGGAGTAGGGGTCAGGCCAGTTGCCTGGTGCTGGAACAGAGTACATTACTGATATATTTTTCTGGACTGGGACCACTTCTTCTCTGCTCCTTTTTCATAAAGCAGGTGTTACTATATCAGGTGCTTCAAATTGTGCCTGTAAAATATTCATTTTCCTGAATATTACATTTCTAGTCATATTATTTAAATGTATCAGGAAAGCTTCAACAAAATCTTTTAATCCCATTTGATCTACAAACAGAGCTGCAACATGACAGGTTGGATTAATGCATTTGGCATTTGTGAAATTATAAACCTCACACAGCAAACAGACAGCAACTGCTGCTGCTCTTTCCTTCCAGCTTTAGTAACATCAGGCTAAACTAAAATAAACCCTTTCCCTACATCTACATTTGACTGAAAGATAGACATGCAGGAAAGGGTGAAGTATCCTAAGTGATGGGCTCAGTGGGATATTGAATTTATGTCTCTGCTTTGATGCTTCTGGGTTTCGTTTCCTGCTCCTGAGTGGAATTAATTCTGTTCCCCAGAGGAACTGATTTGGTATTCTACATAAAACCCCCCATTTTATTGTTTTAAATCCAACTTTCAGGGAAAGGCAAGAGGTCAAAGGGAGACAGAAGGAATGAGAGGTGGAGAAGGGGCCTTTTACAACCCAAACACTGTTAAGACCCTTTTTAATACAGTAAGCTCCATTTTGTCTGTCTTGGTTTCAAAAAGAGACAAGAGCTCTTTTAAAGGGGCCCCTGAATCCTCATTTCCCATTCCATCCTCTTCCTGACAACCCTTTACCTGGTCTTCTTGACAGTTATACAACAGACAGAATTACTTTTCCCCTTCTGTTCCACAGCAAGAGGCAAAAAAGAGATGGCCAGGTCCCTGCAGGGCTGGTCCAAGAGGGAGAAAGCCCCTTGGCTCTCACCCCACGCTCCAGTACCAGCCATGGTGAAGCAGGTGAGCTCTCCCAACCCAACCAAACACTCCCCAGGCTTCCAGGGATGTTCATCAGCATTCAGAGCAGCTGCCATGGCATGGAGAACACCTCAAAAAGTGTGAGAGCAAAAATAGATATGGAACAAAGCAATGAAAGGGAATAAAACAGGAGGTGGCAGGCAGGGAGGAAGCAAAGGGCAATGCTAGAACCCAAAGGGCTTTGTCTGAAAGTTTCCTTCCTGCCAGCCTGTGCCCCAGCTCACAAGATGTTGTTGCTCCAGTGGTCTAAAAGCAAAGCCCATGGTCAGCTATGTAGTACCCAGGTTCCCAGACACAGCAAAAACCATTCCTCATGCAGGAGTTACACAAAACCAAAGTTAACCTCACTGAGAAGTTGCTGCTCCAGAGGTACATCCATGTGGTGTGGAGGGATGTCTCACACCTCTGTTTTCTTACCACCATTGTTCCAACAGCCATGCCTCTGACAACTGGAAGGACCCAGGGCTCATGCCAGGAAGGTGCTGAACACCTTGGAGCCCAGTACAGTGTCCTTGCCCAACTCCACATCAACAGAACCACAGCAGAGACATTCCTCACCCTTCAAATGTCAGGGCAGAAGAGCCATGCCATGCCCAGGACCTCAAATCTGGGCTAAGCTCTCATCTCCTGAACAGACCACCTGTTGGAACTAAAGTATAGAAGTGAAGTTTGAAAACTAAGACCTGAATATAATCAATATTTATCTCTGGCTGAGTCTGCAAGTAGCTTGACATAAAACCTGTGACCTGTACCAAATTCAAACTCTTGCCTTTCCTTTGAAATCTACACTTCTGGTGAAATTTCATCAGCAAAGATCTCCCTTGGAGGAAGATAAATCCTCCTGAAGAAGCCATGCAGGAACCCTGTGAAGAGGCAACAGGACCCATGCAGCAACATGCAGGCATTGACTGGTTGAGCCTTCCCACCCCAGTGGGGAAGTACCTACAGGCCTGGCAGTCAGGGGTGTTCATATTGAGCCCAAATTTGTTTAAACCTGGAGCCCTGGATAGCTTTATGCAGTCCTACCTGCAGTGTGCGAATGGCTCTCTCCTAGGCTGGCACTGGTGATGTCAAATGGCATTAATTAAAACAAATCACTGATGAAACAGGCTGGATTCATCAACAATAAGTGAGGAGATATTTTTCGGGGTGGGATTTTTTTTGGAATTTTAATGAATAAACAGCAATTCCTATTCATTATTTATCTACTTCTGAATTTTAATGAATAGTTCCCAGCGCTCATTAACAAATCTCTGTATTTATGGAAAACTGGCACTTCATAAATATCAAATTGTGCTATTTTATGTGCTGGTTTTATATAAATATAGAAATTCTGTAATTATCACTTGAACTGATCATTAAAATTCAAAAGCAGATAAATAAGCTGACTCTTTCTGCCTTGTTATTCAGATAAAACCTCTTTCTTTCCTTTTCTAAGTGGTTCCCTGTCTCCCTTTCCTTGGGGTGGAATGCAGCCCTCTCTCACCTTGCAGGTAGCACCTTTCTGCTGTGCTGTCTGGGTTTCTCCTCTGTGCCAGCAATGAGGAACTCTTTTGTTGGTGTTCACAGATTTTCTCCCAGCTTTGTCTCTCTAGGTCATGAGATTCCTGGTTGGCATTCTCATTCTACACTGATCTGTCCTTTTTTCCCCCTTGACATGTTATTGACTTTTGTATTATCACAGCATAAACCATTAGCCAGTTTATGGAAATCTGTGTGTTGAATGAAAACCATGTCAAGGCCATAAAATCAAATCCCAGCATGCCATGCAAGGTAAGTGTATGGAGCTGCCTTTGTTAGAAACAGCTGGGAGGAAAACCCAGTCAAGCTGAGCAAATGCAAAGCAAACCAACACAATCCACCCTTCACCTGATCACACTCCTCTCTGGAGCACAAAACAAGCTGTATCCTGATCTCTGCTGTGCAAGAGAAAAAGCTGAAGCATCACTGCTGCTATCCAGGAAGCTGTCCCAGGTTTCTATCACTCCATTTCACATTAGCTCTTGTTCCAGCATCAATTATCCATGTAAAAAATTAGTACTAGCCCTAAAGTAACACTTGAACAACACACTGGTAACCTGCACTGTCCCTGCCTCCACTACAAGACATCTGTAGCCAAATCCACAGGATATGCAAACCCTTTCCAGACATTTGGTGGCACTGCCACCCCATAGGACAAGGAGGTCAGGTGATGATGAAGGTAAGAGATGTGGCCAGGGTCACAAAAGGGTTCTGGCTCAGGAGCAGTACTGCAGTGTCTACTCAAGAGGAAAAGCACAGAGGTATTTAAAAAGCAGACAAAACTGTGACTCCTGCAAAGCAGAATGTGAATGAACCTAAAGCCCCTGGAGATTCTGCAGACAGATATGTTATCAGGGCACTGCAGCAGTCGTGTGGTGTTAAAGGTGATCCCCTTGAATAGCAGAGCAATGGAAGTCATTGCATTTAAAGTCAGGAAAATTGGTGTTTCCTGATTGCACCAAGCCATGAAACCAAAGGCTGCCCAAGCTTCACTTCTCTCTCTCAAGAAGCCTGTGTGCAACATTTTCTGCAGGTTTTTATAAGCCATGCAACCTCCTCACTGCAGTGCTGGAGCTGTTTGTGACAACTGCTAAAAGAAGTTAAACAATATGTGATCAGCACATGGAACAGCCATGTCTCCTTTTAATTTTAATTCTTGTTGTTTAGAAAATCCTAATCTCCCTGGAGGTTTGCACATCAATGCACCTGTAAAGAAAGAGACTTTGGATCTCAAAGACTATGGCTCTGTCTGAGCACCAGATCATTTAGCAGGTTTGCCATGGGAAAATTCCTCTCCAGTTTCCTGACTTGGCTTGAATGGTTTATAATAGCTGAGTTCAAAACTTCCCTCGTGTGCTCACTGGTATTTATTTCTTCCCCAGAGCTAAATCAGACCAACACTGCTTCAAATTGCAGAGTGAACTGAGTCAACACTCCCTACATCACCTGTGAGAAGAAATGACACTTTTCTCCTTTTTAAATCCATTGTAACTGTGGAACAGTGGAGTTTAAGGCAAGTGTTGAGTTTGATGTGCTTGAAGTCTGGCCTTCCCAGAGCTCTTGGCACTGAGGACAGATGGTACACTAGCACTTCATTTCTTCCTCCTCCCTTCCTTTTCTTTACAGAAGTTTTGCCTCTCTTCTCACACTGACCCTGTGACCACCCTGGAGCAGGAACAGTGTGCTTGGGCTGGCTGGGTGTAGCACCTTGTGTGATGAGGCTGCACATCAGCACTGCGGGCCCAGAACCCAAGATGAGACAAAAAGGAAGATGGATTTGCTACAGCACTTCCTTGTAGCCATTAAAGGCAGGCTGCAGAAATCCCTGCGTGCAAACCTCACTCCCAGGATGATGCTTTTCCCACCAGGGAATGCAGCAATCAGCTGTTATCAAAGGGGAAAACCCCAACTTCCTCTCCTGCACACTTCTTTTCCCCTTATCTCTCTAGTGCTTTTTAACTCCAGCTCCACTTTTTTGGTCTGACCCTTTTTCTATTGTGCCCAGCTTCTCCACAGTGCTGGCAGCTGCTATTCAGAGTCTGCAAGGCAGTGAGGGCTGAAGTTCATTACAGCAAAGCCCTCCTAATGTTGGGCATTGTGCATGGTTCAGCAGTGCAGTCATTAATCCTCTCCCACTGCTCCCTGACACCCCCAGGGGAGGTTCTCCTCCAGGAAGCATATCCCCTTGGCCTGTCATGTTGAGAGCCAGAAGCTTCTGAAATATTTTTTAAATTTATTGTCACAGATGCAGCAACAGAAACATTTGACTTTTCTGTCTAAATCAATACCCAGTTTCCTTTTTTTTTTTTTTTTCTTTTTTTCTTTTCTTTCTTTTTTTCTTTCTAAAGGACATATGTCTACACAAGGGCTTCACTGCCAAGCTCTTCAAAAGCACAAGCAGAGGAAAAGATGTTGGATCATTCTGGCTGTAATTTCAGCACGTCTTTCAATTGCCCATCTACAAGCAGGTCAGTCTTGTACTTTTCAACCACACACCCTTCCATTCCAGGTTTGATGTTGACCTACTTTCCCATGCCATAATTCACTAATATTCCCCTCAGCATCCAGATAATAAAGGGAGAGGAAAAAAATCCAAATCTGACTTGCACCAAGCAATTATTTTCCCGTCCATCTGTAGTCGCTGTGTGGGTGCCAGGGTTTTGTTAATGCACAATAGAGCATAATGAGATCACTTCTTAATTCTCCATCTTCTTCCATCTGAAGCTCTGAAAGCACTGGGGAAAGACAAGTGCTGTCATGTTTTACCAGCACAGTGCTTCAAAGAGCAGTGTGCCTCCAAGTGATTCTGGCCATGTGTTTACAAGAAGGTGCAAAAAGTAAGTGGATAAATAAATTAATGAAGGAAACTCCTCATGTTAAACATTTGACACAGATTCAGTAACACCTCAGGCAATCTGTCTCCCTTTATAAATACTGATCCCTTAACCTATGTCCTTGGATAAACCCCAGACAAAACCAGAAGCAAAGGTGGGGAGATGAAGCAAGTTAGTTAAGAGACAAAGAGCTGATTGTACAAAGAGCCTGAGCTCTATGTATGGAAACAGAACAGAAAATCTCTCCTGTGGAATTGTCCTTGAGAGGAGGAAGAATAGGTCCAAACCCTCCCTGCTCCCTGATGTGTGAGCCACCCAGCACAGTGTCCCCTTGCTCCCCCTTGCATTGACTGCTGAGCTGGGGCTGCAGGAAGCTGGCTGGGCACTAATCCAACTGCAAAGCCAGCCCTGGCCACCCCTTTCTGCACCAAGAGCTGTGCCAAGGCACTGCCTGGCTACCATGCAGAGGGTGGACAGGGACTGATAGGCCTGAGGGTCAAAAGAGACTCTGGGGATGATCCAGCCTGACTCCACAGACACCATCTGCTGTCACCAAGCCACAGATGTGTTGTACACTGCACAGGACTTGTGGAGTCCCTGCAGCTCCCTGTGTCCTGGGAGCCTGTGCTTACCAGAGGCTGTACAAATGTTTATTATTTGCTGCAGAAAATGAATTAAGACCTCGATATTAAACAGAGGGATCTGCAGTATACCAGACACAGATGCAGTGTGCAAATAGCTTCCTTATTTTCCTGCCTTTTAGGGTTTTTAGATGCCCCAGCTAGCTAGCTGTCACTTGCTACACGAGGCAATGTCCTCACCATCTGCTGCATGGAAATCTCCCTCCACTCCTGTTCCAGGAGAAAGTGTAAATGATTTTCCATGCCTAAGTGTGTCTGACTTGTCCTGTGCCTGCACCTGGGGCAGACATTTCAAGTAAGTGCATTCTGCTGCTTGCAGATAAAGCAGTGGAGTGCTGAGGTCTCATGATGAGACCCAGAATTACTTGGGAAAGGGGGTCGGGTATCTCCATCTCCACAGATTCTTGCAGCAAAGACTGGCTAAGGCTCCACGTGAGGAATGCAAACAGGCTGAAGGACACTCTGGCTACAAAATCAAATCCAAGGACTTAGGAGTGCACATGACCCTCTCTGAGTCAAGTCACAAACAAGGATTTTCTAAATTAGATCAGCCCTTGAAATGGTAGCAGAAGTTTTCCAGGCTCTAGTCTTGTTCAAAACAGTGCATTCAGAGAATCCCAAAATATCCATAACAGAAGGCAGGAATAACTAGATGAACTTTCAGATCAGATGTCATATCATATTATTGAAATAATACCCCTAAATCTACAGGAGAAAATACTAAAGAAAACTCTGAATAAATAAAAGTGAAGCAACTCTTGCCCTCAGTGGAACTGGGACATCTGTTTACGTCAGGATTAAAGCTGGTACACACACTTCTACTGTTCTCAAAGTCCTATTTTAATAGGACAACTTTTGCATTCCTGAACCTTTAGGATATTCCCCAGAGTACAAATGCAAGGGGCAGGCAGGCAGACACTACTTCAGAAGGTTTCCTAAGTAACAAAAGTGTCAACAATATCATGCCTCATCAAAAAGAAATTACAAAAAGAAAAATTGTAGACCAAACCACAGAAGGCTGCTCTTTTAAAAGCAGATGTTTTACAATTGTCAGGCTAGTATAAATGCAGTATAGGCTGCATTTTTAATGACAGCTAAAGTGAGTTTTTCACTGGTGAACCATTATGATGTCTCCTGACAATCTTTTATGCACAAATATTAACTGTGGGTTAGTTGTATGCCATTGAATCCACTTGTAATTGTGGTCTCTAAAAATGTGACATCAGGGTGCAAGGCAGTTTCTGGTGAGTGTCTGCAGGAAGAATTTTATTTTGGCCTCACAAATGCCTCTGAGAGTTTTAACTGGCTGGACCCATTGCTGGATAACACTAGGTTAAAGAGATATTTAAGGTTATTTTTGAAAATTTTTGTCTGACTGCACGGGTAGTTGGTGGCTAAGAGCAAAGAAAGAAAAAACTATAAAAGATTAGTGAGTGCAGGAGTGTGATATGCATACAGAAATCTTTTAAGTAGAGTAAGTACCATCCTCCAGGTATGTTTAATGACAAGAAAATAAACTCATCTCCTAAAATATGGTCTAAGTTCCCACATGAAGTTTTTGTTGTCCAGCATTCCAAGCATCCAGCATTTCAACTACATCTAAATACAGCAAAACAGAAGCTCCCAAATGCTGAGGACTGGCTGGGGATGAGGACACCCACCCTGAGCTGTGTCCACAACCATGGCTGGACTGAAGTCACCTGAGCTCTGTGGCTTTTCCCAGCCTTGCTGCATGGTCAGCTGAACCAGATTTCTCCCAAGGCCACAAATGGCTTAGGGAGGAAGCTGTGGGCAGGTGGAAGAAACTTCCCTGGCTTCCCTACTGCACTTATTTCTAACACAACCCCTTGGGTCTTTACTTCCAGGTAATGCAGAGTATGGACAGGCAGCCAGCCCAAAGAGGAGATGGTGAGAAAAACCCACTGGCCAGCTGGAATATTTCAAAAGAGGCATTAAAAAGTGACCATAGGAGCCAGAAAACCAAATCTCATTAACTGTGTCCACACTGTACTTGACCTGAATGACTCCAGGGTCCTGGCACTTGACTCCTGTGCCAGCCCCTGCTGGCAGCCCATGTTCAGCTTGATTCCAGCTGGGCTTTTTCCTGCCTGTAAATCCCTTTGCTCCACAGCAGAGACAGAGCCCTCTGGAAAGGCATTTTTTTCTGTCTTGATCACAATGAGGAAGATCAAACAGCTGGAGACTGAGCAAGTGATGGGCTGTGCCAGTGAAACCTGTTTTCAGGATACTGTAACCAGTAGATGCACCTTGGAAATTAGTTTTTCCCTCAGGAATATAAACTGCAAGCTGCCAGGCTAGAAGGATATAGAGAGAGAGGAGGCCAGTAAGTATTCAGAGATATGGGTGTAAACTGGATGGAGTTTATAGATATAATATATATCATATATTATATATAATATAGAGATAATATACCACCACCAGTGTAAGGTATCTGCTGGGGCCCAACCACAGACACATCCCAGGAGACATGAGCTGCACATTTGCACACCCACAGACATGAGCTGCAATGGAAACCAAAGCAACATGGATGGAGGACGAAGTTAATCTCAGAAGAGTCATCTGCCAGTGTCAGGACAGCCCCCACAATGTTTTGAACATCTCTTTGGAAACAGAAGCCTTCATGGAAAGAGTTCAGTTGTAGCTTTAGCCTTGGAATTGCCATCCCAGGCAGGTGCAGATCTTAATTGAATTTCTGAAGTTTCCACTAGGCTGGAAGTGGATTAAGCTCCATAAATGCACAGGCTGACTGACAGAGCTGGAGGTGGAATCAGGGGCTATCAGCTGCTGAGACTCTTAGGCAAACAGCCCTCCTCTGAAGTTTTACATGTGGCTTTGTTGAGCTTAGGGCTTTTTTCTCACCTTTTTTTTCTCAGGAGCAGCAGAATGGCATGAGAATATTGTTAACCCAGTGCCTAGGAAAGTACATCCTGCTTAATGCATGATTTTGCAGAGCTAGGATGTTTCACCATTTCTGTAAATTTGGTAATTTTGCTGTCTGGTCACATTTTCCTCCCTGTCAACCTGGACAGTGTGATTTGTTGCCCTGGAAGAAAACCTCCATAATGTTAGCAGTAAACAGCAGCAACTGCTCTAACATCTGACACAGCAGCAGTAAGTTTCTGACTTGACATTTAGAAGAGGCTTGTTCTGAATCCAGTGTGCTTTGGAGTAAGCCCTAAAGACCTTGACCATGCTTCACAGTTGTAGTGTTGTTTGTGATCAGCACTTGACTCTTCATCTGCTGTGGCTCCTGGGGTCGTTTTATTCAGCTTACAGTCAAATGTCAGCTTCTCAAAAGTGAGTGGTTGGCTTGTGGTTAAGGAATGGGAAGAAGAAGGACTGGTTAATTCCCAGCTCAACCACAGACAACCCAAGTGAGATGCTTTGACCCATACTGCTTGGGGTCAAAAAATCCCAAAGCACTAAAACTCCCCTGAACTGAGTTGCTACCTAGTGGGGTTTTTATCTACCTGACACACTTGTAAATTAGGCCTTTAACAGCTCTGCTAACACCACCAGCTGTAGGGCAGGGGCAATCCTGCTGCCTTCCTTCCACTTGCTGTAATCTGGGAGCCCATTAACAGGCACTCTGCTCCAAAGTGCTTGCACAGCACTGAGCACAAGGAGCTCCTGTGGGTTAAACAGCAAAGCAAAGATCAAGCCAAGAAGCAGAGATCATCCCTATGAGAGGGTCAGCAGAAGGGGGTTCTTCCACACCCCAGGAAGCTGTTGTAGTAGGCCAGAGGAAAAAAAATCGTAATTCTCTTAAAGACACTTGGAAGATTACACAGGCTGACTCATGGGCACATTCAATGGGTTTCTGGAGGAGTGATTGTACCTCCTCATTTGAACCACTCAAAATGAAGGCAGAATTTTAGTCACACAGAAATTACATCAAAAGGAAAAGCCAGATGTTTTGTGAATCCCATCACTAATGAGCTACAAGTGCTGTTTTTTCCATTGTACGAGAAAATTATGAATTTTTAAACATATACAAAACAAATTGTTTGTGATTACATTAGACCTTCAAAAGAAACTGGGAACATAAATTCAGAGATGAATAGCACAATATTGGATGCTTGCCTCACTGCTTGACTTCAATAACTTATCTCAATAAATCCCCCAGCAGAAAGCATCTTACGTACTTCAAGCCTAGAGAAGATGAGACACGAATGCTGGAGGAATTACAAGACAGAGGGGCTTGCTTGCAACAGTGAACAAGCTGAAAATTACAAGGTAATGGAAAGGCAGCAGGAGGCCCCTGTACCCTGCCATTAAGCTGACTCCTGCCATGATTGCTGCAGAAATCACTGGGGCTGTGTGAGCCCCGCACGCCGCTCCCGCGCTGGGCGTCCGCCTCCACCCCAACCACCTTTGTCCCATCCCAGCCATCTGCCTGTCTCTTGGGAAGGGACCTGGGGGTACTGGTTGATTTTCGATGTAATACGAGTGTGCTCAGGTGGCCAGGAAGGCCAGTGGCATCCTGGCTTGTCTTAGGAACCCACTGGCCAGCAGGACCAGGGAGGTGATCATCCCTCTGTACTCAGCTCTGGTGAGGCTGCATCTTGAGTCTTGTGTTCAGTTCTGAGCATCTCACTATAGGAGGGACAGAGAAGTGATGGAGATGTCCAGAGAAGGGCAACAGAGCTGAGGAAGGGTCTGGGGCACAAATCCTGTGAGGAGCTGAGGAGCTGGAGGGGTCTGATCTGGAGAAGAGGTGAGAGGAGACCTTGTAGATCTCTTCAGCTACCTCAAGGGAGGTTGTAGTGAGGAGGGAAACAGCCTCTTCTCATTAGTGAACTGTGATAGGAGCAGAGGGAATGGATGGAAGCTGCACCAGGGGAGGTTTAGGCTGATGTCAGGGAATATTTTTTCACTGAGAGGGCTGTCAGGCACTGGAATGGCCCAGGACAGAGGTGGAGTCACCATCCCTGGAGGCATTTGAAGGTCATTTGGACCTGGTCCTTAAGGACATGGTTTAGTAGTTAGGTTATAGTTGGTCAAAGGTTGGACTGGATTACCTTGGAGGTCTCTTCCAACCTAAACATTCTGGGATTCTGGGATTCTTCCTGGTTGCACTTCAACACTGGCTGTACACATTGGTTTATTAAAGCATTTGCCATTTTTAAGCCAGCCCTGACCTCCCCAAACCACACTACTGCCATGAGCTACTGTGGAGCTCAGGAAAATGAAGACTTAACAGGAGGAGAATACTAGGCTTGAGTTGCTTAAAGGATAGTTAGTGCCTGTCCCTCACACTCCTCACCATGGGCTCATCCCACACAAACACTTGTTATTCCAATCTTGGATAATAAATCAGCTTCATATAAACATCCCTGTGCTGTGGCTCTTACTTTTCCAGTATTAAAAGGGAAGAAGAAAGCCAACGTGGCAGGTGTAATATGGCACAGCAGAGTGGGAAGTGTGCTTACAAGAAGACACAAGAAGGTGACAAGAAGAAAACACTTCCTCCAAGCAGATGTAACACAGAAAGAAAAGAAATCCTCTGCTGAGAAGTTCAGGGCACGAAGGAGACCCCAGGGAGATCATGTTAGGCTTTGCCCAGAAGCTAAGGTGGGAGAGAGCAGAAGTGGTGGCTAGGGAAGTATCACTGTATATCCAGAAAATGACACTGATGCTGTGAGTGGACTTACAGTGCCAGCATGAGGAGGCACAGTGCAGGGACTGGGGAGCAGAGGCCTTGATCCTGGGCTCTGAACACTGCAAAAAGGTTCTGCAAAGGAAGGGGCCACCAGCAGAATGTTGCCTTCCCTCTAAGAACTGTTTTCTCCTAGCCTTCTTTATGCTATCACAGCATAAAGGCATCAACAGTCTCTCCTCCACCCTGAGAGTTTAGGGTGGTTTGGTCTCAAGGAAGCCAAGTAAATGCCAGCCTGAATTTCCTATTTCTTGCCCCTTGATATATGGTTTAACCCCACAAGACTATGGGCTCTGAGCTGCTGGTCAGGTCTGGTCCTACCTCACTGAGCTTCTCCTTCAGGGACCACAGAGAGGTGGATTCACTTATCAGAGCAAGGAGAAAACACCAGTCACAGGAGAGCAAACCTGCAGCCTGACTTTTCATCTTAGGTGCTTAAAAGATAGACATCTAAATCCATATTTAGGCACTTAAATGTCTCAGTAAAGTATTTTGGGGCACGACAACAGAAAGCATGACTCTGAGGAACTTTAAGCTAGACATTACTTGACACTTCTGATAGCTGTGATCTCATATATCCCCCATGCAAGTCAGACCCAACCTTGCCTGACTCACAGCATCCTCTGGAGACAGGTCAGAATCAAGCCCAGGCTGGGGCTGGATTAAAGCATGACTTAATGGGAACTCTTGCACTGCACATTTAATTCTGTGGCTCTGTCTCTGTTCTCAAAGAGGAGGCTGGGAGTACAGAGGCATGGAAGCCCCCTCCACACTATCAGGATACACTATAACCACCAGCAACTCCTTTGATACACACCACTTCCATTTAAACTCAGGCCTCCTCCAGCATTTTCCAATCAATACTATGCCAGGATTTCAGAAGTACCTTGGTATTTTCCAGTAACTATGACAGAAAATGCCACATCTATTACAAATGCCACCAAAGCCACTAGATGACATTTATTCCTGTGCTGAGGTTCAAATTCAGACTGTGTTCTGAACTGGAGAAGGGATGGATTTCATCCTTTGTTGTCTCAGAAATGCTTTCATAGTGGTGAAAGCTACAGCCCTGATTATGAAACAGACAACTCTAAAACCTTGTCTCAAACTATCCTAAAATAATTGTTTCTCTAAAGTCAGTAAGATAATGTTATTAGCTGTTAAATATTCTTATCTTTCAACTGTACCCAGAGGACAAGAAATTCAGAAACACTGGTATTCTACTTGTGAAAAGGAATCTCAGATCCCAGGATGTGTATTGGAATCAATAAAATGCACGGGTGCATTTATACACTCCTCCAGTTTCCTGGACATATTAAAAGATTACCCAAGCTTTCCTGACTATAATTAAAAACAGACCAGTGGGTGATCAATTTAATTTGTCCCAACTTGTAATTACAATGTTTGCTCTGCAGCTCTACAAAGGTGTCCAGAGGGGAGAGGCTTCTGTGAGATTTTAGTGGTGCTGCCCTGAAGGATCTCAGGGCAAGTCACTTGAGCTCAGTTTTACCATGAGGACAGCACTGTTTTAAAATCATCTCAGGATTATTTATACAGCAATAAAATGGAAGTTGTGGCAAAATAAAAACTGTAATACTCCCCATTAATTGCTGCTTCCTCCACTCCTCCAGCTGCCTGACCAGGTTACTGACCTGACAAGTTGTCTGCTCTGGTGTTCAGTCCCAGTGTTTGTTTCTCTGCAGGAGGTGTTTCTAGAGGCAATTCTCATCTCTGCTGCTGCTTGACCATTCCAAAGTGGAGTTTCTCCCTCTTCTGCCTTTCCTCTTTCTCCATCACTGTTAAGGCTGTAAGGATGAGATGAAACACCATAAGGTTCTTCAGCTCCATAACCACCCTTCCCTTCTGATTTTTTTTATCCTGAAGAGTCACCCTGCTGCTGTTTGACCAGCACCTCAGCTTGTATGGTCTGGCCATGATTTACCCAACAAACAGACTGTTGCCTTCCCCCCTTTGGGCACCAAAGGAGTACTTGAAGCCTGAGCCCAACATTATGGGCAGAGCATGTTTCCCATGGAATGGGGACCAGCTAAAGTGCTTCCTCTTCCCTGTCACCAGAGGATGCTAAATTCCATGCCCCACCCCCAGCAGTAGAAACTCACTGACAGTGTCTCCTAATGCAAGCTCTGTCAACTAAAGGACAGCAAATAAATGAAGACTTTAAAAGCACTCAGTAAGTAAAATGACTGTGCAATAATTTTTGCTTTACTGATCACTTGTGTCATATCAAGTAGCACAATATTCTGAAAAATATCCCCAGGAGGAAAAAAAAAAAAAAAAGAAAAAAAAAAAATGGAGGAAAGAAGAAAGGAAAGACCACAATCTGTTGGGATTACATGGTTCATCTCTTCTTGAAGCCAAGGCACAGTTCAGTGCAGCTGCTGAGGCAACTGATGCTCAGAGTGAAGCTGTTTTTTCACAGCAATTCACACTTCCATCTTTTATTTGTAATGCCAAGACACTCAGCTATTGCCAGGCACTGAGTCAACGTTGAGTTTTCAGAGAAAAAAAAAATTTGCAGTTCAAACCTGTGATTTAATAATTTGAAGTACTGCATTGCCTCTGCTCCCTTGGAGACCTCTGATGCATAGGAAAACCAAATTACTTACTGTTGACACTAACTCGTTTTGCTGAGGATTCTTATTTGCTCTGAATGATCTTCAGGCACTGGAGAGTGTTAAATGCACACCAGCATCCAGGAAATGCTTATAATGATAGTTATTTGTCATACATTCACTACTGGCTATCTGCAGGATGGATGTGGGGCCAGGCAAGGAACAGAATCACTGAATAATTTCAGTTATAAGGGACCTTTGGAGGTCTTCAGGACAACCTCCTGCTCAAAGCTGCCCCTACAAGATCAGATTGCCACGGGCCTCATCTGTCCTAAATATCTCACTGGTAAGAGATCCCACAATTTCTCTGGTCCTCTTCCCATGTCTGATCACTCCAATAATGGGAGATTTGGAAAGATATACCCAAAAGGATTATACAACTGGAAAGGTTTCCTTATTCCTTTTCCCTTCTCTCACTGCAATTTCCTGCACTGAACACTGTATTTGACACCCCTTAACAGAGGTAAAGCTGGAATGGAGCTGTGTGGAAACCTTTGACAGCATCAGTATTTTGCAATATTCTTTAGTAACCAGGTCCTGTGCTCATACCCAGAGGTGTGTTAACTCTTACCCAGATCTAAGGTCTAACTCTGCAGTTCCTAAGTTAGAGAGTTTTCCCCTTACAGCCACCTTGATGTCAGTGACAATTTGTGAATGCTCAACACCACTTTAAAATTCTTAAATAAGGACTCAAATGAAATCCCTGCTAGCTGGGATTTTGCTGGGCTACTGTCTATGCTTTAGTAACTTGCACTGCCAACCAAATTCCTGTTTTCACCAAAAAATAACAGGGTGAAGGAGGATCAGTGAATTTATTAGAACACCTGAAGCTGTCAGCACCAGAGACATGACAGGAAAAGAACTGCTGTCACCAGGTGAAGCACTGACCTCTGCTCTGAAAGCAGCTCTGGCTGGTCCTTTGCTTATCATTAAGTAGGAAGTCATTGGATTTCTCTCCCAATATTTGCTGCTGTAGACCTCAAACAGAGTCCTTTCTGAGCAGAAAAGCACTCTGCAGATGAATCAGTTCCATTTGCCACAAAGGCAAACTGGGCTGCTTCATAATTGATTTTCCACAGACAATTGATTTTAACTTTTCAAACCCCTCCTGATGGCAGGATTAAATCTGAGCTTTTCCAGTGCCCTACAGTTTGCAGGGTGAGCTCTGAGCTGCGTTTCTCTTTCACAGAGTTCTGCTTAATTGGAGGAAGGGGACAGAGTTCAAGGACAAGCCCTCAGAAGGTGTTTTATTTAAACATAGCCTTAAAGTACCTTTAATGAGAAAGTCTGTCTCTCACTCCCATGTATAAATGACAGGAGCTGTGTTTCAATTGCATTGGCCTCTCCTGGCTAGGTGGTTAACAGAGAAACCTGATGTATTTTACTCTCTAGCATTAGCTCAGGGAAATGTGTTTATTATGAGTGCCATTATAATATACTTAGCACAGCCCTTTCAAGTGATGACTAGAGGTTTATTTAGGAAGTAATTCAGCACTGACTCTGGGTAAAAAAAAGCTTCACATGTTTGTAGAAACTGCACTGGAACTTTACTGGCTGTTATGGTTAAAAATAAGCAGCAATAGAGTTGAGAGAAAGCAATTAAACATTTTTTTCACGCAGCTTATTGGCATAAACAGTGTTATTTCTCCTTGAACATTATTGTTGCCAGTAAGTTTATTAGGAAAGGTGGGAAATAGCCACACCTCCATGGCCACTGAGGGAATGTTTCTTTCTGACAGAAGTTTAGGTTGGCATTCCAGAACTGAGAGCTCCCAAGAGCCACTAGAAATGTTTGCACCCACATTAGGACACTCAAGCAGCAGCAGCAATGAGCCCTCTGCCCACAGGACCACCTAGCACAGCCATCCTTTATTTTCTGTACAGATAAAGAGACTACAGTCTACATGAATTTACAGAATGTTTGATTTTTCAGAGTCCAGTTGAGCACTCATCAATTGTTCCCCTGTTCCCAAGGGCTGGACCTGACCCAGTAGCTCCCTTTTTGAAGGCAGATTCTTATGAGCAAGGACATATAAACACCATCTACCACAATCCTCTTTTCCTACTGTCCCCTCTCCTTTCTCTGAATTACTCAACTCCATTTGCTCCAGGAGTCTGACCCAGAAACAGGGCTTGACATTCAGAGGGGAATAAAGCAGCAGGGATTTCCACGTCATCCCTTTTGCTTTTCCATCTGCAAATGGAGCCAGCTATTGGTTTATGAATGGTAATCTCCAGCTAAAGCCAAGATAAATTCACCAACAGTCTTACTTGACCTATCAGGCAAAGCCAAAAAATCCACTGGCCCTGCCTGATGTCCTGTGCAGTGCCACAAGAGAGGTTCCCACTTGGCAGGACAGGAGAAGCCCCCAGCTCCTCTCTCTGGGTTTTCCACACCAATTTGTCACCTGAGCATCCTCCAGTGCTCTGCAAAGGGTTGGTCCAACTGTGGCCTCATTACAGATGGGGAAACAAGGTGTAAGGTTTGGCTGTGCTCACCCTAAGGGATGCTGGGGGCCAGGGCAGGGTGGGATGGTGTCTCCCCTGCCCCTGGTGTGGAGCCACAGCTGGTGGTCTTGTATTTCCAGGCCCCCCAGGGAGCATCTGCCATCACCACCACCATGGTGGCATCACCAGCACTGGCTGACAGTCTCAGACAGTTTCACAAATCCAGCAGTGACCCACAGACAATCATTCCTACAGCTGGGTTGATGTCCCTCCTTCCCAAAGCACCAACTGCAGTAGGCAGTCAATCTGACAAGAGTATCTGAGCCTGAGACAACCATCAGAACAAAGGCAAAGATAATTGCTGTGGTCTTCCTTGTCCTCACAAGTCCCAACCATGCTGGGAGGAAACTGGCTCTCACTGCCTCTCCTGGGTGCATAAAATCGGGCTGTTTGTTTTCCTTCCCAGTGACATTATTAAGTTATTCTGAATGAAGAGATGAGCCACTCAATAGAAAGGTTACTGCTTGTGGCAGGCATGCAGGACACCCAGCTGACAAGGTGTTTTTCACATGAGAACTGCAAGGTTTTTTTAATAGAGTGTAAATGTCTTTAATCACTGAGGCTAAACAGCCCTGAGCACAAGTTCAAGGTGACTCCAGCAGCTCCTATTGAAAATCTGCATTTTCATCTTCCTAGCATTAATTCGTATTTTAATTGCTCAAAGCCCTGACTGAAGTGCCAGTGAAGGGAGCACCTTCATTCCTTTGATCTGCTTTCCCCACACCCAGGCAAGGTTGGACTTTAGGCAAACCTACAGGATTGCTGTGCTTTTGGGGGAGAGCAGGTGGCAGGAGTGTGGCTGGGCTGAAATCACACAGCGTGAGCAGCAGCAAGGGCTGGGCTTGGGCTGCCTCATGTTTCTTGTGGCAAATGCTTTTTTTTTACAGTGAGCTTGAAAATTTCCATCCCTGGGTGAGAGCCCTGCATGTGGCCTGGAACCTGTCCCCCCTCCCCTTGCAAGGGGTGGCCATGGCCCTGAGTCTCCCATCCTTCACATGGAGCCAAAGCAACCAACACAATCCCTGTGCACACACAAACTGCTTAACAAAGGGGGCAAACCAGAGCAGCTGTGATAAGGGCAGATAACATCACGAGTAGGTGGGAGAAGGGATGCTGAGACCTTTGGTTCTTGCCACAGCACGCCAGTGAGGGGCTTTCAAAGAAGCTGAAAGGAGGAGAATTCAAAGGCAGCACAGAAAAAAAATTATTTATACTGTGATTGCCATGGGATGTTCCTGAAGGAAGAGCAAAAGAGATTTGAAAAGGCATTGTAACTACAAATGCCTATCATGGCTGCCTGGAGTTGGCAGCTGTCAAAAAGGGGGAGGGGATCTTAATATTTGCTTTCAGTGTGGGCTCCTGTGAGGCATTTGTTCCCCATCAGTCTGCTGGGGGGTTCAACACTTCCAGTCTGATGAGTCCTGACATCAGTAGCAGCTCATGCTGCTTAGCACAAGTACCAGCTGAACCAGCAATGGGTTAAAAAAACCCCAAACCAAACCAAAACCAAATTAAACAATGCTGATTTCTTCACTCAAAATAACCTAAGTGCAACTTTTTTCCTCTTTCTCTGGTATCATCCTGGAAGGGCTTCCACTGAGGACACGAGCACACACCTGGTCATTTCTGAAAAACACATTCCTGGTTCAAACCCCAACGTTGCTGTGTTAACTGGGGAGGTTTTGCACTAAGTACTGCATGCTCCAGCTACTTCTGCACAATTCAAAGCCCCAGTAAGGTTGTGCAGACCAGGCAGAGCACTCCCAGGCTCTTAGACATGGGGACTGCAGTGGGACCACAGCCTGTCCCTTCAGCAGGGGTGATTCTTTGGGAAAGAAGGGAGGAGCTGCTGCTGCTCCTGGGAATTACCTGTGCCAGCAGCCCCCATCATCTTTTCAGCTGGGATGAAGGTCTTTCACACCAGCCTGTCACCTTCTTCCCTGCCAGACCAGTTTGCCCAACTTTAGATTTGCACTTCCTGCTTTAATTTGATTAGTGACAGCTGCTATTATCTGAGGAAATCTAAATTGCCTCTTCCTGTGCTAATGAATCCCTGTACTATGTGTGTGGGGATTAGAGAACAAGATGGATTTATTAATACACTTCTAATTAAAGGGACAGTTCTATTGCTGCAGTGGCTTTTGGTGAAGGGGTTGTAGCAGGTTTTGGAGGTGGAAAGGAGAGCCACGGGTTGTCACTTCTAATTACAAGCCACACTTGTACCTATATATCTTCTCAGATTGCAACTAGTGAGAGGAGATAGTAATTTATGTGCACAGAGCAGGGCACCTGCATCAATGGGGATGTCACATTAAACTCTCTTGTCTGCAGGAACCAGTTCAGGTTCAGCACAGTGCTGCTGCAGCTGCACCACCTGTTCCAGCAGCCAGAATGACTTTAAACCACTGACTGCCTGGAGGTGGGAGGATGTACCAGGGAAAGGGTCATCCTAAATTGACTTCTCTCCTGCACTCCTTCTTAAACATCCTTTATTATCTGTCAGATAATAAATCACAGCTATCTGTCTGATTAGATTTCGGGTCTGACTGAGGCTAACCACTCTTATCTAAGATTTTGAAGTTAGAGTTGCTCAGCCTTCTAACATGAGAGACTTTAATGATTTTATTTTCAAGGTAACTGGGCACTTAGAAAATCACCATCCTGTTTGTAAAATGTTAGTGAAGGATTTTGTAAACTAAGCCTAATTACAGCAACAAGAGACCTGCTTGCAAGAAGATGTGATCTGAATACTGATGCTCCGAAGAGTTACTCTCATGTAGTCTGCTCAGGAGAGTGTAAATTAAAAACATGTGCTTGTATATATTCTTCTTATCTCATACCTAATGGCAGGAACTCAGGGAGATGGTTCCCAGCTTCCCTTGAAAAAAATGGAGCAAGAGGTTTCCAGCAGAGAAATGGGACTGGTCAGGAATGGCACCAGCACAGCACAAGCCAACAGCCTAAAACCCCATTGGTAAAAAGCAAGGGGAAAAGAAAGTCCAAATGTTCTCATAACTCACTCTCCAAACCAGATCATGTGTTTGGAGAGAATGTCTTATCTGGTGTGGCCATTCTTACACACTTGATTTTATGAAAGGAATCTTCTCCATAGGATGGGCCAGGGAACTCTGACAGAAGGGAATTGAGGAGGATCTTTCTTCCTGGACCCCCCTTTTGTTCTAATTCTTCTGGCCCTGCTCTACCTAGATATGGATGCAGTACCAGTAGGATTAAGATAGAACATGTGAATAAAGCATATTCAGGAAGATGAGGTGGTCTAAGCTGTTCCCTGCAGCCCTGTTTGGGAGACCAACGTGCAGACTCAAGGCAACACTGTTTGTCTGGTGAGGTTTAGGTGGCTGAGCACTG
The DNA here is from genome assembly GCA_038090715.1 of Florisuga fusca. NCBI lineage: Eukaryota > Metazoa > Chordata > Aves > Apodiformes > Trochilidae > Florisuga > Florisuga fusca. The sequence goes on along the minus strand of JAAWXA010000046.1, from coordinate 2,327,049 downwards.
TGGATTTATATGCTAATAATCCTGACCCACTGAAATCACCAGAAGTCTCTCTACAGACTTCATCTCTAGCTTTGGATCAGACCCTGATCCTCAGCAGATGTAAATCCTTGCCTCTCCACTGAAGTCACCAGAACTATGCCAGGTTAGGCCAGCTGATGCTCCCTTTCTCTCCACAGTAATTCAGCATGCATAATTACCTGTAAGAGCATTTTGCTGACAAGAGTCTTCTCAAATGAAGTATTTTCACTGCTTTCCCAGGTTCTACATCTCCTCTAATAATGTCACACTCTAGGTGGATTATCCATCACCATAAAATCAGTCATTCTTTCAGATACAGTTAATTGTAATGAGGCTGGCATGGACTAAAAAGCCATTGATTCACATTTACAGATACAGTAAACAGCTCTTGATTTCTTTCAATCTCTACACTTCAGCATGCTAAATAGATTTAGCCAGCCCTGGATGCTGGACACACGCCCACCTTATTACTGGGAGATATCCAAAGATTTTCTCCAAGGTTATCACAGCACTTTGCCACAGAGGAAGTGAAACAGAGAGCATATAGGCAGGAACAGACCTGGAGGTAACTTGATTTCCTGAACTCATTTCAAATAAATGAACAAGATCCAGGGTTTCAGTTATCCCTTTGTAAAGCTGACTCGTAGCTCCAGGAAAAGCCTGAAGAAACAGAAACACTTTTCATTGTAGATTCTTCCCTTGGAGGTTCAAAGATACAGGGTACCCAGACTGCTGCTACACTGGAGGAAGAAACAGTCCCCAGCTTGACCCCAGCTGCTGGGGACCTTCCTGCTCTGCTCAGTACACTGACAGCAGGAGAACCAGATGGAGGATCCCAACTCCAAACTACAATAAAAAAACACACAGAAACAAACAAACAAACAAACAAACAAACAAACAAAACAAAAAAAAAACTCCCCACCTTCAAACCTTTCTGAGCTACCTGCCCCCATGCTCCTTGGATTAAGATGCCTGAATTTAGCCTGTATGAATCCCCCCGGGATGAAGCTCTACCCAGATAAATTACAGAAGTTTCAGCATTTGAAAAGGGCAAATCCCAGGGTTAGAAGCTAAGCTGGGGCTCAAAACACACAGGGGGACTGGGATCAGACTTGCATTACTGGGCCAGAAGGGTCTTGAGAAAACCTCTAACCTGTCCCCATACTTCCCTGCCTGTATCCTGGTGTTGGGTTTCACTCACCCACCCTGACTGCAGGGCCTCCCAGGGCTCTCTGTTCCACTCCTCACCACATATTTCATCAAAAGCTTTTTGTAGCAGCTGATCTGAATCTTCTTGGCTGCAGTATAAAGCCTAAATGTCCTTGTTCTGTCACAGATAAGAAGGACAAATTCCTCTTTTTTCCCCTTTTTAAGTCTTTCAAGGATGTCTCCTCTCCCCTTAGCCCTGATCTGTCTCAAGTCCATGCACTTCCATGGGCTGCTCTGGCTTCTGCACTCCACTGGTGATGATGGGCTGGCAGCACTGTGCCTCCCTCAGAGGGACAAACACATGAAGAAGATGAGGAGTGTCAGAAAGTACTGTAGGCTGTATGGGTTGTTTCACAGTATTTTGAAGTGATGGATGGCATTGCCAGCTGTAAATTCAGCTCAAGATTTGGAAAACGAGAGCACTTCCCTCACATCCCATTCAAGGGGTCTTCTGTACCACCCCAAAGTCCTCACAGAAAGCCACCCACCCCATGGATGTGCTGCCAAGTGGCTGCTGCAGTGTCCAACCACCTCCATTCAGCTCAAGCTGGGGGGGTCAGACTAGGAAACAAAGTCACAGGAAACTTCTGAGAGAATCTGCCACTTGATGGGCCACATTCTCCTGGTTCTTAGCTCCTACGTTGAGAGGCCTGAGCAGCAGGCACAGGTTTGACTGAATGCAGTGACCAGCAAGATGAGAGGGGTCCCACTGCAGACAGCACAGCACACATGCTGGATCAGGCCCAAGGAGCTACAGGTCCTGCCTTCTATCAACACATGAATAATTCTGACCTGAAGACACCCAACAATTTCTCCTTTGCCTGATTAAGACATGTAAATTTAACTGTGGTTCCCAGCATTTGCTTAAAGAAGCACAATTACTTCTGCTTGTACAGCATAAAACAAGAATCTGAAATAAGCCCCTAAGACAGAGCCTTGGGTTTGGGGTCACTAAACAAACAAACTGGCTTTGACTTCCTGGGATTCCCAGGTCATAAAAACCTACTGCTAATTATCTTCTTTGAAGACAAAATTCTGGAGTCTCAGGAGAGCATCTGCTGAACAGTAGAGAACAGAACAGAACAGAACAGAACAGAACAGAAGAACTACAGGAGCAGCTCCTGCTCCCACCCCCAACAGTAAGTGGATGTATGCAGAGATCAGACCACACATTTTAAGCAATTTGGATGTCCAAGCTTTCAGAAGGTGCAGAGCAAGAAAATGGATGCTTAGCTTTCTTTTTAAAGCATTTAAGTGAGGCACTTGAATTAGAGCAACCTGCCTCCCCATATAACCTATGCAGAGAAGCAGTGCCTGCCAAGGTCTGGCCTGTCCTCCTCCTTCCCCAGGCTATCGAGGGATCTTCATCACACTCCTAGTGTAACTGCTCCCGTTCTGCAGAGGATAAACCCGGTTGTAATTGTAACCAAGTCTTAAAACAGTCTGGGGAATGCATCTCTTCTCCCCACATCCATTCAGTTCCAAGGGAAGAAGAATGACTATGAAGATTATTGAGAAATACCTTGAAAATATGTCTAGAAAAGGTGGGCAACTGCCATGTGTGCTCCAGGGTTTACAAAACAAGGCTTAAAGAGACAGTTGGGAAACACCTGGAAGAACACAAGTTCAGAGAATGAGTCTCTGGCTGTTGTTCCTTCTTCCTTACTCTTTTATGGTGCAAGGCATGCAGAGGAGAAAATGAGGCTCCTGTATTCAATAAGGACTGGAGTCACAAAGTAATTATGGAGTGGGTACTCAACAGAGCTGCCACAAGAGCTACAGATACATGGACATAACCCCCATCACTTCTACAGTGTCCCCCTGCCTGGGACAGTTTGGAGATGCCCTAAGATCAGCCTATGGGTACCAGTGGGGTGCTGAGCTGTCAGGGCAACATCCTGCCCTGCTGAATAGGTTCCTTCATCAGCACAGAATTAAATTCATTTCAATTCTAATCTATTCTGAAAGAATACAGGATAAGAAATACACTATGGTCAGGGCTCAAATAAACCAACATTGTAGGCTAGATCACTATCAGAGGGCAAGGAAAGAGAAAAAGAAGCTAAAGCTTGGTATTATTAAATGCAAAATGTAGAAACATTTCAAGTGACACCCTCATGAAGAGAGCTTTTAAATTATTCCCAGTCAATGCAATACAATCCACAGCTAATTACAGTCTATACATGCAAATGAAAGTAATGATAATCATAATTACTTTGCACTTATATACTGTAGCAATTTTCATCTGCAGACCTCAAGGTCTTTATAAACATTAATTAATCCTCCCATCACCCTGGTGTGCTAGGTAACTGTTACCATAATTCTCATTTTAGAGACAGGTAAGGTGGGGTACAAAGACTTCAAGCTGATTGCCACGTTCTGGGAGGCAGATGGGATCAGGAGGGATGGGGATGTCTCCTTGGAGCACACATAACAGCCTGGTTCCAGGGGCTGGGGCTCAGGGAGGTGCAGGTCATCAGCACAGGGCAGGCAGAGGGCAGATTCTTGAGCTGAGGACCAAGAGTTTGACAAAAACACTTCAATTACACTCCAAAGACAGCACTATATTTCTAGCAGACCCCACTGCAGTAGTTCCACTGCTGAGATCCATGCATTGACCCTACAAGTGCTGACACTGATTTTAAGGTTTCACTTTGTCTTCTGTAGATCTGTATTTTTTTTTTCCCTTTTGTTTTGTTTCTTCAAAGAAAACAATATTGGAAACCTTAGTCAAGGAGACAGGTGTGCAGAGAAAACAGCAGATACCAGAATCACAGCTGTTCTCAGCTTTGGTTTTGACTTTAAAGATGTAAAGTGAGAGGATAAAGTGCAGTGCTGGGAAACAGGGCTGAATTTACAAAAGTTTTTGGCACATGGGCTCAGAGTAAGCCAACCAAGTCAGTCCTGTACCTTCTGCATTCTGCAAGGGCTCCCAAGGAAGTTTCACCACCAGGTAAGGTTAGCACAGAAGTTAAGGCACTTTTTGGGCTGGATGCATTGGGCAAGCAGACACCTATGGGCTTCCCCAGTTGTGTATCTATTTCCCACTGACAGCCCATTGAGTTTTGAGACTCTGGAGGGAGAAATATTTCTACTGTGCTCCTGCAGCCCCTACCCTAGGGCAGCAACGAGGCAACCTGGTAGGTGCTACCACAAGAAAAGTAATTTACCTAATACAATGCAGACCCCCAAGGACAGGTTGCTGCTTTTTTCTTGGGCTAATGATCCAAGTGACAGGATGCAAAAGATGAATGGACTCGAGAAATCCCCTTGGCAGAATATCTGACAGTTCAAAAGACAACAGAACATAACTTCAAACTCCTCTCTCCTGTAATTGCTTTTCTGGATTTGCATCCCGTGGCTTAGAAAATGCATGCAGAGTTTGTCCTTACCCACACTTGTAAAGGCCCTGGTGTGTTAATCATTGTCTGATACCATAAAATGCAACAGCCATCAGTATCAAGCCTGCCAACTTAACAGACTCATGTAATGGGTACATTTCTATAGACCTACACAATAAGACTAATTGCATGGGCTTGCTGTAAAAGCCAGAGGTCGTTTGATTACTGGCTGTTTTGTACCATGAAAGTGCACATTAATTATTTAAAAGATGGACTTCTAATTATTGTAAGCTCTAAGTAATTACCTATAATTTTGGCAAGTGTTAGAAAAACTGATAGTCTAGCAAATTCAGGTTTTAGTCATTAGTAAGCTCATAATTACATTTAAATTGCAAAATGAGAATTATGCAATTTATCTCCCCAATAATGCATAAACATTACAGTGATTGTAGGTTTTAATGGACTATATTATTACTATAAAAAGCAGAGCAGTGATGGGCAGTGAGGGGCAATTTGAGTTCATCACTGTTATTTTATAGCCTAATTGCTTCCCAGTGACTGCACTGTGATGGTTCCTCTCCCTGACTAACATGGGATAAGTCCATTCCACCCATCAAACTGTGCTGGAAAACAAAAAAATTTACTGCAGAACCACCAAAAAGAAGTGATTAATCTTATACCAATGTAGGACTAATTGTTGTAAGTAAACAATCTAAAAATCACATTATTTACTCTTCCTCTGTCCTTCAAGAAAAAGCAGAATTCCTAAATCGTGCTGCTATGGATAGGGCTGATTTCCTTCAGATTTTGCAGACTCTGCATCCCATCACTCCTCTCCCATACCTGAGGCTACTCAGTGCTTCCCCACCACCTAGAAAGAACAAGAATTAATAAAAAATGCAAGCACATAATACAGACACAAGAGGATTTTTCAAATGCTGCTATTCCAAACCAATCTGTGCCCATCAAACATCCCAGTACATCCATGGGAAAACCCATTTCACCATGAGAAAAGCAGTGGAATTGCTGGACACAGCTCACCAGACAACTCAGCAGGTCTGGACCAATAAATTGTTCAGCTTCATTCCAGAAAGAGGAATTTTCTAACAAATGCAAACCAAATCTGGTAAGTAACTCTGGATGGGTATGCTCTGATGATTACAGGTCACCATCTGCCCCTTTCTTCAGCAGCAAGTGTTCACCAAACAGCTCCTCCCATGCTTAGCAAGATCCCCAAAAATCTTCTTAACAGTAGCAGAAGAAAGAGACCTGTTGGAGGCTGGGACACCTTAAACTGGAGCATGGCCCAGCAGTTTCCAAAGCACACAGTGATGCCCTGACAGCACTCCCACTGAACTCCAAAAAAATGTACAGATGTAGTCACAAGAGCAGGGAGGTTGTTGCAATTTAATAATGCCACTGTTCCTCTGCTTTCAGCTGCTGGGGGAAGGGATTTCTGTGTGTGAACTGAGCACTTCATCTCTCAGACAAAATTGTCAGTCACAAGATCGAGGAGCAAGACTGGAGAAGAGATTAGGAGAGACATGTAGGACATTTTATCCAGTGGAAAATTACTGCAATTAATCCACCTTAGAAATCAGGTGAAGCAGACAGGTTTATATCCAAAACACAGCGTTTTCAGCCAACAGGACTTCTCTCTACAGCCAAACAGTGATATTGGGGCTCAGTACTTCCTGAAAAGGCAGCACCATCCACTGTGAATCACTCATGCAATTTCCTTGTGGGTTTTCACCTTCTCCGTCACGTGGACTTTTCCAGAAAATTAACCAGAGACTGGTAGAGGTGAAGACCATGCCCTTTAGCCTGAAATCAGGACCTGCCCGTGCAATAAATTGTTTCATGATTTCAGTAGGATGTTGGTCTCCACCAGTCCCTCTTGTCCAAGGAGAACTTGTCTCCCTGTGATGGAGGAGGAATGAAATCCTGAAACTGGACTTCCAGGCTCGTCTGCAGTGAGACACTTTCACACTGTGTGCACCTTAGAAGCTGGAGTCTTGCCAGAACAACTGGCTTGCTTTGACACCAGGGAAATTTAAGAGCTGCTTTGTGTTGTTATTTTACAAGCCCTTATACAGTGTTTGTTTAAAATGATGTGCTGTGTGATTTGCTGGTGTTTGCTGAAATGATGAAAGGCAGCGCCTGATGTGCCCAACTGCACAACTGCTGTCTTCTCCTGGAGATATCACTTTTCACCAGCCTCCCAAAAGGCAGCAGCAGCTTTAGCCTTTGGGGCACCAGATCTGCTCAGAAATTCCAACCATAAAATCCCAGGGAAACGAACCTGCCTTTAGCTCAGCTCTGAAGAGCACTCGGCAGAGCAGCTCTTCCAGATGCTGGGTGGCAGGCAGGCAGCTGCCCTGTGCCGTGGATGATGCAGCAGGGACCCCCAGCAGTGGTGGCAGAGCCCACACCTTGGTGACCTGACACCAAGAGCCCTGTTAGAGCCCTTCCAAGAGCACGATGGGAGCTGCTCCAACCCCTCTGATGCCAGCAAGAGTTTTGTTACTTGCTTCTGGGAGCACAGGGTCAGGCTTTTAGTAGCTATCCATCTGAAAGCCACAGTCGGATCATTTCTTGTGTCAATACTCCAGCTGACACCCACTCCCCTTTCTGTGAGCCATGGCATGAAGGGTCTGCTGCCTGGACAGCTCTGTTGAATCAGGGAGATCTGGTTGGTGTATATTTCTCTAAAGGTGTGAACCCAGCGTGCAGGCAGGAAAAGAAAGAATTACTTTTTGTCAAATGATAGGTTTGAGCTTCCTTAAGAGCGATACAGGATCACTCCTTGAAACTCTAAGGCTTGTGAAATTCCTGTCCTAAGTGCCAGGTTGCTACAGGGTGAAAGAATTGGAAATAACAGGACCCTGGGGACTTGCCATGCTGCTGAAGAAACATAATCCAAAAGCTTCTCTCTGCCAGTGCCCAGTATCAGGTGCTCCAGAGAAGGTGCACTAAGCCTTACAGGAGCTAAGCAGGGGGCAATGCTACCCCACAACATCTCCTCAAGCCTTCAGCCTAATCCCTGTTTAGCAAAGTTTCACCTATACACTTGAGCATGAGAATTTATACCCTTTCCAAGACTTTTTATTAAGTAGCTTAATTCTGCATGGAAACATTCAATGCCTCTCTGCACCTCCCCAGATCCGGTCCTTTGTAGGAACTGCCAATTCATATTACAGACACATCAAGGCTTTGAAAAAAAACTTCTTTTCTCTAGCAAGCACTCCTTGCCCTTGGGTTCAAAGGTGTGCCTGGTCACAGGTCAGTGAGTAACCAGAAAGCATCTTAAGGGAAACAACTTTTCAGCCAGTGCACATTTCCTCTTGGATGATGCTGGTGACAGCTACGGGGGAACATTGGATCAGTGGGCTGGCAGGGACTGGATGGGTCACTGAGTCCCATGCCCTGATAGCAGAGGCCACTACATCACCATCTCCTTCAAGCTGCATCCTTAAACAGACAGAATTTTTGCTCCTGGGATTCTGACATGAATGCTGCCCTGTTCCAGAGTCTTGTTGCTTTAATGGTTAAATGCTGGTTAAATGCTGTCTTATTCCCAGCCTAAATGAAAGCATGGTTCATGTGTGTGTTTTGCCCTCAGCCAGGCATTCCTCTCTCTCTGCTCTTTACTCCCATCTGATATTTTTAGATAGCCATCAAAACTTTTCTTGGGCTGTGACTTGCTAGGCTAAACAAGCCAAACTCTTCAAGTCCCCTCTCTCCCATTACATTCTCCTTTCCCTTAATTGTTGGGTTGGAGTTCAGCTTCCCTGGGTCTGACTCCCTGCAGTGGTTTGCACAGACATTTCCTTTCCCTCCAAAGACAGCCTCCACCTGGCAAACTCCAACATCCCATGGCCATACCTGCAGCACACGGGTGCTGCCCACAAAAGGAAATTTGCCTCATGTGTTTCTAGCTGATGTCTGTTAATCTGCTCTGAAAAAAATTCCAGCTATTAGTCCAAGTCAGCACATGACCTCTCACTTCGGAGTTTTAAATTGTTGCAAGCTATTGAAGATGGCACTGGTGTGCTAAAGCCACTTTTCCAATTAAAAAAAAAAAACAAACAGTGGGGGGAAAAAAACCCCAAAAGTTGTGTTATAACTGCTATGAGCTTTCTTGCTCCAATTCTTCCTACAGGTTTGACTTGCACAGCTGCAAGCTACCAGGATTCTGCCAGCCTCTTTAGTGCTGGTCTAGAATGGACAGAAAAGCTGCTCTCCAAGACCAACTGTATGAAAGAGATGTGGAGCCCTGCCTTGGCCCAGCCCTCAAGAGCCCAGGGAGTAGGTAAAACACAGAGCTACTGAAGGGGAAGGTCAAACTTTTGTCCTGCAAGAACTGCAGAGTGTAACTACCCATCAGTTGGTCTGGAAGGAATTGCTGCCCTCAAAGTCTCCATCCCTACCCTGCAGAGCAATCCTCAAGGTTCCTGTCTGTGGACCCAGTTACCCTCTAGAGAAGATGTACAGAAGCCCTGGAGCAAAAGCACTCACAAGAAAGTACCAAAAGTTTGATAAGTCTAATGCTGGCCTTGGTGACTCAGTCCTAGAAACCCCAATGTACAATTGCTCTGAACTTCTGCTCTTGCTGATGTCCAGGGAAACGTTTTGTTAGCAGCTTTTTCACCCTGTGCATTACCAGAAAGGCTCTTCCTTTGGTTTTGCAGCTACAGCAGCAGTAACCCCTCAAAGTGCTCTGTATTTTAGGATGTACAAAACCAGGTAAGTTTATGGGACAAAGTCACTGTCTAAACAGGAGAGTAAGACCCTTTGGGGAGCACACGAGATGGCTGTCTCTGCAAAAGCCACCAGTGACATTGCTACTGAAGAGGCTGAGCTACCAAGGGAAGGAGGGAAGAGCTCTGAAATCCCCATGGCCAGGTTTCACAGATCCCTCTCCAGCCTCTCTGGGTCTGAGAAAAGGCAGCTGAGCCTCATTAGTGAACCAGCCAAGCAGGACAGGTAGCCTCAGGTTACACTAACCAGCCAACTTGTACAGGGAATTTGGCTGGGAAAAAAAGGGAGGAGAAAGCCTGGCAGGGCTGGCTGGGGAGGCAGAGCTGTGCAGCTGAAGATGAGCTGCTGCATAATTACCCAAGCTTTTTGCATTGGGCCATTAGGGGAGGGGTAACCTTAACAGATTAAAGGTGCCTCATCTGGGGCTGTGATGTTGTTAATTTGTCTCATCAGAGCCCCAGGTAAACCAAATAGCAGTAAATAATCTTGCCTTACCTTCCAGGATGCCTTAGGCTATTTTGGAGACCCTGCTTGACCATAACATCCCTGCAGCCAGGATCCCACCAGCATCCCTGAGTCCTTCTGAAGCAGCTGGATGGGAAGGTTGGGAATTTTGCTGAGTGGTTTATTGTGGTGGCAGCCATGGCCCTATCTACCAAGCAGGGCACAGATATTCATTACAAGGTTGTTGCTGTGTTGCAGTCATCTCAGGTACATTCCCAGTTGTGTGCTGCCAGAGTCCTCTCCTCCTCTGCACCTCTGCCCATCCATCCACTGGCCATGACAGTCTTGCCCTGGGGCTTTGCAAGGAGCTGTGTCAGGGCTGGTGAAGTCAGAATTCACTGCAGTCAGATGGTGAGGTGACAATTAATACAACAATTTAAAGCCTCTGCTATTTTCTTGCAGGAAAACACTCTTCAGTCACCTCAGGTTCTAAGGTCTTTGCTTTGCATTGCATTAAAAGCTGAAGTTTCAGCCATTTTAACAGTGTCAGACACACAGCTCACACCACACCTGTGATGTCCTGACAGCCCAGTGGAACAGCTCCCAGTCACCAGAAAACAAATCCAAATACACCCATGGAAACCACCCATTGGTTTTACAGGAAACCAATTTCAACCCAAATCTGGCCAAGTTGTCCTCTGAAGGTGGGAATTAAAATCCTGACCCTAAACCACCTTTTCAACTTAATCCAGTGACGAATTTGTCTAAACAGTGAATCACAGAGGGGGCAGAGGGTTGTTGGGCTTTTGGGTTTGGGCTTGAAGTAACTTAGTGATTACACAAACTGACCTCTTTCTTTGTCAGCCCTTTTGCACCTCATACCTGAAGCTATTTTTGATGCTTTCAAGGTTCCATTACAAGCTAGAGAGCCCACATCAGTCCACTGGGATTTAATGCACTCGGGCTGGTGAATTTCCTACCAGTTTCCCCCAGATTCACACAACTGATCTTTGGCCAAGAGTTAGGACAAGTTTCATGCATCCAGTCCAATGTTCAGTTTCATCCCAAGCAATTCCTTCTGCACAATCACTACTGGAGTCTAATAATAAAAAATGGCCCATAAAACCCCACAATCATTTTACAGCCATATGAGAAGAACACAGGGAGCTCTGTTCTGAGTCCAAGTCCCCAGCACACTGCCAGCATTAGACAAATAATAATAATAATACCTGCTTCAGAGGTGCCTCAAGTGGAAAGAATCCCAGTTTAGTCTGATGGACCAAAGCTGCCCACAGGGAGAACAAACACAAACAGGTCCTGCAACACCTGACTGAGCACCAAAATGCATATAATTCCATCCAGGTGGCTATCTTCTGAGACCACAACCTGGAATGGCAAAGAGCAAAACCTGGGTTTGTGTCCAGCTCATCTGAGTGACTGCAGGACAGAGTGAAATCAGATGTACCTGGCTGGATGGGATAGGGTTTAGCCTCAGCAGCCTTTCTGAAAGAATGTTTTCCAGAGAAATTGAGCAGTTTCATTTTCAAGCACAAGATGAGAAAACCATAAGCTCTCACTTCATCGTTTTTTTTCAAGAAATAACACATCTAGTCTTTTCTTTTTTTAATAGATGGATACCACTCCTACCTAGGAAAGAATGTGCACTGCTCTCTGTAGCTGAATCAAAGGCAAGCTGAAGAGCTGAACTAGGACCTGCCAAGTACAAAGTGCTGCAGGGTAAAGAAAGTAAATGGTAATTAAAAGAATGCTGGGTTTGGGTCTAGAAGAGAAGAAGACTTGTTCTTAGGAAATAGTTCAAGGTCTACCAATCTGAAGGCTCCTTAATACAGCAAACACATTACCTCTACTACCTCCAGCAGGATGCAGGCTGCTCAGCATCAAAATCTGCTAAAAGACTCACTGAATCCATGCCACTGCCAGGGGGTCAGCACTTGATCATTTCATAAATCTTGGTATTTGACCAAATGTCACCGAAGGATTTAAAAGATTTACCAGTCTAAGGACTTTAAAGAGCTAGAATATGGCTGTGTATTACAAAGCATCTGTGAAATATTCATGAATATTCTCTACTGTCCTTGACTCAAGCCCCACAAACCCCCCCATTACACTCATGTCATCCTGCAGATGGACTGAGATGGTCAGAGCTGCCTCCACAATTGGGTATTCAAATTACACCAAAGCTGTTGAAATTAGGTGTGCAGGTACCCTGAGAAATTTTTTTTAATAAATAGTCCTTAAAAATAGTATCAGCTCTAAAACCTCCAGGAGATAGTCTGGTGGCAACAGCACTGATATTTGGGCAGTCTGGATGCAACTGCTCTCTCCTGTACACATTTCCTGAGCAACACCAAGTACACTGCAGTTTAACTGTGTCCTAGGTATAAATTAGGGATCTTTTTTTCTCTCCCTATTCTTAATTAAAAATAAAAGAAATCTAAAGAGGACTCGGACAGTGTCTTCTGATGTCAGCATGTAACATTTAACTCCATACCCCAAGGATACTGTTAGGGTTTCCATAGATTAATTACAGAGAATTCTCTTTTGTTAGAGCAGGTGATCATCCAAAAGGCACTGCTGCTGAATCCTGCCTCACTTATATCCCAAGATCATCACAGAGATAAGAACACTGGTGCTACTACAAACTACCTATGCTCAAACCCTTCCTGGTAGAATTACAAGTGGAATAAGAAACTCTCAATGGTGCAGATATTGAAATAAACAGAAACAGATTTTCATATGAGATCTTCTAGGCTTGACAAGGAAAAAATTCTGAAGGCTTTTGAGACCATATACTATTCTATTTCTTTGTGAAGGTTTTTCCCTTTCACATAGAGAGTTTTCGATGATTAAATCTCAGGGAGATCAAAAGAGACTTTGAATTTAACCACAGTAATTTTTTCCCCCACATGGAAATGTTTTATGAATCTTCTTTTAAATGAATCTCTGAGAAGGTGGATGTGGAAAAGATGGTCATCTGCACAGGCTTTAAGTAAACCAGGAACATTCAGAGGCTAATGAAACTTTAAGAGACCATGTCCCTATCTTTGGCTACTTAATTCCTCATATCTCACTCTTTGGAAGCAAAATGAAAAGATAACACCAATGAATCAACAGTTTGGAGAAGCTGACACTGAAGCAGCATTTCGTGCAGATTGGTTCATCACCAGCTCCTGTTCAGTCATGAAGATCTAATCTCAACATCTTCCGACCCTTTTCCATAGTTCATTACTTTCTAATCACTTCTGGCCCTTATCACAGAAAGCTCTGAGCTTCTTGGACTGGAACAAATCCCTAACTCAAAGACAATAGCTTTTTTGCTTTCTTTAGCAGCCTGTCTTTATAATCTCATCCATCTGTTGGATTCAAAATTCAATTTGTGTTTGTGTGAATGTATTTACTGCCAAAAAAAAGAAAGAAACGAGGGAAAATATTTTTAGTACAGAATAAATTGTCCATTGACTTTTTGAGCTAGCATGAGACACTAAACCCTGGCAGCAGTCCAGGGGAGCCAGGACACCCATGGCAGTCTGTTATCTTGCTTGTCTTCAGTGGAGTTTCTCAGTATTCCTTTATTGATATGTAGTCCCCTACCCATGGGCAGACAATAGGAAAAAAGAAGGCTTACAAAATAATGAACTGAATGGCTGCCTGTAGTTTTCACTGAAAATTTTGCAATGCAAATGAAGAACACGTGCTTATTATCCATCAATCTTGGTGTCAACTTTTGAAAGGATATAACAACCAATGTTCATATTTATTTATTTTCTAGAGTCCAAAGAGGGCTTTTTCCTCCTAACGCTCCGCAGTAAAATCATCCCTATTGGGCCACATTAGTGACTTAGAGTAAGATTTCTGCTCTTTAAAGAAGATTACATGAATGACATTTGTTCTACTAATTATATCTCCTAGATCAGTAGAGAGAAATTCATTCAGACCCTTTAATATGGAGCATCTCCAAGGGTTTAACAGATTTACCAAGGACTGAAACAACACTCAGGCAAAGAGGATGAGAGGCAGCAATGCAAGCTAAGAAGATAAGAAGCTCTTCCTCTTCAATTTAGCTAGATAAATAGAGACTATATTCTTCCACTTACAATAACAAACTTGCAAGACTTGTCAATAAAATCAGCAGGAGTTAGAGCAGTGCAAAATGATGAGAAGATCTAATGTGCACTCTGCTCACCTGGGATTTAGAGGTGGGAGGGGGGGGGTTGGTCAGGTCTTTTTTTACATATCTCTGTAAGAAGGAAGTCTAGTTTTGATGAAAATAAGGCAGAACCTACCTAATGAAGTAGCTTGGGAGCCCTTGTATAATTTCTCATGTGCAGGATGGACTTCAAGGGAAGGAAGTCAGCAGGGCAGGGAAGAACAACACGGAGAAAAGGACAGAGATGGGAAAATCTGTTGTTAAAAAAAGAGTTGCACAGAAGGGAGATTTAAAATGGACCTTAGACAGCTTGTCCTGCTCTACCTGGACATCCTTTCCAAGCTTGGGCTGGTGAATGGGTAAGACAGACAAGCTTCCCAAAGCACACAGCAGCACAGGCCCAATGCACCAGAAAATTCCCCAGCATCTGCACACACACCTCCTACTTTCTAACTAATAATAGCAGCTCTTGTGAGATTGGTAAATCACTGTCTCTAATGCAGGCATACAAATGATTTTAAATTGCCATTTTCCTTCATCCCAGCCTGGTTTTGAGGTGGTTATATTACCCTAGATACATGCCTGAAAAGAAACTCAGGCTCAGGTTCTGCTGCAGAAGAAGCTGATTTGATATATCGAAGACAAAACATCCATCAGGGTAGAATTTACAGGCTAAAAGCACTGGAAAGCAATAGGAATCCACAAAAATAAATATAATACAGTTCTAGAATATAGATAAATGTAAGACATATGCTGCAAATGGATTCAAATTTCTGAGGCATCATAAAATGTACTATACCTCACCTCTGTGTTCCCTTCACCCAGACAACTTATTGGGATTTATTTGGAGCTGTCTAACATTTTCATGACATTCAGACAACATTTATCTCCTGGTGCACAGCCAAAGTTGCCAGTGTTTTTTAGGAGTTGAACAATCAAGGGATAAAAGCCAGGTTGCTTCTTAGATCATTCTCACTTGAACGTATTTAGATAATTAGTAGGTGAGTTTAGTCTTCAAGTTGTTTTTAATTGCAGGTAAAACTGACAATGAAATTAAGTCTACTTGTAGCAACAGCAAAATGATAAAGACAAATTCTGTTCCATACCCTTGGCACATTTCAGGTTCTGCACCAGCCAGTGAGTCTGGTGTGAACTGGTTTGGTTGGGCAGTTGCTCCATTTCTCTACTGGGAAAGATAATACACAGCTCAAATACTTTATAGTTTTGAGACCTCTCTGGACAAACAATGCTATAAAAGAAGTGCCATGCCTTGTCCTCAGTGATTCATCTCACTGTCAACTGGTTATCATAAAATAAGACACCAGAGCAAGCAAGGGGTAAGGTAAAGGAAGCCTGCTCACTAGGGGAAGTGATGCTAAAAGTATGGCTTGTCATCCCACTGCTGGGTTAGCTGTCAAAGTCCTGTCCTCTCTAAGGACCTGGAGGTAGAACAGATACATCCTGATATAAATCAAATTCCTGTACCTTCATTGCATCTTCTGACTATCTATATGACTCCATCATATTTTCCATCTTATCTTCTGTTGTATTTTCCCATGGAAAGTCAATAAATCATCTTTTCTTTCTTTGCTTGCCAGCTACACTTCTGGAACAGTAAAAACCCACAACCCACTTCAAGGAGACTATTTCATAGAATATAACATCATACATAGACTCAGGCACAAAAGCAAAAGACTGTCATGTCCAACTTCTAAAGTGTGTATGAAGGGTAACTTCCTTTACATGCTTCATCTGACTCTCTTTTCCTGCTTTAAAGACAGTTTTCAGGCTTGGGAAAAACCATTTTCCCCAGCTGGAGGTAAAAAGAACAGACTATCCTGAACTGACACCATTGCCTGAAGCTCACCATCAGCACACAGTCTGAATCCAGTGAGGCTGCCACGTCTGAGATGAGAATTTAGATGAGTTAAACAAAGGTACTAAGAAGGAACAGAGCACTCTTCAGACTGTTTCCAAATGGCCTTCCCAAAATGCATCTCCACAGAAGGACCAAGCAATAGCTCAGGGAGCAGCAATCACATCCATCTCTTTTCTGTCAGCCTCAATGCCCAAAGCATCTCCTGTTGTTTGAAGATGTTGTGTTCAGTGTGTCTGTGTGTGCAACAGAGAGAAAGAAAAGGAAAGTTATTTTAAAAAAAAAAAGAAGTTTGGCTAAATAAGGGAGCTCATTATGTGTGCAATTTTTGTTCCTCAAATGTCTGCCTTTGCCTCTTTCCCTTGAGGTTTCTAGAGAAATCTGACAATCAGGGCTGAGCTTTACTGTCAGCTTCCATTAGGCAAATCCACTGGGCTGGGGATAGAGAAAGAAGAAGGGGAAAAGTGCCCTAAAACTAAGTTGAATCAGCAGCAGTGATGTCTTTGTTCATGTACCCATTACTCAAAACGCCTCAGCTGAGATGCTGTCCCACAGATGAGTCCTTCCAGAGCTTCTTGTGTCCCCTGGACCAGGATGTGAAACTGGTTTCTGTCAGTCCAGCAGGCTCAGGGACCAGCACCTGCTCCAGACAGAACCAGTGCCCTTCAGCATGTTCACCTGGCATGGAGCTCACTGCCCCCTGGGATCTTCAGTGTGTCAACTAAAGACACACAAAGCTGCAAAACATTGGGGTGTCCCAAGAATATGAACAGGCTCCTGGAGGGGGGGCAGTGGGTTTGGCATTTCAAAAGCTCAGCACTAAAAAAGAAGAAAGAAAAAAAAAAAAGGGGGGGGGGAAAGGGAAGGGGGCATTTTCTCAATCTTTTTATCATTTTTTCTTTAGAAAATACCTCTTTTCCACCAGTGATTTTATACGTTTTTCATCAGTTTATGTATGGTGCAAACTGTTCTCCACAGAAGAGAGGTTCAGTTTTAAGCAGAAAAGGTTTCTGCCTCATATTTTAACCACCATGCTCACATTACAGCCCATTATTTCAAGGAGGGGCCAGTCTCCAATCCATTCCCATTTGTCCTAGTTACACCTTAAACATTTTCAGAATCAGTCACTACCCACAGATACAGAATAGAAAGACAACCTAGAATCATCTGCTACAGAACACACTGATCTTTGCCTGGTTAGAAATAGTGGAGTTTTACTGCAGAACACAGCTCTTTGCAAAACTGCAGCCATCAGGGCAGGCCAGCAGCTTGTACATTAGAGTTTCCACACCAGTACCACTAAGGAAACTTTCTTCTCCAGCTGTAAGATGCCTATGAACTGTAATCATACATGTCTTCTTTGTCAGCAAGCAGTTGTGAGGCACCATCAAATCAAACTCACAGTAAACAGGGGATTAAATTAAATGAGATATCTCCTCACAATCACAGAGTCATTTAAATAAGCCACTCACCCACAGAAAACATCACCAGTGTAGCCACAAACACAAAAGGAGATTTAGGAGCTTCCACAGAACCTGTGGCTTGAGGACTTTCTGTGTTATAAATGCCCATTAATTTGGCAGTGCTACACCTCATCTGGGGTATCAGTGTTTCATGTGTGTCCTGCCCAGAAACAGAGAGACTTGCCCAAGATTTTGAACACTCTGGTAGGAAGGAATCTGAACTGCTTGCTCTCCTGCCATCCTTGTCTGGCCATCCCTCCCTCTCCTCCACACACTGCAGGAGATACAAACAACAAACCTCTCTCTGTGAAACTCCTGCTCATTTCTGAAGGCTTCAGCCAGGGTTTAAGTTTCCAGACTGAGGAGCATTTCTCCCCTCCAGGGTCCTGACAAGGACTGGCATCCATTCCCTGGGAAGCCTCCGTGCATGGTGGGGACCCGTGTCCTCTGCAGGGTGGGAACAGAACCCCAGACAATTTTTCAGACTTCAGGGCAGGAAGGCCACAAGGAAAGAAACTCCATACAGAACCTCTGGTTTCTCCTTAGCCAGACACCCTTGCACTCCGCAGCATCTCCATTCCTGTCCTCATGTCCTCCTCAGTGCCTCCTACCTCCAGGTCCCCAAGTCACCAATGCCACCTCCTCCTACCCTCCAAAGATGCAGCTTGGGCAGAGGTACCTGGCTGAAAAATCCAAGTCACTTCAGAGTCCACTGCTAAAAATGAACAGATGCTGTCTCCAATCCCTAAGGACCACACGAGACTAAGCAGGAAGGACTCACTAATGGTCTGAAGCTGGATCTATGTTGAGAAAAGGCCAAGTTTGGAGGGTGAAGACTGTGGTTTTCCTCTCAATATATTCTTCCTTCCTGCAAAGCCCACCACGTGTTTAAGAAAAGTTTTCTACTTCTGTTTAATCAGCTAAAACAAAATATGGAGAAAACTTTGCTAGGATGGTTCATGATGATCCTCTTCAGCACAAAGATTTCTAAAGTAATATTTTCAAAGCTTAGAATAAAAGCTTTCCAATATATCTAAGTGCTTCAAGCTCCTAAGTCCCAAACCTTCATTTCAGTGGAAAATACATAATTTAAACAATTAGATTCTTCCCATTAAGGTGTCCAAAACTTCGGTCTCATGGGCCTGGATTTTCAGGAACAACACTGCTTCATTTTATGGGTTTGCACAAACTATTAAAGAAATTTAAACTGCAGCATTTGTTTTTCTGTAGAATAGCAATGGAAAGAAAAAAAATCTTGCCTAAATCTTAGGACTCCCATATCCTGCAAGTTGATCCCAGGGAAGGGAGAAGAGCCTGTCCCAGCCAGGGCTGAGGGTGACCCCAAGGGCAGAACTGCCCCCCCAGAGATGTGAATGGCTCTGAGAGCCCCAGAAATACCCAGGAAAGGCCTTTCTGAGATGGTCACATGCCACAGAAATCTAATTTCTCTCACATGAGAGTTCAGTCCTGCTGTATGCTCCTGTTAGGTGTCCATTTCAGAGCTGAAGCTTACAGGATAAACTATTCAACCTATAAGGAATTGTCAAAAAATGCAGCTAAATAACAAACACATGTAAGTCCCAGGCATTTCCCTAAATCCCACTTGTTCTTTTTTTAGCCTCAGGAGTAAAGCACATTCTTCTGCATAATTTATTTCTTCAACAGAATTATGCAGAAAACTGCAACTAAATTGCTTTTCCTGATTTAAACCAGAGCATTTTCTATTCTTCCCCTCCCCCTCATTCCTGGATTATTTGCTTTTATCCTAGAGCCTCTTCTCCCTAGATGTAGCTAATTTTACCTAGGAAGAAAGCAAAGCCCCTTCTGTTCCTCCCTTGCAGAGCACATCCCTGCCCCAGCCCCAGAACAGGGTCCCAGCAGCTGATTCTGGTGTGGGTCTCTGTGGTTTGAGGCTGGGCTTGTAGAGGTGTGGGAAGTTTGTTGATGAAAGAGGGAAGGTATTTTAGCACAGATGGGAAAACAGCCTTTGGAATGGTGTTGGGAGGTAACAGCAGGGCTGAAAACCCCAGTCCTGTAGCAGGAGCTGAGCAGCACAGGCAGTGGTACAACAGCAGAGCCAGGTTCAACTGCTCACAGGTCAGAAAGTCCCAGATCAGAGCAAGAATGAGCTCCATACAGATCAAGTTACTTTGCCCTTGTTCATGTTGTCTGCCTGTGTAAATTACCAATCTTAGCAAACCTGGACAAAGGGACTGGAGATCAGAGCTTTGGAGGAGAACAGTTTCACCTCCCTGTGAACTCATTTCCTCGTGCAGCAGTGATGTAGTGCTTGTCTTTGCATTTAGCTCTGGATGAACATACTGGCTCAGCTCTTCAAAATCCTTCCTTTGGAGACCCATTCCAGTCCAGAGGCTGGTTATAAACCTTTGTGTGTCCATGGCCAGGCTCTTGGCAGGAATAAAAAATGGATGGATTTTCACTTTCACTTCATGTCTTTGCCTGGTACAAGGAATCTGACGTGAGGCAGTGCTGAGCCATCCTTTATGGTGTCTGCCTGCACCTATGAGATGAGGGCTATGGCATGCTCAGGATTATTTGAGGGTTTTCCTTTCAGAAGGATGGGGATGCAGTTTCTTGCATTTCTTCTGCCATGGGACATTTAGCAGCACCAGTGGAAATGAAAATGTAATTGGTGTAGTTCTGTGGGGATCTCTGAGGGCTCATTACAGTAGCATGGCCCATCTCCCTCCCCATTCTGGTCTTATTAATCATGAGTGTAGGAAGTGAAGCCAGGCTCTAGTTCACCAGATGAAGGCCAGAAGACATGGGACAGGGGGCTGCTGGGGCTCTGGTTTAGCCATTAAATCCCCCTTGCCAGCTGAGGTAGATCATTTGGGTATTTTTGTTTCTAGTAGTGGAAAAGAATAACACTCCTGGTTTCATCAGCATCTCTCTCCAAGCCTCCCCCCCTCCTCCCCCCNAAAAAAAAAAAAAAAAAAAAAAAAAAAAAAAAAAAAAAAAAAAGAGAAAGCAACTTGTGTGGTGTCTGTCTTACTCACTGGTTTGATCCAGGCTTAAGGAATGTCCCTCATTTTAGGGTCAGGGAGTTGCAATACACAACAGAATGTCTAAAAAGCACTGTATGAGTCCTGTCCTGTAAGCCAACCAGGTGCTGGCAAACAGAAACCTTAACAGTGAGGTCAGGCAAGTTGTAAAACCTTAAACATTCTTTGTTTGATACAGAAATACCCACCACAACCCTTCAACACTCAGCAACACCTCTCAGCAACTCTGGAAGAAAAGCCATGTAAAAAAAATAAATGTACCAGGGTCCAGAATCCATGTGCCACAGCTGGGTGTAACCACTGGAACTGTGTCTCTTCCCAGCTCCACCCAGCAAGCCAGAGTTCACAGACTTTGCACACTGAGGTTGTGCTAATTTTATCAGAGCTGCTGAAACGAGGCACTTGGTATGATCCTGTTTATCATCCCTGTCTCTGCTAATAGGATACAGCAGCTACTACAGACCCATCACTGCAGAGGCTATTGACACATCTAATGTGTCAGAAACATATCTCAGCTTCAGAGTAACAGATCATTAGTGCACTGATGCTGCCTTTCTTGCTTGAATCCATTAATCATTGATCTGCAGCTTGAAAATTCAAGTGAACAAAACAGCTCTCTACTTTGGCCTATTTTTGTTTTGTTTTGTTTTGCTCACTCTTACCTTTGCTCATGATACCATTACATCATCTCCTAGGGTAGTTGGAAGATCCTGGTAGGAAGGGAATTTCTTTAAAAGGAGGAAAGTAGATAATGAGTAGATTAATTTTTGACCGAAATATTGAATGAATTATAAACTGAGCACGCATTTCCCCAGTTTCTGCAAACTGTGACCTTTTTGTTAGTTCCTAAATTAATACATAGATCCCAATGAGTAACTAATGCAATAGCAAGGGGTGAACAGTATTTAGAGCTTTTATTTGCATGTTAGTTTGTACTACTAGCCCAGCTTTATTTCTGATGACACCTCTGCAAGGTGTTCTCTGAAAAGAGGCTATCAAACCCATCTAGGGAGCTTCTGCACTGTTCCCTTGGGAAAGAGTGGGGTTTTTTTCCCCTTTAGGCTTGGCATGGAATTACTGCAGGCAGTAGCCTTTTGGGAGTGGTGATTAAATGCATGGGTTGAACAAATCTGTACATATTGTGCTTTACATCCCAGCTGATTACATTAAATATTCCAGATTCACAGGGTCCTCTCAGTATATGCAATGTTCCACTGAGCAGACTCATCATCAATATTTAAAGGTTCCTTCACATCAAGCTGCTAACAGCCCTATTTGATGCACAGCAATGGAAATGATGGATCAGGTTGCAGCAGTTTTTACCCTTTCCCTGACATCTCTGTAGCTACAATCCCATTTTTTTTTTGGTGGGTGTTACAGTCCACACACCTACTCTAACCCCAGAGACCTGCAGTCCTGCTGCCAGGAGACAAATGGTCCTCAAGAAACCACACATCCATTTGGCCTCTTGCCTCAGAGCTTCTCTGCTTCCAGCACATGCTGCAAAGCTCCTCCTGGATTAATGCTTCCTGGAGTCCTCCTCCTTCCTGCTGGAGGAGATGGGAAGCTTCGTGTCTTCTGTGCTGCAGGCTGGTTAATGGGGAATGAGCATCCTGACTCACTTTTCCAGGCATGTTTTCCAGAACTTTTTAAAAGGAGGGGCTGCACAGGCTGTGCTGGATCCACTTAACTGAAAGCCCTCAGCTTGAACAGAGACAGGGAAGGGAAGGAGGCCTCTGATAGCTGCACTTCCAGCAATAATAAAACATTATATGCTCTGTTAGATCCTTCATTTGAAATAAAATTCTGTGACACAGAGATATCATTTCCATTTTTATCCCATCAGAAGTAAATATTACGTCTGTGGGTAAATATAATAGATCAAAATGGATGCTTCTTAGCTAGGGAATCTGTGAAAATACAAACAGTGGAGATTAAAGGGCTAACAGCAATGGTCTTTGCTGCTGAGGCTTCAGCAGCACCCTGTGTGCATCCCCAGCAATACATTCACAAGAAGATTTTAAGACTAAATCTATGATATTACTTCTTCTCCCCTGCCAATAATCTGGTAGCCCTAGGCACACATGCCAATAGAAAAGCAAGCTGGAGTTCAAAGATGTGGCACGTGAGAAAGTAGCAGGGATAATTTTCACCTGATATCAAATCATCAGAAACTGCTACACAAAATTATTGTGAATTATGGGGGCCTGCTGTGCATTTGATTTCCCACAGCTGCTACCACAGCAGTCACTTTCCTGAAAATTAAGTGCATGTTTCATCTGCTCACAGGAAGGGAAGAGGGGAAAAGGTAAAGAAAGAAAAAACTGATGATTGAAAAACCAGTGAGAGCTCCCATGCCACCCCTTGAAGACACAGGGCTGTGCTGGGGAGAAGCAGTAAGGCCACGTGGGGTGGTGGCACTGGGCAAGAAGCTGTGTCAGTCAGACAGGGAGCCAGAGCTGAGCTGCCAGAGCTGTGTCCAGCACCTCCAATATGTTCATTCCATTTACATTCCCTGCAGCTCACTTCTGTCTCTTATCTCCAGCTAGGGACACTACACAAAAGCAGATTATTCCAGTTGCTCTCCTCCAAAGCAGGCAGCAGCATTAAAAGCCCTTGCAATTGCCAGGAGCTGTGCAGGAGTGGAATTAGAACCTCTGAGGGGCAATGGGGGAGTGAGGGGAGAGTGTTCCTGACATCCCTCCACCTGAGGCTGCAGCACAAAGCTCCCTCCTGAGTGCCTGCTTGGGATGTCCCCCTTGTCAGGCTGGCACTGCTTCCCCAGGGTGAAGCTGTCAGGTGCCTGACAGCCCTGAGCACCAAGGGAACAGCACAAACCTATTTCTCTCCTCCACCCATGGTCACCCATCTCCATTCTGCTCCAAGAAATGCTGACTGGAAAAGCCATGTGGTTATTGCATTTGCTGGCAGATGTTACTAGCATGGAAACAAAGACACTTGAAATGCACTTTTGTGTCCCAAGATCACCAAGTGCTTCTTGCAGCACTCATTAAATTGCAAAACCTCCCCAAAGCACAGGGCAATCCACTCCAACATCACTGGAGCTTTGTTTCCTATGGAAAAGAAGCAGAGGTGCCCATGCTGGCAGGGTGTGCCCCTGCACGTTCCCCTTCTAACACATGCTGGAACCACTGCCCTATTTCAAGAAGATCTGCCAGAGAGGTAGAACCCCCAGAGAAAACAAAAATTCCAAATATTTTGTGTCTCTGATCAATATCACCTCAGGGTGCAGAAGGGAAAGGCTGTTGGGTGAGTTCTTGGGGCAATGTGGACAGAAAGTGCCTCAGCCATGGAAAAGCTTCAGCCAAAACTTGTGCTTCCTCAGCCAGTGAGCAGAGAGATATCTGGAGGAAACTGGACCTGGGACATTGCAGCTCACAAAACAAATCATTCATGGAACCAAGAGACATGGATTGAGCTAGTAAAGGGCCTCCTCCAAGCTTATACAACCCAGGCCCAGATCCAGAACCCCTGACAGTCCCCTGGGCAAAGTGATGCCCTGAACCTCTCCCCTCAGGAAGCTCACAGCATGATCCTTTGCTTCTTGCACTGCTTCCAGGGCTGCAGGACTCCCAGCATGTAAAATCAGGAGCAATGAAAATGGTCTTCACTGATCTGTTTGTGCCTGGGTATTTTCTCTCAAGAAGTTGATTTTGACCACAGGCTTTGGATTTGCAGCCTTTTCTTTTGGAAAGGAGCTTAGTGTGGGTCATCAGAGTAAAAAGTGATGACAATGTTTCTCTCAAAGTGGACTTTTTATAAGGTAGACTGAAGATGGGTCCTGAGAAACAGTGAAAAAAATCCACAAATGGGTTTGTGGAGTCTTCATGCAGGAGGCCTGAGAGGACCAGGTTCACCTGAGATGAGATAGGAGACATAGAGCTGGCACCTGATTTCCACCAGCAATTGTTTTGCAAAGAGCCAGGTCCTCCTTCAACTGTGAATCTAAGGCAGAGAAGAAATTATTGGAACTCATTCTAATGGTAAATTTACTTTACTGTCAAGCTGGTTTGTAAGACAGGCATGAAGCTGTTCTGTTGGAGTCAACTGAACAGGGATTGGATCCTTCTATAGCATGGAAAAGGACTGAAATTTGGGTTTAACTGGAAGTATTAAACACAACTAAAGAAAAATGGAAAAACAGAAAAGTGCAATCACAGGGTAGTACCTCTTCAAAATAGTATGCATCCAAGTGTGGCATTTTTGCCTGTTTGAAAAAGAAAAATCTAGTTTGAGAGGCAGTGGTGGTCATTTCTGTGATCTGGACTGTGACTGGGAGGAAGAGATGGAGTGGGATGAGAAAAAGAAAGGAGAGAGATTTTGCCATAATTTAAAGCATCTTGAGCTGTTAAAATTTTGGTCCTGCCTAGATAACAATAATGGAAGAAACACCCCTTGGTGATAAGTATCTCCTTCCTTCAGAAACTACCATTCCAAAAAGCCATTCCCTGTCACTAATACATCTGACCCCACATAAAATCAAAATAAATCCACCCAACATGTTTTGCCACTTGCTTTTGCTCAGGGTTAACCTGCTGGTTAACTCCCTGTCCCCAGAAGTGGCTCTCATTGCTCATTTGTGCACAGGGAGAGATCTCTGGGCAAGAGACAGCCTCCCATCAGCTGGAGCCATGCAGGGGGAACAGCCATGTTAGTCACAGCATTATCTGAAAAGCAGCAGAAGCAAACACAGAAATAACACAGAGCAGAAAAGCACAGGATCATTAAGGGAGGAGAGGGGAGGGGGGCACATTTTTCTGGCTTCTAAGATGGTATTGCCAACAACAGAGGAAAAGGGATTATCTATTTTTTTTTTTTATTTTTATTTTTTTTTCTTCCAAGGTTGGGAGTCCTGTTTCAGGTTTCATATAATAAGAATGGTACAGCACAGACAGCAATAATAACCTGCTCTGAAAGCTGCTCACTGCACAATGGCAAATTGCTCATGGGCAGTGATGGCAAAATTTAATCCCTGCTCTGCTTAGAATGCAACCCGCATAGCCACTCAAGACAACATAATAGCACTTTTGTAGCTCTGTGCTACAAACATCACTTTGAAAAGGATACAGCTGTGGAGGGGGGTCTCCACAGGCCTCATTTTTGGCTGGCTACCAGGCTAGCAGAGCCTCAGCCACACTCTGCTCCCTTACCCAGCTCTGCCAGCCACCGCACAGTCACGCCTGGGGAAGGGGGAGGACATGGATGGGGCTGTGTGAGCAGTAAACTCAAGACAAAATTAAGTTGCCTGGCCAGGTGAACAGGTTAGGAATTAATTTGCTGAAGAACTGGGATGAGAGGAAACTGGGAGGCAGCTCCAGTCTGGGATTTCGTTTACAAGCTAAAAGGCACTGCATGAACTCAAAAGTCTCTTAAACCACAGAAGCATCAAACATCAGCTGGCCCTTAAATGCTGCCACGGCCACACAGAGAGGATCCCAGACAGGACAAAAGCCAGCACCAGCCATTTCTCTCTCCATCTTCCTTCCACCATTTTCCTGAGCTATCATCACATTGTTTCCAGCTGCCAAAGAGATCAACTCAGCAGCCACCAAAGCACACCCCACGTCCCCTCACGGGTTGTGAACAGTCCCAGAAGTGCCCAGGTGTCCTGCTCAGAGCTCTGAGGGCACCCACCTCTCAAGAGGAGCAGCTTGGAGAGCCACAGACAGCACTTGGCCAAGGCTCTGAGTGCTGAGCCCATGGGCTGTGCTGCTGGAGATGTCACAGCTCCCTGGGGAACTCCTTGCAGGGAGGGGNGGGGGGGGGGGGAAACAAGGCTGATGTTCTCCATCTGGGGAGGTGGGATGAGCAGCTGAGAGCAGTGAAGGATCCAGCTGACCCAGCCAGACCCAGCAAGGGGTATCTGATATCAGAAATTATATCAGATCTGGTATCATTTCCAGTCTGGGAGCACAGTTGTCACTGGAGAGTCGCAGGAGGCAAGGGAGGAAGAGTTTGGAGTTTTATGGTCAACCATGGACCAGAAGGAGCCAGACTCCCCACCACCACTGACTTTGAATCTCTACCAAGCTGCTCTCTGTGTTTCTGAAAGCTCCAGCAAGTATCAGCCTGAATTAGTTTATGCAGAGCAAATCCAAGGAAACTCTGGAGAAAGAATTTCCTCAGGATGGTCTGTTTCTCACAGCAAGCCTTTGGGATCTACTCGCCCTTCCTGGCACAAATAAAGATACTGGATTTTCAGCAAATTGCCTAGTAATTCTCTCATGAAGTGATTTTCTCCTTCCTCCCCACCTCACTGTATTACTGATGGTAACAAGGGAGTTATTATCAATCAAGGCAAGCTACATTGTGATCTGTGCCACTGAAATCCATTTCAGACTGGAGGATAAAATGTGATTATATTTACACTTCCTTGACACAATTCAGGCAGCAAAATAACAGCCTTCTAGAGACATTTTTCTTCTTCATATTTAGATTTGTCAGTATTGTGGAGCTGGGTGAGAAGGGAGGGAATTATTATAGCAGCTGGGATTCAGTGATATGTTTTAGTTGCCTTACAAATGAAGACGTTTGGTTTAGTGTTGCCTTCCTATCTTTTTTATCTCCAAGTTTCTTGAATAGTGTCCAGAAGATCCTCCAGATTGATGAGATTGTATTTTAATCAATACAGCTCTATGTAAATCTATTTTTGCTTTTGACACATCCCATAAATTATTTCTACTTATAACCTTAATCGGTCTGTATTCATCCCAGGAGATGGAATTTCTAACTCATGCAGCTGTTTATAAATTAAATTTGCAAGTAATGAAGAAAGTATGAGATTAAGCACTTCATATTTCCCCAATCTGATTCTGAAAAGGCCATAATCATGTTTTATATGGTCAGACCATGCTTGGACATTTTCATGATGTTTTATGTTTAGCTCAAAAAAAAAAACCAACCTTGACCTGTGTAGTCTTAGTTAACCAAAGGATGGACCTGAGCTGCTGGTGGGACCAAACACTGTTCCTCATGACCAAAGTCTCATTTCCTGTAGACAACCAGATGTTCTCTTTTTCCAACATCAGGAACAATTTTGAGCCCATCCATCCTACCCAGGACACAGATGAAAGATTCCCTTCTCATTTTACATCCCTGCCACCATCACAAAAATCCCCAAAACTTTTCACTAGACCGAAAAACAACCTTCTCTGACTTCTGTCACATTCCTCTCTTTAGGAGCTGTATTATAACATCTAATATCTTTCCTGGGTCTCTATACTGTATTTCAGGGAAGGGTCATCTCTTGTCTCTTCAGATTCAGCTTTCAAATCAGTCACCATCAGGGGAATGACTCAGTATTCTCCTCCCAGCCACAGGCTGTGCAGCAGGAGTGCTGCAAAAAGGTGAGTTAACCAAAAGCATCAATAGCAGTTTTTAAGGAACAATCATGTAGAATTACTCTCCAGGCTTGATAATATGCCACAACACACCGAGTTCATCTGTGGGATAGCAGGCTGAAGCTGGGAAAGAATGAAAGCTCTTGCTTTTCTCTTAGAACTGGAATTCAAGACCTCTCCATTGGCCAATTTTCTAATTCCTGCAATTTTTGTTTTCTCTTACTCAGTGCTCTGTTCTTCCCCATCTTCAGCAGACTGCCTTAGGCAAAGCTGTGCTCCTCTCCATTGCAGTTTTTCCTCTCATCATCAAATTCACCACTTCTATGGTGAATTTGACACTACAGAGTGCAATTAGGAACTTATCCTTGCCTGATCTTTTCAGTACAGACACAGAAAACTTCCGAGAAAACATAAATATCTAAAAACCAAACAAACCAGCAGCCAAATTCTCAGGTAGTCACTGCTCAGGGACCCAGGTGACAAAGACTTTCAAGTATTCTATAAATTCCTCTGCTTTTGGAAAGGATTGGGTCCTGGTGCAGGATGAAGAAAAGCTTAATAAAGAGCAGCAACTGCTGAAGGGAATACTGAGGGTGGGAAGTAAGGAGTCAGTAAAAAGGCAGATGGTTAAAGGGGAAGATGAATGGAGGTTAATAAAATATAAGAAAGGAGGTGAACCAGAGGCTGAATCCTGGAGGAAAGAGAAGTGTAACACAGTAATGGTGTGTGTCTGCAGATGCACATCCTGAGGGAAGCCTCTCCACTGCATTCTTTCTCACTTCTTTTTATAGCCACAGAAAGGCCTTCTACACTTCTTAGTGCTGCACAGGTCCACAGCATCCATGGAGAAGGACTGCAGGGTTTGGTAAATGCACTGGAGAGAGAATGCCAGAGCTGGCTTTGGGGAGAGAGGGAAAGTAGCTGAAAGAATCTGGAAGCTCCTTGTCTTGAAAAGGTAATCTCCAGGGCTGGCTCCCTGGTTACCAGCACTTTCTTGCTGAATTGGCTCAAGGCAAGGAATCCTCCTGAGAGCCTATGGAGGGGAGATGACATTCCAAACACCCCTCCCTTTTCAGGAGGGCTGACCAGCAACACTGATGAGCCAGCACACACAGAAGTACAACCTGGATCATATGGATAAAGTTAATACTCATCATCTCACACAGCCCACCCCAGAGCAAGGACCACCAGAACAGGCTGCCTGGGCTGCCCACCACCTCCCCTGGCTGCTCCTTCCCCTCAGGGAGCCTTGGCTTATCTCCTTCTCTTCAATCTCAGATACTGACCCATTTTCTTCCTTTATCAAGCCATCTGCAAGAGGAATTACTTTTTCCCCAAGGTCAGTCTTGGAGCTGAGTGAGTTTTGGAAGAGCTGTAAAACTTTGATGATGAAATACTTGCTCACTCCATGCTTTACCAGCATATGGTTAAATTTCCCCTCCATCAATTTTAATAAATAGTGTTTACAAATTCTTGGGCATGTCTCCCTAGCAAAATCAACTAAACCCACAACAAATATACTGATCATGGCATTAATTTGGTTAGAGATTTTCTCAGAGTATTGACAGCCATATCAAATTTCTAAGGATTTTTTTTTATTTCAAAATATATTAGATATATTTTTTTCTTTACTCACCTTTGTAATCCTGTTGCTTCTGAAGGCACAGAGCAGCTGCTTTACAGCCACCCATTGCTAGGCTATACCCCCTCAAAAATATCCTTCAAGAATTAATATTTTATATCTATTCACAAGTACCACTTAAAACTTTCTAACACAGATCTGCAAAGCCCTAAGTTCATTCATCCTACAACTGAACACTGACATTTCCTGGTTCAAACACCACTCCCTTCTGGGAGATTATCTGGTACCAGGGTCTAGATATTCATAGCTGCAGTCTGTGAAGAAGGCTTTAATAATTTTAAGCATAAATTTTAATATAAATTCTCTCCTTCGTCCTTGTTCTTTCTTAAAAAATGAAACCAAGCAGACATCTAAAAAGCAGGGACTTCAAGTTATAGTCAGTCCCAGTTCTTGATGCATTTCCTCCCTCGATCAAGCAACCAATTGGCCTCTTAAAAACAAAATATCTGGACTAGTGGTGAACCAAGTGTCCTGCTGATAGATTCAGATGCCTACATTGCTCTTGAAATAGATGTTATCTACCAGATACATGCAAGATCCTCTTGCACTGCAGTAGTTTCAGCATACCAGTACAGACACAGCATGCCAAATGAATGTTAACCCAGCAAGGATCAATCCCACTGCAATCACCAGCATCTCTCCATGTTTCCTACTTACTTAAAAACTTAGTTTCATCCTCACTTCTTTTTCTATGAGAAATACTGCAGTTAAATTCTGCAACCAAGGAGCAGCTGCTCAGTTCTGCAATAGGAATGCCCACGTGTGAGCAACAAGCAAAGGATTCCCACCACATTTGCACTGCTTGAGAGCTCCAAGAGCCCAGGGAAGTGTGGAGTGTTTATGATGAGGGGGAACTCTTCTTCCTTCTGTTTCTCAATGGGATTTTTTTTATGAAAAACCCCATTCTGAAGATGTGTGAGTTATTACAACTGAGTTAAAATCAGTGCAGCACCAAGTGGGAGAGACACAGCTACCCCTGAAAGCAAACAGCCTCTGACATCTGCTCTCACCTGAGGTGCTCTCAAGTTGCATTGTGCTTCCTGCATCAGACTCTGTTCTCATCCCACAAATCCATAAATAAACTTTGGAAGAGAGAATCTCATTCCCTGATTACAATGGCAGACTCTATCAGATAAAACAAAACAGTACCTGAGTTCCTCCTCACACACCCTTCACCCCCCTCTAACAACATGCCAGCAAACACAGACTAATAAATCTGCCACTAATAAATCCACCCAGCTCTGTGGTAGGAATTTTCCTGAAGAATTTTTATCTGAGCAAATGAATAGTTCCTGGTCATCTGCTCAGTCCATTAGCAGCCAGACTGGGCTGCATTACTTAGCTGACCCAGGTGCATGCTTGGAATATTATAAAAATTGATGCCTCTCCAAAGATGATGTCAAGCATGTCTGACCATGGAGAGGAGGCTCAGCAGAAGAGTGTGGAGAAGGAGTTGCTGATTTTTCATGTGCTCCTCATGATGAAAACTTTTCTTCTCTCCTAATATTCAGCCATTAACTTTCCAAGGTCAACTATTCAGGGACAAAATAGCAGTTCACACCAAAGATCATTGAAGTGGTTTGGACCACTTCAAAATGATGGCCTTAGGCTTGACTTTTTTTTTTTTTTTTTTTTTTTTTTTAAGTCATTCTGTCTTTCCAGTTGCTTTGGACAAGGCTTTCCCACAGAACCAGTGGTTCCCAGCAACAGGAACTGCTTTTGCTGTGGTTAAAAAGTTTCTCACTCCAAGTATGTTGTTAACCAAACCACAGTGCAAACTGCAACCTCAGAACAACTGGCACAACCTTTTCTTCTGTGTTTGCACAAGGCACAGCACTGGGGAAGCCTGGTCTGGGCCACAGCCCATGGGACATTCCTAGACTAATAATTAGTAACAACAGCTCTGCAAACAAGAAGAAACGGACAAATAGTGACACTTGGACTGTGGTGACAACATTCTTCTGAATGTCCCCAAAGCACAGGACAGCTATGGCACAGGCTCTCCTCCATAACCCACACTCTTTTGATCTGCAAGGGGCTGCTGAGGGAAGGAATTAAATATTGTTCTATAGTTGACTAATGCAAAAATCAGTCAGTGTGACACAGCCTTTGATGATGTCCTCAGTGTTGTGTTTGGAAAAGAAGTCAGTGAAACAGCCTGGATATAAACATGTGCTGTCTTCCCAACAGTGGAAATGTAATTTTCCCTTCTCTTACATTCTGTCTGTGGTTTATCTATTCACATCTGCTAAATACAACATACCCTTGATTCAGTCCACAGCCTCAAAGCTTTAATGTGGCTTCTGCTCCACTCCAGGAATTTTGCAAATAAATTGCTGTACTGCATTTGCTTTAAAGAAAGCATTTGTTTGTTTTCAAATCATATACTTGGCTAAATGAAAAGGACCTACCTCTCTGTTTTCTCCCAGGCTGTTTGGGTTCCTGTAAGTGTTTGCTGCTGTATGCTTGAAGGAGATTAAGAGGAAAGAGAGGGGAGAATTGGATGCTGCTCCCAGGTTCTGCAACACCTGTACCAATGGACAACCCTGCCCTCAGACTTGGGGAGAGGGAGGCTGTCTCCTCCAGGAACACCTCCTGTGGGCACATCAACATCTCACCCTGGTTGCAGCCAGAGGAGAAGCACAAGCACCCCCAGAACAGCAAATTCATCCTGCTTTTACATACCTCCTGGAAAAGAGGAATTGTGCCTTACATTTGGCTATTGTTCTCTGTGGGCTTCCAAGGGAATATCAGCAGTTAGTTCACATGAAAATGACCACATCACAGCAATTCTGGACTGCTTGATTGTTTTCCCAGCATTTTCCTTTATTTAGTCTGTAGAAATAACAGGGATCTAATTTGTATCAGATATAGATACCCACCCAGCTCAGAATCTCCAAACTGGTACTGCCTGAAGAGCTCTCTTTAAAGGTGTCTATGCTGCAGATGCCCATTAATATCTTAAGCAACTTTCTTGTTTGTACTTCAGTTCACCCAACACAGAACACAGATAAAGATACT
Organism: Florisuga fusca; assembly: GCA_038090715.1. Classification (NCBI taxonomy): domain Eukaryota; kingdom Metazoa; phylum Chordata; class Aves; order Apodiformes; family Trochilidae; genus Florisuga; species Florisuga fusca. Next base: position 2,294,719 of record JAAWXA010000046.1, on the reverse strand, counting down.
GAATCTGACATCTGATCTAAAGATCTGGCACTCTGCAAGACCCTGGAGCTATTTGTAGTAGCAAGGTAATGGACACAAGTAGCACAATGAGATTTAAAATCAATTATTTCAAACAACTGATCACAAGTTGTGGTTCAGACAGCAGATGAGAAAGAACAAGGGCTTCTAAAATATGAAAGCTCAGACCTCAGGACCTTCCAGGACAAAGATTTTGCCTGGTACAGGGAAGAAAGTCATCCAAAGAATAGCCTTGTCAATAGCCCAATCATAATCAAACAGATGTTTGTGAAAAGACAGAGAACAAAACCACTGGAGTCAAAGGGTACAGGCCTCTTCTGTGTCCTGGAGTCATGTCAGGGTCAGTAAACAAAGTTGAGAGTCTGAGTGCACCCTGGTTGGATCCCACCTTGATCACACACAGGGGAAAGGGCTCAAAGAAGGAAGCACAGTTTTGGTTTATGCTCCACTAGCAGTAACCAGCACAGCTCATCCCTTCCCCTGGCCTTCAGCAATGGAACTGACTCCTCCAGGTGAACAGAAGGGCAACAATTATTTTTAGGGGCTAAACAATTAATCTGGTACCCTCTTCTTGATGTACCCCCATCTAGCTCTGAGGTAGTCTCCAACAGGGCTACAACTTCTGCTTCCCCAGAATATCTTCAGCTGTTGCACCCTGACAGAAAGACACTCACCAGCAGGGCCCTTAAAAAATAATTTGCTTTTTTTCATTAGTCTTGACAAAATCAAGGTGACAGACAGCCCAAGCTTGGTAGAAAATGCTGCCACTACTTCATACCCACAGCAGAACTCTGCTCCAATAACACGTGTACATTAGAGATGGTCAATCCTGGAACAGCATGACGGGCATCTCTCTTAATTAGCAGCCAAATTATTCTTAGCTTGTCCCTAAATTAAACATTTAAACAAACAACCCTATAGAGAATGCTTTAGAAATGGGTTTAAGAGAATCTTAAGGGCCTGGTGGAGAACCAAGGGTTTCTGCTTGGCTTTGGCCAAGCCTGCTGGAGGCTGAGCCCAGGCAGATGCTCTTTGCTGCCATCAGAGAGAGCAGGAGGGCAGGGAAGCAACTGCTCATCTGCTGGATCCCATCAGGAAAATCTGTCCCTTTTGGGCCACACGTGTTTATGGCAGGTCTGGGAACTAATCAGGGTGCTGGTTTGATGATGTTCACTCAGCCACTTAACTTCATGACCTTCTGCAAACTGCCTGACTAAGCACCAGCTGTAGTGGGAAAAGTGGACAAAAACCCCCAGCCCAGATGATTTGTTTGAAAACATGATGCACAATGGGTGTCCAAAAGCTGCACCTAAGCCATTTCAAATCAGAAGGAAGCCATATACTGCATAAAAACCTCCTATTGGCAGCCAGAGTAATTCTCTGCACCTAGAAGTTTCCAAAGGCACCTCATAATGACCTGCAAGGCACAGTTCTTGGAAAGATAAACACACAGGCAAATAAAAAGAAAACTCACGTATCCTGAGGTCCATAAATCTCCTCTGGAGGATGCAGCACAGTGACCTTTTACTGAACCACGTGTGGATCAGCTCTGCTATATTACTCAGATGGCTTGAATGAATCTCCTTCTGGAAGATCATTGCATACAAAAAAAAAAAAAAAAAAATCAAATGGAGATACTTAGAGATACTTAGCTGCTGGAATATTGCTTCACCTCTCCCAGAATTATTCTGTGCACATCTACATGTACCAGACTGTACTGAAAAGATAGGAAGTGATCTTGCTTTATCCTTTTCTTGTTACTGTCAAGGTACTTTTAATCACCTGCCTAGTATTATTAGTGTTTGTATTTTCTCTGCTAAGCACCAAAGTGAAGGTTTCCTTGTGCTCCATGTCTGTGAGTGGGCCAGTTCTCTCCTTGGAAGAATTCTCCAGTTCTTGTAACTGGAGAACTGGGACACAAAAGACAGGATTGCACTGAGTCAAGCAAGGAAGGTGGAAAGTGAGCCCAGATTTGAACCCCACCTGAGACCCACAGCCACAGAAATATCCTTCTGTCTTACTGCATTCTCTTTTTATCTGAATGCCATTGTCTTTCTCTTTTTTTTTTTTTCTTCCTTTCCTTGTAGATAACAGCTGTAATTATTTTATAGTATTAAATACATTTTGAAAAATAAAAATTTAACATATTTCCTGCATCCAACCCCTCCAGTGCTCAGGAATCCCAAGTTTCACAGTGATGACAAAAGGGCTGCATCTAATATCACAGGGAATACCAAGTATTGTCAGCAAACACTTCTAAAGCAAGATGTGACTTCGTAAGAACTTTATGCTATTGATATAGAAGAAGCTTTCTTAAAAAAAAAAAACAAAACAAACAACAAACCAACCAAATGACTGACTCATTGCCCCAGTGCTCATGCGCCTCTAGAGTGGAAAGTTTTCTGGATTGCTCTTGAGTATCAGGATTTTTTTACCCACTTATATTTTGGCACCTTTCATCTCAACTGCTTTCTGAAGTTGATCATCCCTGTGGTGCCTAAATGAGAGAGGTAAGTGAACCCATGGGGAAAATACAGCTGATGAGATGCAAAATAATGTTACTTATGCTGAGTCTGTGTGCAAAGTGCATTTACAGCTTCCTGGATTTTTCAGTAAATAACCAATGTTGGGGGGATGGGGCAAGCCATTATTTGCATTTGGTATTTCTGCATGTCTTAGATTTTTCTTTCTCCCATGGCTTAGTGTAGCACAATTTCTTTTTTTTTCCTCCTGAGTGGAAAGTAAAGCTCTGCAGGAAATGCACCTACCATCTCTGGGGTTCCCAGACGAGAGAGGAAAATAGGCTGGAGAGGGGGGGTTTGGGCAACCCCTCCTTTCAGCATACAGGAGATGAATTTCAGCTGCTCAGATTGAGGCATATTGCTGTGGAAGCCTCACACTGATGCTATCAGTGTCATATTCCTGCTCCCCATTGAAATTAATTACTTGACTTCAAAGTATTATCATGGTTGCTCCTCTTTAAACAAATATCCTGCCTTCCTGAACAAAAGGCATCAGCTGTAAAGTGCTGCTCCAGGGCTGGCCACCTCCAGGCAAGGCTGGGGAGCAGCCAGCAAGTCCCTCTGCCATGGGCAGGGTCCAGCATGCAGCTGGCCAGGATTTTGACAGTAAAGAGCCCAATACTGCTTTGTCCAGAGCACCTACCATCTCTAGGACTTCACTGCCTTCAATCACCACTATGGAAAAGAAATTATCCAAAGGAGGCAGGATCAGTAAGATCCAGAGATAAGCCACTCAATATTTCACCTTGGAAGTACAACTGCAGGACCCAGCTGACCCATAATGCAAACCCAGACAGATCAAACCCTCTCAGATATCAATCTGTGACCAGTGAAATGCATTGAGTCAGGCAGGAAAGCACAAGCAAACCCTGGCCTGTTGCTAATCTGCCATTCTGCCTTCACTCCTCACACTGAAGGGATCAGGAGGAGCAGACTTCCTCCCACTGTCTGCAAGAAGGGAGTCTTGCTAATTTTTCCCAACGCAGCAGTAAGAGAGGGGGTGAGACAGCCAGCAGGAACAGAGAGGAAGAGATTTGTAGCTCTCAGGCTCAAGGCTTCCCCACAGCGGTGGCTCTGTGCTTAGGAACACTTGAAGTGCATCCCTAACCATCTCACCCAGCCCCAGCAGACAGTCAGGGGTTTGCTGCTGGTTATCAGGCACCATGGCAGGCTGGCTGTCCTGCTGTGCCCCTGAGAATTGCCAGAAACTCCTGAATGGAGCCACTGTTTGGGATCTTCATTGTCTTCACCATGATTATTGTACCTTTGTAACAAGCAGAAAGAAATCCAAGCAACAGGTCTGCAGCTTCTCTGGTCACAGAAAGAGAGAAGAAGGAATCCAGTGTCTCCCCAGCACAGGCTCCCCCATCCTCTCTGTCAGACCCTACAGACAACAGGGGCCCTGAGCAGGCAGACCTGGGGAAATGAAACTGGAAGTTCTACATTTAGAAGGTAGCTCTGTCCCCCTGGAGCAATTTTCTCTTGTTCCTCGTGGCACAGCAAAGTCATTTCTTTTTCCTCCCTACACAAGGCAAAGCAGGCAGTCCCCCCAGAGATCTCTTCCCATATTCATTCCATTTGTGTCCCAGCCAGGTGCTACAAGGATGTCTGGATGAGCATGGTAGCTCCAGGCTCCCTGTTGGCTTGATATCCCCAGAGCCAAAGAAGCTGTATCAGTGGGAACAGACCTGAATTCAAGCCCAGTGCTACAAGAATTATTGACACAACACCCCAGGCTGTGCCCTGCAGACAACTACACTCAGGCAGAGCCAAGAAAAGTTGTAAAGCTGGAGCTGAATTGTTCTGTTTGCATGAAGCTGAAAGTACACACCATTAACATCCTGGTGCACTTTGCTGGTCTAAGTGCCCTCCAAAAAAGAGCTTCACCCTGCTTCAAACCACACAGGCAATGTTTGGCTTGCAACACAAGCTAAATAGACTCTGCTTCACCCTTCTAAATTCACAACTCGTTGATCAGCAACCAGGCAGGAGAAACATCAGCTCAAAGTATAAATGCTCATGAAATTCACAGCCACAGAGATGTACAAAGAAAACCATGCCACAGCCTTCCCTTGGGGTTCATGTAATGCCTGCTGCCCCTGAAAGTGCAGCACAGATCTCTGCTCCTCAACTGGAAAGGAAACCCCATTTGCTGGGGGGGGGTTGTAAGCTTTTTTTCTCCCCCCCCTGGAGCAGGCATTGGAGGGGAATACCATACTTCCTCAGTTTGTGGCACTGCCTTCCAAATACATAGCTGGAAAAATGAACTATGGCCATGAATTTGTGTGAATGAAGGTAAATCATCACTTCAAGCATGGAAACAGCTTATGGAAACCTGCTTATAAGATTTATTGTTGTCAAGCTGGGCAATTACAGCACAGAGTCACATTTGTGTTTTAATGAATGAAGTACCAAAGTTTCTGAAAAAAATAAATTAAAATAATAATAATTTTTTTTAAAAAAAGGTAAAATTAAGCTTATCCAGATGGACTGCACCAGGTTTTACCCAGCATGGCACTGGGTTGATAAGAGAGAAGGAAGGATCTTCCACCCAAAACTGAGAAAGGCTTCCCCCCTGCCTGCAGAAAGGAATCCAACTGCAAGAAGTTGCAACAGATTTTTAAATGACACAAATTAAAAATTCATTAGCTCTTCAAGTTTGGTTTTTTTGTGGTTGTTGTGTGATTGGTTTTGTGCTCAGGTGATTAACTGCCAGCAGGGTATGGAGCAGCAGAACTCAGCCTCAGGATGAGCCACAGCAGAGAAACAGCTGGGGGGCAAGAGGCTCCAGCACAGCTGGAAGAAAGGTGAGAACATCCTCCCCGACTTGCTTCACTGTAAAAGCAAACCAGGGAAACCCTCTGCCAAAGTAACTGAGCTGTGTGAGGCAGGGATACCATCCTGCACACTTTTTCCCTTCTGAACGAGGGCAAGGGGAATCCAGAAAGCAGCTTCACTCATCACCCTGCCTGCTGAGAACCCAGCCTCAGTGTGCTTTATCTGACTGCTCCTCCTGCATGGGCATCCCCTGCCATGTCCTGGCAAAGTGCTGCCTCAGTCCTGCTCCCCCTGAGCTGGGATCTTTGTCCTGGGATCAGGCAGACTGCTGCTCTCCCACCAAACACCCCGAGTCCAGGGCAGATCCAGATTCAGACCCTGAATAATGGGGTTATTCAGGTTTCTGCTCTTGTTTTGTCTTCTGTGGTAAAAGGATGGGGTGGGCTGAACCTGCCAGAAACACAGGGCTGGCCCAGCTCCACCCCAGATTACAGTCAGTGACTTATCTCAGGGTCAAAGGAAGAAGCTCTTGCTTTCTCCTGCCCTTCTTACCAAGAACGTTTTCTTGAGGGCAAGCAAGTGCCTCTTATTGTCACACCCTGATCTCACAACCACACCACTGCTAAAAAGCCCAACACAAGCACTGGGACTGCCCCCCCCAGACAAGGCAAGTCACCTGCATTGCACTTTGTGCTGGGCCAGGCCATGAGGACAGATGGCATCCAAAAACCCGGCAGTTCTTTGGCCATTATCAGCACTGAAAATCTGTTTTCTAAAAATATAACAGGTAAATCATGTCCCTGACTTGGCAATTCCTGAGTTCTATCACTGCCTTAATTTTTTTTTTTTAAATTTTATTTTTTTTTTTCCCCCTGAAGTTCCCCATTTCCTGCCATCATTTTCTTGCCTTGCTACTAGTCTCAGTCTTCAGGGTCAGGAGCAAATGAGACACATCTGCTTTCTATTTAAACCAGTGAGGAAATATTTATGCTGCAGGAGAACCTGTGGTTTTGCTTGCAGAGTCAGAAGAGGCCATTCAACATACAGCAGGAGGCTCCAGGGCACCTGCAGACAGCTGGCTGGGTTAGAGCAACTCCTTTGTATTTAAGTGGCTGGCAGCAAGGCATTAATTGTGTTGGAGTCTGCCTTCAGTAGGTGGTTTTGCTCCACTGGAGCCCAACACCATGGGGAGGAGAAGGAAGGAAAAGAGAAAGGCATCACCAGTGTATACCCAGTGTTCTAACGTGATAGTTAAGTTCTAAATTATACTTTTAATTACTTGGCATGATTTATTGAGACAGTGACTCAAGGTCACAAAGTAACACAACTTGCCTGCCAGCTTGAGTTTCTGCCACTGAAGTGTTCCTTCCTCTTCTGCTCTGTGATGCTCCTTGTGCCTCCTGCCACACTATCCAGACCTCTATGGCTGTTTGGCAACAGAGCCAACACTTAAGGTACCTCTAGGGGCTAATTTGGTAGTTCTGAGCCAAGGCTGGAAAGGTAAAAGGTTTGGCAACAGTAAAGCTGAAGGTTTGGCTTTCAGGGCATGTGTTTGCCAAAGCTGTAGTTAAAAAAAAACAAACAAAACAAAGCACAAAACACCTAATCCCATGGTTGACCCTGTGATAAAGAAATGAGAAACCTAGAAAGCAATTATAGGTAGGAGTAAACTGAGAAGAAAAATTATGCTGTTGTAATGCCTGTCAAACAGTCAGCCCATGCAGCATGGCACAGCCTGTCTGGATGGATGAAAGAATAAACCTGCATGACACTGAACTTGTCCTGAACCAGCCTAAAAAATGAGCAAGAGGTCCCTGCCAGCCTGGAATTCTGTGGTGGTCAATGCCCTACCCAATGCTATTTGGCCCTGAGGAGCTGTAAGGGAAGATTCCCTGGATCTTCAGTGTGCAGCAGGAATTCCTGTGCTTTGCATCCAGTGCACAATGATGTTACTGCAGTACCAGGTAAAGCTGCTGACACTCTTCATGCCCTTTCTCTGGCAAAACAGTGCAGTGTGGCAAGGAAGAGAGTCTGGAATCTAATCCTGAAGCATTTTAAGGCTACTATAAATAATTAAGGGGGTTAATTAATTAATAAAAAGAAAGCAAGATTGCAAAAGCAGGAGGAGAGGGGCAATGAATACCCACTGGGGACTAATAAGTGTGTCCTACACTACAGCTTACACAGACTGAAGTCTTTTAGGGAGAGCTAAAGTGGCTTTGTGGTTTAAGATAGAGAAACAAATCTTAGCTGGAAGAAAAAAAATCTTTGGGGAATAACAAAGCTACTTCCTAAATCCAATTACACTTGGGAAGATTTTTCAAGATTTACACACTCAAGTGAGAACAACCTGGGATACATACAGATGTATCCCTGTATTTTCCAAATAGACAAGGAAAAAAATGCTCCAGCTTGTGCCTGAGGTTGGCTTGCACCAACAGGTCTTTGGGGATGAGATAAAATACAGCAATGCAGAGAAAAACATCTTTCAGTAATTAGATGATTATTAGTCTCCTCTGGCTGAAACGTGGGCAGCTTTGAAACCCTAACTGCTATCAAAGAAAAGATTTCCAGAAGCTCCACAAAGACAGAAATAAACAAAGCCTGGTAATGTCCCCACGGACTAGGATTTGGTAGAGGACCCTGCCTGCAAGTTACTAATTACAGCAGCTTTGAAAATCAGAAGTTTAAATCAGAAGTTTAAATCCATGCTAAACAGCAACCCAGTGCTTTAGGCCACGTTGTCAGGAGAAGAAATGAGCCAAAGACACACAGGCAGGCACAGCCAGGTCATCCTCCAGAAAACCAGGGAACTGCAGGGGCAGCTGAATGCTTGAGTGAAGTCACCCAGTGGGTGTTTGCAGCTGCATATTTCATACACACAATTACCTCCTTGGACTCCTACCTGCATTTTTTTGTATGCTGCTGGAATGCCCAGCTTTAAGAACATGACCTTGGTATCTGAAAACACAAAACTGGTCTGCAGTGCTGATCTGAATGGCGAGCAGGCATCAGGGTTTTAAACAAGTGCAAGGGCTGGTTTATCTCACATTACTGACACACTGCCTGACCTGGAATTGGTACTTTGCTGCTGATGACTTCTCATTTCCTGAATATTTCCCTTGGATGTTTTGGCACACAGCTGGTGAGGCGTGCAGCACAAGTGGAGGGAGAGATGGATGCCTGCCCTGCAGGAAGGAAGCACAGAGCAAAGGTACTGAATGAAGTTGAAGCCTGAGATCTTGCCAAATCAAGAAAATGGAAGGTAATAGAGGTGGATGTGCTAAAGGGCTATCTTTTCCTGTCAAGCAGCCTGACATTTGCTCTGGTTTCAACTACTCATCATCTGCTGTGAAATATCCTTTGGATTTTACTGCCAGCAGCTCTGTAGAGGTCTGTGGCCAGGGTGGCTGCTGGCAGCAGGGCCCAGAGCACAGCTTCTGGGGGAAAGCAGCACCCTTTTTTGCTTTTTAACAGCCCCCACCATGACACAATGCACATTTGATGCAAAATGTATTTAAGTAGAGGGACAAGCAGCTGATTCACAACAATATCCTAAATAAAACTTAACCTCCTCAGAGCCTGCCTGGCTCTACACCTTGGCAGATGTTTAATAACAAGCTATATGCAAAGAGTAAAAAAGTCTTTCCCAGTGAAGGGACAGCACAAACTTTACCAATTTTCCTTCTCCAGTGTAAAAGACTCAAAGCTCAGGTCCCTTCCAAATATACACCACCAGGTTTTTTAGTGCTCTAACCCCACTGTACTGGCATACAGAGAGCAGCAAACCTAAAGTATGTGCTTGAGGTAACATCTGCAACTAAAACACTGGGGGAAGGAGTTGGGGCTTATGTGTGCAACCTCAGGCTAGCAGTTTGCTGTGCCTTCCAAGAAAGAGCAAAAGAAGGAAACAGAACTTGAAGAAAACATGCTAAAGAATGGATATGAGCTGCAGAAAAGTTAGGTAGTCATTCATTACTACTAAACAGTAGTTTTAAAAGACTGCAGAAGTGTAAGAATTGTGTGAAACAAAAAAAGGTAATGCCACCTGGTAGGGGAAAAAAAAAAAAAAAAAATCTCTGTCCAAGGCTGCAATGATTTATAAATCTAAGTAATCAATAGCAGTAGGTCTGTATCAGGTTTACATCTAATTTAAACTTTCAGGTCTCAATGTACTCATTAAATAATATAATAGATTTACATATTTTAATTATAAATTATGGATTCTGAACATAATGTAATTAAAAGGGTTTTTCAGCAGGGATGATTAATGAACAGGGCAGCCAGACATTCTGTGCAGCCCTTGTCTGCAAAGGACAAGCCCTGATGGGAGCTGCAGAGCCACCTGAGAACTGCATGCACTGAAATGAGGCAAGCAGGGGCTGGAGTGAGGGTGCAAACCCTTTTAGATTCCAGCTCCTCCCTTACCAATCACACCAGGAACACATAAAAACATGGGATTAGAAAAGCAGAGCCCAGCAACCATATGTTTGCTAAGCATGACTGTGTGAAACACAGAAAGGATGCTTCAGGTCTTAGCCAGGGACCTGCCAAGGCAATCAATACTCCTTAGACCAAGCACTGCTCCTGCACATTTGTGCTACGGGTTTTAAAAACGGGAAACTGAGCCCTGGGAGAGAGGGAATGAACTTGACCCAGATGCCAGGAGAGGCAGGGACAAAGCCAGGACAAGGGACAGGGCTCCAGAATTGACTCTTACCCATCCCTTAGGCTGAAAGAATGATCTGGGGAAAGGCTGGTGTGCCCAGAACTGCTTTTCCAACCACATCAGACCAGCTAATACCAGACAGTGAATCATTCTGCAGACCTTGCATATCTCATATCCTTAAAGAGTCACAACTACAACACCATTGCTATTACTTCTACATTCAAGTACTTCCTGTATGTGCAATGCAGCTCCTTTGAACCAGGGTCAAAACCTACTGAACTACCTCCCCAAGAGCTTCAGCAACCAAAGTGACTGCTGGAGACAGGCAGAAGATTTGAAATAAAATCTGAAATGAAAACACAGAGGAAAGGAGGTCAGCATTGCCAGCTCTCCTGACTCCACTAAAGGTCTTTGATATTTCATGTATCCTCTACAGCTTCAGCTGTTTTGTCTTGTGAGCAAAGGAATAAAGTTCCTAATCCTCACGACTATGAAGAAACAGCTGAAAATGCAACTTCAGGGCAATCAAACAAGAAAACCTGAAAGACAAAGACCCCAGAAGTCATAGTTAATGCAGCCCAAGGAGGTTTTAGTCTTAGTCAAAGCCTCCTGGTACAACTAATGTCTAAAAAACGGCTACAGCACATAGCAAAAGAGGAAGCAGTCACTTGTTTTGTGATTTGAAAGGCATTTGAAAGCCTCTGTATGTTGATTTAATCGTCAATCCATAATTACTCTCCATCTTTCTTCTCTCCTCATATAAAACCATTCTCCAGCACCTACACCATACCTCAACAGAGCTCTGTAACAGCCAGAAAACCCATGATGCAGGATGTTTTGCAGTATTGAGATCCCTTCACTGATCCTAGGAAACAATTCATTGTTCTTTTTTCTTTTCTATTTTGTTTAAAACAGCCATGCCCTCTGTGACCTGCTCCATCTTCCTGCCTCAGTGAGAGTCCTCCCTGCACAGCACCACGCAGGAGCTGACTGCAAGACCTGGGGAGGGCAAAGATTTGGAGAGAGGAAAACTTGGATCAGAGGTGGAGTTTGCCATCTGCACTGGGGGAGTGAGAGGCCCAATAGCCAAAGCATTTCTCTGACTGCCAGCAGTTCTTAGGAGACCCAGTGAGGAGAGGGGAACATTCCCTCAGCCCCTTCCTTAGCACCCTGATCTCTAGTTCCATATTCAGGGGGTGTTCAAAGCACTGTTTCCTGCCAGATAGATGCCATAAAATCCCCCCTTCTGCATGAAATCTCAATTTCCTAATTTGCCACTATTCTCAGTGGCTTCCACATTTTTTTTTTTTCCCATTGTATTTTTTCCTGACTTTTGCAACTCCTGCCAAGCAGGTTAGGGACAAGTTTGGCTTTGCCTGGCACAGGGGCAGAGAGCAGCAGTCAAACCACTCCTGGTATTTCTGTTTTCACCTGAGCCCACATCAGAGTCCAGGATTTTATTCAGTTTTCTGGTGCAGGCAGCTCCAGGGAGACTCTCAATGTGTGCTACATCTTAACCCACAGACCTTTCTAAGCTGAGGCTGAGTTTAAACACATCTGAGCTGGGCTTCAGACAACCCAACTGGGACAACTGGGCAAACTGTAAACTGTGAACAGCATCTGTTGAAACTCTGGACTCTCTCACAGGAAGTGTTCACACACAGCAAGATTTTTATCTGTTACTCAGGCTGAATTAGACCTTATTCTGCAGAAAACATCACTGCAATAAGCTGTGCAACTTGAAGTTGGCAAATTTCATACATTTTTGCTTTGATTTTTCACTTGTTCTCATCAGTTCTCTACACAGTATGCTGGCCTTCAGTCACAGGATGCTGGTTTGGGAGCAGCAGCTAATGATTTAAATCATCTCTTATCTTTTGCCCTCATGAACTCTACCACATAGCAAGTTTCTTTTTGTTTGTAAATAATTCCTTGTCACTGGTCCTCACAGCACCTCTCCTGATTGTTCACAGAGGTGACATTTCATCTTCACCCATTTTACCTGCAAAAAATGAACTGTGAACAAAGACTGAAATACAACTAAACCACTCCAAGGTTAGGAATTCCCTCCCCTCAAAAAAAAAAAAAGATCAACCTCTGATGGCTGCAACATACCCACTATGAGAGATTCTGAAAGGGGGCACTTCCTTAGGGCACAGCACCAAATCTGTAGAGTTTTACATGGTGCCTGTGTTCCAGGTCTCTGCTTGAGCAACCTCTCTTCTACACAGTTCCCACCACAGGAGAAGACATTAATGCCTTCTAACTCTCACATCAGTTAATCCAGGTCCATGCTGGGGTTATTTCTGTAGCCAGCAGCAGCTCAGTTGTGCTGACACATCCTGCTAGCTGAGACTCTGTCAGCCTTGACCTCTAGACAAGGTCTTTCCTCTTCTTGCTCAGCTCTACCTTCAAACCATAAAGCAAGTTTCATTATTTTCTCAGAAGAACCTGAATGCAGCAGTTTCCCATTATTGCTCACAGTGTTACCACCAGAAACTTGTCCCCTGGGCCCCATCTCTCAGATGGCATCCCTGTTCCCTCCAGCCTTGGCTGCAATTCCAGGTCTCAGTGCTGGTTCTGCACTTGCTCAGTAAACACATCGTGTTCTGGATAATGTAAAACATGAGCATCCCGGGCACTGATAAAATTACTTCTGTGCTTACACAGCTACTTAATTTCATTTTGCCATTGATTTGTCATTTTCAAGTTAAATAATAAACATGGATTGTAGCCAGGATCCTGAGTGCTGCTTTCTCCCCTTCTAGTTTTTGATTTATGTGCTTGTTTATTTACTGATTTATTTAAGTACTCCCGACTGCATTTCACACATAATCTGGCAAATCCTGAGGATTTACTTTCACAATTGATTAGAAAAGTCAATGTTTTACAGCTAGGATTAAAATGGAAAAAATCTGGAAGCCTGGATGGAATCTACTTATGACAACTACTATCACCAACAGGCTCCCCAGCCCTTAAAAATCTATGCTGTATGTTGTCAGGCACTGTGAAGACATAACCATTTCCTGCTGCAGGGATTATGTCAATTAAAGAAATACACTTATTCATTTGTCCATTGTGGGAGAGCCTTGGAGGCTTTACATTTAATCAGCACATGGGAAAAGATTTTTTTTAATTTTTTTTTTTTTTTTTCCATTTGCTGGCAGTTTCCTTCTCCCCAAAAGTAAATCAGGCAGGCTGGTAGGCAGTGCTGAGGCAAGCAGCACGTTTGCAATATTGTCACTTCAGTAATCTAAATTTGAAAATTCTAAAAATGTCAACAAGTGATGTTTTGGGTTTCTTCTGTTTTTCCTCAGCTCCAAACCATGTACTACTACTTCAGTTTTATTATTTATAAATCAGCATGAGATTTTTTATTTTTTTTTAATGCATTATGACGGGGTAAACTGCTTTTTAGCTTTTTGATTCTCTGTCAAACAGTGACCCTGGCTCCTTTTGATCCACTCTCACAACCAAAAATAAATCAGTCATCCACACACAGGTCACTCCACAGTGGAATCATTTTCCAGATCATGACAGTTCAGTGCAGGGAAATGCAAAGATTAGGCTGGTGTCAGAAGGCAGATTACAGGGTAGCCTGAAGCAAAGAATTAAATCTACTCCTAATCCCATTCTCCTGGGGCTCAGGTTCTCCTCTTGGCCTTCACTGGTGCTGCAGAGATGGCAAAATTCAATTGTGTTTCACAGTGCCCTCAGTGGTTTGAATTCAGAAGTGGGGCTCTGTTTTGTTCTCCTTTAGGAGTTTAACACAAAAATGTGGGGAGAAAGGAAGGAGACTGTGTGCTGGGGCTGAGAAATTCCAGAAGAGAGCAAGGCATCCCTTTGTTATTAGCTGACCACTGGAATTTGCAGAAGAACAGTCAATATTGATCGACCTCACCTGTTACAGAAAGGTCAAGTGAGCAGACAGGAGAAGGTGATGGGGAAGCACTGCTCTGTGTGTCTTGGTGCTAAAAAGTCATACAAAGGCTGAGACAGCCATGCACAGAGACCCCCACAAGTCTAAGGCACTGGAAAACACCCCAGTTAAGTGAAGATTACCATCCCCATTAGGTGGCAGCCATCATTGCTTAATTGCTACCCAGGGAGGTATCCTGATTAAAAGCAGATGAAGTTTAGCACATCTTAGGCAGTGGGTTACTGCTCAGGTATGAAGGAAAGGGATGAGAAGAAAACCAAGAAATACAAGACTAAGGCACTTTGGGTTAAAGCTGGAGGTGTTCATTTTCATTAGATGAAGCCAGACCCAGGCTGGGTTCCCACTGAACTGGAGTGTCTTCCTCTCCCTGCATCAGGTCAGGGTCTGGCAGGGCCTGGGGCTGACACATCCCTGTTTTGGCATTTGTTGGTTTCCAAGTAGGGAAGGAGAAGGAGAAGAGTTTGCTTGGTCCAGCTGGACACTTCACCAGCCCAGACTGGACTGCTGGCCCAGGCAGTCATGCTCTGGCTCTGCTTCCTCTGCAGAGCTTAGAGCAGCTCAAAAGCACTTTTATTCAGCTATAATCAAGCCCACTGTTCTCACTCTAAATCCTCTGGCCTCAGTGAAGAGTATGGCTTTGTCAAGATAATGTGACCAGTTTTTGTAATTTTTTTTTTCTTAACCCCACAATTCCTCTTTCTTTGGAAGAGCTTTGACCTTTAAATGAAGGTGCATACCAAGAAAAATCCAGAGCTTGTTATCAAGGCAATCTGTGGCCCAGGCTGTGTGGTAATGTCCTCCTGAGGTGAAGAATCAGATCTATCAGTGTCTAGATACTAAGGCCTCTTTTATCCTTGCAAACTCAGAGCTTTCCAAATCTTTAAGCCTGATCAGAGATAGAGCACTACAAGAGCTTACTTAAATCTCAGCAAGCAGAAAAAAGGGTGAGGGGGAAGAGAGCTCAACATAAAATAAAGAACACCACTTTTTAAAGATAAAACATAACTCTAGGTACAATAAAAGCCTTGAGAGAACAGAAGAGATCTTTGTCAGGAATGTTCTCATTCAGTCCCATTGTTTCACTGCATGCTTTTCAGAAAGCCAGCTACTTATATTGCCTTTTTTCCTCTCCTTTCCTGATGCCAGTTCCCATTTCACTAGGAAATTAATCACTGATGAAGTGCTATTCCTGTCTCCCTGCAAGCAGGCCTCAAAAACAGGGTAGCCAGGAAAAAAGATAACATGCAGTCTTATAATCTAAAACCTGAATGTTTTTGCAGCATTTTTATTTATTGTTGTGATGTGGACAGCTGTGGTATAGCATTACATATAGCATTAGCATAGCATTACAGATTAGCATTACATATAGCATATAGCATTACATGCAGGCTAATAATTCCAAGCCATAATACCTACAGATAGATACCTTCAACATGGGTTGAGGCTCCAGAGAAAGGAATTTGCAGAGAGAAAAGCAAAGGGAAGAAGAATTCTGAAACTGCCACACAATTTCCCCTGGGGGTGCTGTGAGCCAACCCTCCCTGGTTCACAGCACACTGCTGGAACACTGTGCCCATGTCCCTGGAAGCCTTGGAGGGATCTCTCATTTTCACAGTTGGGGTACTGCACACACATTTGTTCCTCGAGTTCCATGCCCAGACAAGGAGACAATCACATTTCTGTAGCTTGAGTACCCTTGTGATGAGGCATTAAACTGGTGTGAGTTTTGCACAGAGAAGCAAACTCCCAGAACAGCCATGTCAGCTGGAGTTTGACCTTTCGTTCAACAAAGATGCAGATGAGGGTATTTTCTGGGCACCATGGCTGCATACTGAGCACACAGAAGTTGTCAGATCTGGTACAATCTATTCCCAAACATCTTTAATCTGATGCTCCCCCCAAAAAACAAAGTCCTGACCCCCACAGGAAGGGAGGGGACATTCCTTCCCTATCCCCTGCATGAACTCTTCCAACACTCAGACTGAACTGGTGTGATACACAAACCAAACTGTCACCAGAAATACCCAACTTAGAGCTTGAAAAATGTTTCCCAGCAACGTGTCTAATAAAATACATTTCTCCCTACCAACCTAGTCTCTTTTTACCTTCTGACAATACTCCTACATGGCTATCATGATACTGAGTCTTCACAGCTTTGTCAGAGTCCAGCTGGAGAGCCACCCAAACGAGATGTATTTGGCCTTTGCAGAAGCTTGTCCCTCAGGTTTATAAGGTTATTTTATAAGGTTAAGATACACAATGCACACAATCATTTTTATACAGATTCTAAGTGACTAATCTAATGTGTCCTCTGTTCAAACAGCATGTATCCATTTTTGTAAAATGGATTGGACTGACCCACGTGTAGGATCTGGATGAGTGGGACACACCACCTTCACTCATGCCATAAAAAACTTCAGAGAATTGTTGTGCTGGGAGGTGGTTCAAACTCCTGCACAGCCACGATTTCCAGAGATTCTTATTTTGAAGATCCAGATCTACTAGTGAGCACACTGGTTTTCAGAAGAGCCAAAAATCCAGGAAAACACAATTCCTGCCAAGTCTCCCTTTCCCCCTTTGTTTCCCAAAAGCAATTCATGTGCTGCCCCACTTCTACTGATTCCTGCCTGCCTGGAATATGATGCCCAACTCCATCTGTTCCTACAAACACTACGTTAATAGGTCAGGAACAACACCAAGGACCTGATAACTCAGTGGTCACAGACTGAGCATTACAGGTGCTTGCAGAGAGATGAATTCAGGATGACACCACCAGCAGTCAGGAGCTTGTTTCAGAACATGCAGTCTGGAAGAATGAGCAAAGCAGAACAAGCATCACCCCCAGAGCAGGGTAGCCCAGCAGTGGTGAACTTATGACTAAGTTTTTGGCCCTATCACTTCATTTCTCCCAGTGCCTCCTGTCAGATTTAGTTCCTCACCCCTAGAGAAAGCCTCCTTCCCATGACACAGATAAAAAGCCTGGGATCATTGTGCAATCCTGATTATCTGTAGCCTATCAGGCCACAAAAGAAAACCCATGAAGTCATCCTTAAAACTAAACATTCTCCCACCTTCTTCTGGGAAGTGCTTTAGCTTTGCAAATTGAGTTGCTTTCTTGCTTTTTCTACAGTGATTTGGTTTGTATCTCAAACCTACTTGTAACTAAGTAAACCTATTCTACTGATTTTAATGTTTTATTGTTTCTTTGCACTCCCTTGCTCACTGTCTCCCTGATGATTCTTTTTCTCTGTTCTTACTAAAGCATTTCCAGGTCAGGGACTGCCCTTTTTTTATTCTTTGTTGTATTGGGGTTTCCCCCCCCCCCCTCTGTATTTAATCTGTTTCTGCATTTGTCTCTCTCATAGCAGAGTTTTCAGTAATGAGTTTGAAGACATTCCCTCATGGCCAGTTTTGTTTCCTGTTGCTGTTTTCTCTCCTTTATACTGGAGCAAAGAAGGAAACCTCCAATGAGTTGTGCATCAGCCCATTGATTAAGTGGAGTACATTTCCACGAAGTAATTACCATTGCCTAAGCTATACCCAAGCACAGCAAATCATTTTTATTTCTGTATGTTCTGCAACTCAAAGAAAGAAGCCCAAGTCATAAACAGACAGAATATGAATTGCCAGAAAAATCCCAGGTTGTGTACAGCTCATTTATAACCCAGCCAGCCCAGTGTTTGCAGAGGTTTTCACCCACTAAACATCTCATAAATCATGGACTTCCTTTAAGAAGATAACAATAATTCCAAAGAGGTAAATGGGATTGGTCTGGATCATTATGTTCTCCCCTAAGGGCAGGGAGTTGAAAGTTTTAATTTTCTTTCATCAATCTAAGTCATCACCCAAGGCTGGAGTGTTATGTTTGACTTCCAGTACTGGAAACCTTAGATAAATTGAGATCTGAACACCCTTCAGAGAGGTCTCAAGTGATGCTACTGCACTTGTTGAGAAATCTGTATCTGCCTGTGAGCAGAGGATTATAACCCTGCACCAAACCCACTGGGGGATCAAGGACTAAAGCCACCAGCAGAGGAGCCCATGTTCCTGCCATGGCTTTACAAGCAAAGAGAAGGAGACAGGGAGATGTCAAGGTTGTGACCAGGACTTCCCAAACAGTCTCTGTGTGCAGGCACAGCATGGATTTGGGAGTACTGAATTCACTGCACATGTTCTGCAGAGCTGATTTCTGCAGGGAATGTATCTGGGGCTTCCATCCATCTGGCTATGGAGTAAACCATTCCTCCAAGCTATCTCACTGACATTTGGGAGCCTGAATGATTGTTTGAAATCCTTAGAATCTAGGCAGAAAAAGAAAATATGGCCCCATGATCTCAAGGGTACAGTACCCAGGGGAGGAGGGTTTCTCCCCTGTAACTGCAGCTGAAAGCTACACTGTCCCACCATGACAGGTCTGTGGTGCTGTGCAGTTGTCTCCCCCATCTCTCCAGGACTGTATCCCCCCCTCTGCACCTGAATCCTGCCCTGGTTGCTGTTTCCATGGGCTCTGGAGCAGCACTGGGCTTTTTTGCTACATTTGTGTAGCAGAGGATCCTAGAATCCTTGCTTATAGTTTATGGCTGATGTGACACCAATTCCAGCCACGACAAGCACAACAGAAAAAGTGCATCCCTGAGCTAATTTTTCCTTTTCCCAGTTCATCTTGTGGATCTTTTTTGCATCCAATTAATATTTTTCAAAAACGTGCTAATTATTTTAAAGAACTTGCTGAATAATTTATATGCACAATTTTCAGTATGTCTTGTTCCTCTGTTAATTTTTTATTGGAATCAACTTGGTTTTAGCCAATTGTAATAATTCTTTGCATTCCTATCAAGAACAGAGGCTCTTTCTGATAGCTGTGCAGTGAAAGAGATATTAAATGTTCCCTATAGTCCATAACCATGTAGAGAAAAATACAGCAAAAGACTGAGACAAGAAGGCACTCAACAGGGAAGCTCATAAGGCACAAGTGGGAAAGAAAACTATTACAGAACCACCACCAAGCACCAATTGATTCTGACTTACCTGGAGTTCCTAAATGCTTCAGAGGAATCCTGGAAGGAAGGAATTCAGCACAGTCTCCCATGTGGGATGGTCCAAGCCTCAAGCATGTCAGCTTTGAGTTTTCTTGCAGTATGCTTCACATCTTAAACCTGGAAAAGAAAATGCCATGTTAATACATCAAAGGACAAAGCAACCTGGAGCAGACAGTGTTAGAAATCAATTTAGTAACAGTTTTCCATTCTGGCAAAAGCTTGTTGATGGCACGTTGCAAAAGCTATGCTAAGAACTGCTTCTGCAGGCAAGAAGAAAACCAGGGCACCAAGTTCAATGCATTCTTAAACCATCTGCTCATGATGCCAACAGAGAAGTCCTGCTTTTAATAATTTTGCAAAGTTTGTCAAACCTGTTTCCTGTGGACCACAGAAGGCAACTTGAGCAACTGACTGCAGTGGAATGAAAGCAATGGGCAAATCAGTCAAGTTGAAAACAGCCTTGAAACAAGAGCCACCTTTTCTAGATTCTTGCAGATACTGGAGTTGGTAGCAACACGCCTGAGAAGTCAAATCTAAGTGCCAAAAGGGGATTTCTGTGCTGCAGAATCTCAACCACACACCCACTGGTGCAGGGTTTGAAGGAAAGACAGAACTGCAGTGGACTAAACTTCCCTTGCTACCGCTTGAATTAAAATTTTCAGCACCCTTTTTGGGATACAGAATTGAGTTACAGGTCAAAAGGAGCATCACAGAGTATTTAACTAAAATCTATTCCAATAAAAGGAAATCCCAGCTAAGGAAGAGATATTCAAAAGGTATGGATGTACTTCCTAGAATCAATGTTTTGACCCTTTCACATTGATGATGTGCTCTCTAAAATCTAATACCAAGTTATAATGTTTTAAGAGCAGCATATTATATTTAGCTGCTTGCCTAGATTTCCTTGTACACTAAACTGAAGCCCACAGCAATACTTCCCTTGCTTTTGTTCTTTTCCCTCTAATTATACTGAGGAACTAATTAGCTTATGGGCAGAAATAGTCCATAGACTACTGTTGCTTCAAAAACTCAAGGACTGCTCTTGCTACTTGCTCATACCTTATGAATATTTTCATTCAGCCAAAAAAAACACCAGACAACCAAAAAACAAATGAAAAAAAATTCTGCCCTAAGTTTTCTCCTTTTTTAAAAGTTCCCTTATCTCCCTGGTGTCCTCCTGCTTGTTACCACAACTGAATCCCAAAGTCTGATTCTGTTTGTCCCTGATCTACAGCACTCCTCTACACTAGAAATGGTGCCTGTGCTCCAAAACACGACTGTTCCTAACTAACAGGACTAAAATTATTAGGATCTTTTCCTGTAGCCTTTATGTGGATGAGTAGGCTACCTCTAGTATATTGCCATCTGGAGCAATTCAACAGCAGCTGTCAATAGTGTAACCATGAATTTTTTCATCTGAGAAAATGATTGTGAAATTGGATTATCATAGAACACATTTCAGTGAAAGCACACTGGCTTTTCTTTTTTTTTTTTTTTTTAAGTATAAGCTCCATAAAAGATGTTAAAATCTGCAGTGTTAACTCACTGCTAGCAGCAGAAACCTGTGCTCAATTCACAAAGTCTACCACACATTAAGACACTCTAAAAAGAGTAAATTTTTCAACTCATCAGCTCACCACGGAGTCAACTTAAGGCATTGATTAATAGAGCCCTTGCTATCCCAGCTGAACCCATGAGTAGCTTAGTAAGACACAAAGTATTCTGCTCAGGGTTTTCAGTTTAATACCTTTTATTGATTTTCTTATAAGAAAATACAATAACATTGTGCATTTAAAGCAGTCTTCACAAGAGGTAAATTCTGTGCAGGCACATGAAAAGTAACATGAATCCACTTTGGCTGTGTCACCAATCCACATGAACTTTATTAAGCAAGAAAATTAAATATCTAGCAAAAAGCTTTCAAACAACAACTCATAAGCATGTACCCAGTATGTGCTGTGCACCAAGGTCATCCACTCCTTTTAACCTGCTCTCTGGCATCCCCAGCTGTAGTGTCTCTGTACTTGGCACAGATTTCATTCCTGGTTTCTCCACAGCCCTTTATTGCACAGAAGATCCTTCAGAGTTGTCACCCTCCCCAGACCCCCTTGTGTGTTTTCCACTCCAGACCCACTACATCACCTCCCCATCACCAGCCCTCTCTTCACCCCAAGGCAGTTTGACACCCCTACCCTCAAAATCTCTTCCAGCCACAAAGCCTGCTTTCTGCCCTGCTGACACCAGCCCCCTGGGACTCATACCCCAAACAGGCACAATAAAACATCTGTGTGTTTTCCCCAGGCTGAACCAACGTGTTCAAGTGCTCCCATTCCCTTGATTTCTGATGGCAAAGACAAACCAACCCATTCCCCTCAAAGCCATCAACCCCTCCCAGCAAATTGGTAGGAGTGGAGCCAGTCCACAGGGAAGAGGCAGCTGCCTAGAGCTCAGGAGTGCAACCAGGTGGCAACCAGGTTATTTTTGTTCTTTATTTTATCTCATTTTGTTTTTACATGTCTTGCCTACAGCCAAAGGCCCATAATGACCACCACTGGGAAGCTCCATCATCCCGTGGGGATCTTCTCCCTCAGCCACAGCATAATGCAGGTTTCAGGCATTGCTGTAACAGCCTGAACACAACCCTCTCCTCTGCCCAACAGTGACCCCTTTGTGACACTGCTCAATAACAAGCACAGACACTGGGGGAGGGGGAAGGGGATTGTAATCATTAAATTGTAAATCCCTTTAAATGCAAAGATCAAAGGGAAAGTTTCAATCCAATGACACATAATTAAAAATGCAGACGTGAAGGGCTTTGATTCATGAACACTTCTGCACTTTTAAATTGTTGCCAGGGAGATCAGGGCATGAGAAAATTAAAAACCATTACGCTTCAAAAAGGATAAATGATTTTCACAGATTTCTAACGTTATTTCCTGTCGCACAGATTTTTGTTTTAACATTTCCCCTGCCCTGTCTGGGCAGATTACTTCTGAAAAATGTTTTTCAGAAAATGATGAGGACTCAATGTGACTAAAAGGAGATGAGTGAACTTGTTGGATTGGGTGTTCCCATTGTTACTTACTGGTAAATGCTTAGGGCAGGTGAAGAGAAGCCCCATCACACACATTTTACCCTTTTACCTGTGTTTTAATTTAAAAGGTTGTGATCTTTTAATTTATTGTTCTTTTCTAATTGAACCAGCACAATACAAGGTAGTACAGGCCATAAGCCAAATCTCCCTGAAGTTCAAGGACATATTCCCCTGGCTGTAGTGGTTTCAATCTGTTTGTTTAATAACTCTCACTTGCAAAAGTCAAAACTCTTAACTGAAAGGAAAAGGCTGCTTCTCATTTCATAAATAAATGAGATTTATAAATTGGACATGATTCTCAACAAGCACATCACAGATGTTAGACTAAATCTAGGGCTGTCAACTATGGCAAATGCTCCAACTTCTTACCCATACCCCCTCAGATCTGTCCTGCTTCAACACCTACCTTTAACACTCCCAGCTCGCACCTAAGACATCCAAGTGCTTTAAAACCACCCCGGTCTTACCAGAGACAAGCAATACTGTTTCATATTTGCATGTGTTTAGAAGTTAATTTTGGGGCCAGAAACCTTACAGCTGAAATGCACCTGTGAGATGACAGCTTGCAAGGCATCCATGGGCAGCATTTTTGTTCATGGCCTGAAAGTATAATAAAGTCTTTAGTGCTGAACTCACTCTGCTTCTTCACCACTGACCACATGAAGGGTGAGGATGACCACCCCAAAACCTACAGTGCACACAGGTAGATATTAGGTTGTCCTGTATTCCACCAGCTGCACATGGAGGAGAGGATGGGCAGCAAACACCCACTTTGGACACCTTTGGATCATGTAGGTGTCTTGGTTTGTCTGTCTAAAGGTACACAGGATAAATCCCACTATTCAGAAGGTGCACCCTAGGGTGAAGGAGGAGGTGCAGCCCCAGAGGCACAGCAGCTCTAAATACACCAGAAATCCCATTCTGTTTGTGTGCCTTGGAAATTCAGGACTCTACTCTTCTAACAAACTAAGTTACAGCTGAAATAACATCCACATCAGGCTGACTTGCTCCTCACTCTACTGTGGCATTTCTCAGCTGTCAGTCAAGCCAACCTTTGCAAAATTTTCCCTGTGGGTGGAAAAGCCAGAGACAAGTAGCAGCAGACCAACAGAGCACTGAACAGTTCAGCAGGCATTTGATGGTGAAAGCAAAATCTTTTTGTATTTACTTCTGAACACAGAAATCAGACATTGCTTCTGCTCCAGACTGAGCTACTTCTGAAAAAAAAAAAGTGTCTCCACAGTGGCAGCCATCCCAAAAATGCACTGATGCCTGCCTTTGGCAAAACAGTTCCAGAGATAAGATGTCCCACATGCAGGTTTCTAATATATTACCTCTTTTTGCTATTTACTGCTTCTAATATCTGAGTAGCAAATAAGACAAGATGAATTAATCTTTCCTTCAGTTGGTGGTTGTTCAAGAACATGTTATTATTATTTTTTGTTTATGGTTATTGGATCAATAATGTTGCTACATAATTCTTATTCTGCAGATTTCACTCCAAAGGAGATTTTCTAGTCTGTTTCTTTGTGGCACAGACCATAACATTTAATCCATTTACTGCAAGCCTTAGATCAGTAACTTGCATTTGACCACTGAAAAAGCATCTGCTGTTGATTTGAGGATTTCAAAAAGCAGTTTATTCAATTTTTTAGCTGCCTTATTTATGTGAGTTTGGGGCTTTCTCCAGTAATGATTAGGTCCCAATCAGTATTTTCTATGTGCATAAAAGTCTTTCATGTTCAAGCATCTGGGACACTGCACAAATATCAAGCCTTCCTCCCACTCTATTTTCTGCTGAAAAACTTGTGATTTTTCTCTGAGTATACTTGTCAGCTGCTCTATTACAAGATCAGGTCTGGGATTTGAGCTCTTTGTCATTCTCTGCATTTCTTTACCTTACTTGTCAAAACACATCCAATTCAGTGCCATGATAACACCTTTATGTACTGGAGATCAGGTTAGGACTGAACTAGAGACAGAGAAGATGGAGTAAGTAGCTCTCTTCTGCACCAGTAGGCCACTGCCCTGAACTGTCCAGATGCCACTTGACTCTCCTTCCTCCCAGACATGTACACAAGGAAGGGGAACAGCAAATAACTTTGTCCCTCAGTACATCTGAACTTCACAGGAAAAAGTATGAAAGGAAGGAGAAGAGTCACAGCAACCCCAGATCTCCCAGCATGGTACTCCTGCAATTCCAATTTTTGTTGCTATCAGCTCTGAGCAGCGTGTGCTGTTTGTATATTGGCTTGCCAAAACTGGCAAGACAGGTTCTGATAAAACAGATGTGAGAGCAGTTTCCTACATCACCAATCTCTGCTCAGCCACCATGCCAAATATTGTACTATTCTCTTTCATCCCCACGGTCAGAATCTGACTCTTCCCAGGACTAATAGCAGGAGCTAGGCAGGAACAGATGTTCTGATCTCCAGCATGCTTGAAAGCAGAGGCAGCAGCCTCACAGCTGAACAAAACCCTTAGCTGTTTGACTTTATTTATGCATTTCCATTTCAGTCACAAAATAGTGAACTGCCATTCAAGCATTTAGGCCTGGTTTAGAGACTGGTGGTGTGGCTTTTTTTGCTGCATTGTCATTTATGCTGACCTCAGTGATGCTAACGTTGGTCCCAGGCTCACTGCAAGTCCAGGAAAAGGAAGAAAACAAAACTATTTAATCTGAATTATGTTTATCAGTAATGAATTCTGTTAACTACTTGGTTGTTTGCAGCAGCTCCAGTTTACCATGTTTAATTTGCACTGTAGGGCAAAGACCACCATCGTTTCTGACAGCCTCTGGTTTATCAAGCATACTGTGGAAAATACTATTTTAAGACAGGCAGGTAGCCAGATTGCTGACACTCTTTAGACACCTGTCTATTTGAAACACTTCTCTTCCTTAACCCTCTCAGCCTTGCCAGGACTAGGACCATTAGGAAGGGAAGATGAAGAGGAAATCCTCATCCAGAGATAAGAGTTGCCACCTGTCTTTTCTGCCCTATTGGAAATTATATATTACAAGTTGAGAGTCTCTCTTCTCACCCACTAGAGTGGCTGGCAACTGAGTGCTGTCTGTGTCACAGAAGGCTCCCAATCCACTCTGCCGTGCACTTCTGAGAAGAAATCAGTGTTCTCCATGTTCTGCAGGTCTCCTTTACCAAACAGCTACTTTGCAATATGCTTCCTCTGCTCAGCTTGTCCTTGAGTTGGAGTGGTTGCTTTATACTAGGAGAGACAATATGTTATAGGCATGTTTGTGTTTTTTTTTAAAAAAAAGGCCAAGTTCAGCATAATATCACTGTACTGGGACTCAAGAGATTTGCATTCATCTTCTGACTCTGTCACTAACTGACTGGATGACCTCAGCTTCACCACCCAGAAGGTACTGATGAGAGTCATCAAACAGCTACTGGTGTGTCAAACACACAAAAGCTGGGGCTGAGCAGTGCTGGAGAACAGTGAGGCAGGCATGATTATTCCCAAACACATGCAGTCTCATAATATTGCCTTCATTTGGCATAACACTGCCTGAAAACACTGAGAGGAAAACACTGTTTTATTGATAACTGGGAGATACAAGCAGAATATCTGCATTGCCCTGGCAGACAAACAAAATCCCTGCATCCCGCAGGTAATTACCATCTCCTAATTGGGTCTGAAAACAGGAGATTTGAGAGTCTGAATGCATGGAGTTTGCACCAAAATGAACAATTACTTGTCTGAGGGATTCAGTGGTTTCAAAACACAAACAGGAAGACACTGAAACCGAGGTTGAGCTGCAGATTTACTTGTGAATTTGCAGATAGCCCTCAGCGACCTCTCCTAACAAGCTGCCTCCTTCTGCAGCTCAGAAGCCACACTCACCCCTTCTCTCATTTTTATCTGCCACTCTGGGCTCATTACATCAGTTTAACTAATAGCAATTAATATGAAAATTAAAACTGATAGCAAAATTAAGCACTTGGAAGGCAGTCACTGTTCTGCACAACCCTGGCATGTCTAGTTAGTGTGGTACCACCACCCCAGTACCAACCTGCACTTTGCAGGCCAGCCCTCTCTTTCTTGCTGCAATCCCCCTAATTCTGTGAGAAGATGCTCTTCATCCCTCCCCACTCAGTTCACTCATCACACCCCTGGGCAGCAGCCACATTTAAGCAGCTTTAGGATGTGACAGGATAGTTCCCTTTCCTGCTGTTGATGCATCCAAGGATTTGGTAACGCAGCTCCTGATGCAGAGACCAAAACCAGGCCCAGGCCTGCTCAGTACCAACACAGAGCTCTTCAAAAAGTCAGGTTTACTGTCAAAATCCCATTCCTGACACAGGAAGAATGGAGACCCTCTAAAAACCTGTCTGTGACCTTAAGAGTTTCATTTCTCTTGGTTTACAAAATACCTGCTTTGTCAGTCTAGATATTTACTTATTCAGAGTTTGTGTAACACTTTGAAGGCATCAGCTGCATCCCAGAGCTAAAATATTACAAAAAGGGTTCTGTTAGCTTCCAGCCTTCACTCAGCAGCACTTTAAATATCATTTGCACCAACTTTCTTGTGACAACAGCCTCTCACATAAGATCAATGTCCAAACTTTACACCCATGGCATGCAACCTAAAACTCACCTACCTGAAATGAGTTGGCAGAATCAGAACTATCCTCTACATTTTCCAGTACCAAGGCTCCAGACACACATTTTACAAACATCCTTTCAGCAAGGGACTGTGTCAGTTTACTGATACAATGATCAGCATAAATCTGCAAAACTCTTTTGCTGACATTGTTGACAGGGAACAAAACACAGTGTTAAGCACACTCAGCCCTCAGTCCCCCAAGTGCAGCTTATCTGGAGTTTCTCTGGAGGGAGGATGCTGTGATTTTATGCTGTTGCATCCAATTTTATATTGACACCTGCTGTGTATGACTGGAGCTATAACTGTGTTGTACCCAAGAGCTATCCTTACCATGCACTGACTATGCTGTAACTACCTCCAAAGTATATTTATAAATGTTTCCAAGCAGTGAAATAACATCTGTATTGATCTAAAGAACGTTTTATTGATTAAAGACTGCAGAAGAAACAATATGAAATGCAGGCCCATTATTTAACAATGTCTTTCCAGTACCTGTAGTGAAAATTTCAGAACATGAGGTTGTTAAATTTTTA
Source organism: Florisuga fusca (assembly GCA_038090715.1). Taxonomy (NCBI): domain Eukaryota; kingdom Metazoa; phylum Chordata; class Aves; order Apodiformes; family Trochilidae; genus Florisuga; species Florisuga fusca. The sequence goes on along the minus strand of JAAWXA010000046.1, from coordinate 2,267,499 downwards.
ATCAAATGGCTCCCACTGAGACTGGTGTAATGATGCAAAGCCCAAACACTAAACTTTGGGTTTCCCCCCTTCTGTTCCCTTCTGCAGGAGGGAAGGAAAAGATCCACAAGTGAAAAATGCTTCTAGACACTGAAAAAGAGAAGACAGGATGAAAGTGCATCTCCATACTGCTCCAAGATGGGGCATAGGTCTAGGACTGAGAAACCTTTTGGGAAGGAGTTTTATCCAGATCTCCACCAGCCTGCACTTCAACAGCTTCCAGTGTGTTTGATGTCAAATTAAAAAGACATTTTGTGGTGTTGAAGGGGCACCCACCTTCACAGCTTTAGCCTCATCCTTGCAGAGAGAGGAAGGAGATTTGGAAGAGAGCCCTAGGAATGGCAGCTGAGTGGCAATTACCTGCTTTTAAAGAAACCCCCCTGGCAAACCTAGCTGAGTGTTTTCAGGTATAGCATGGAGCAGGAGAAACTTGGCAGAGAGAGAGGGGATCAGCAAAAGGCTGCCTCCTGGCAGAGGCTGACAATTTATTGTACCTTTTAGCTCATGCCTTGCATTTCTGTTTCGTTCCTTAAAGAGAAATTCAGAAAACACCAACTGACATCTCTGCTAGGAAATACAAAATGTAAGTAAAACCCAACAGCCACCTGGGAAATCCATTGGGAATTTCTAATCCATTTTTTGAATTTTCAAAGGCTTTCAGACTCCACAGCTCTGAACTTTCCAAGACTGAGATTCTGTTCTTGTATGAGAAATTCAGTATCAATTGTTTTACCATTGATGTTATCTTGTAAGGGGAAAGACACCACAAGAAGGTGATGAAAATCTTTGTCAGGAAATAGGTCAAAATTAATGTTTGAGGACAAAAGTAAAGAATGTGGCAGAATCCAGGTTTCTGATGTTGTTCAAAGGTTTGATGAGCTATTATGCTAGACACATTTTTAATATTTCTTGATACATTTACAGTAAGCAAAGAAAAATCTTGTGATTTTGATATCATAGGAAAGTTTATAGAGATTTTTGATGTCTGTCAGAATCACTTGGGAGAGAAACAGTCACTGTGTAGGAACCTGAGGAATTAAAGTCCTGGTAAAATTCATAGTCAGCTGTATGAAGACACCTGAGCAAGCAGAAGGCCACTGCCCATGCTAGGGAGTTGGAACTAAATGAGCTTAAGGTCCCTTTCAACCCAAACCACTGATTTTATGGCTAATGATTCTAACTTTCCCTTGTTGTTTTTGTTTGGTTGGTTTTTCCTATTTTGCTCCTTATAGTCTTCAAAACTTCTCCCTGTTGAAGAAATGAAGATGAATTAAGCTAGACTGAGTGAGCCCAAGCTAGACAGTCAACTGAAGAAACTATTTTCTGTTTGGCAATTTTCTACACCAGAAATCAATACCAGCTCCCAAGAGATACCTTCTGAAATACCTTTTGCCAGGTTGAGACAATGAAGCCTGTGCTGGAGCACACAGCAGGTAAAGAAAAAAAAAGAACCTGAACTGCAGCACATCTGCCTGAAAGACTCATTATGGTCTTTGTTAAGCCTCTTCACATCTCTTTTCATACCAGCATTGTGCTTTTAATTCAGAATGGGAGACTCTGCACTAGCTTTGTTAGGAGCCTTGTGTTGAAGACTAAAAGTATGACAGCAATTTTATTACCAGGGCTGGAAAGGAATTTGCTTTTCCAAGTTATACATTGTCTTTTTCAATCTTATCCCAAAGCACAGAAAAATTATTTGAGGGCAGAGGGGAGGTGTTTACACACATGCATGTATCTTTTTAGCTTTTCCCACACACACACACACACACCCTTCCCTGACTTGATTTGCTTTATTAATCATGCTGAATATTTTTTTATACATTTTTCAGCCACTGGTTTTGAAAGTTGCATAATTGAAAGCCTTTTTGTAATAGTTTCATGTTGCTATTTTCAGGGAGTAAACACACTTCATCAAAATTACTTCCTAAACAGTACTTACAAACCAGAGCACTCTTGCAGCTACCAACCCCCTCTCCCCCACAAACACTTTTTCAGAATAATATATAGTAGGGAGCATTTTGAGATGGGATTTTATCCTTTAGGAGTAATAGCACATGAAATTGCAATTTTAAGAACATTTTGTTCTGTGTGTGAAAAAACGTTTGGTGATTTCTAAGGATAAGGACAGTTTGAGTATTCTCTCAAACGATGGGCTGAGTACACAGCCTGTATTCTACCTGGACTCCTCCTTGGAGAGAGCTGCAGCTCCTCCTCTAATTGAGGCACTGAATTTGGACCCAGTTCAGCTGAGTGGAGTTCCTGGTTAGACTTCAGATACCTCAAGTCATTTGGAACAGCTTGGGAATAACGGATAATGGAATTGGGTCCTTAGAGATCATGTTTTCTGCAGTATATATGGTACTTGGCAGAAAAAGTTTTACTCAGAATTTGAGGCAAGCCTGACAGGTAATACTGCAAACTGAATGTGGGATCCATGAACTCTGAGAATCTGAAGGAGAGTGTCTTAACTCCAGCAATTATCACCCAGAAAGTTAATTTCTCAGCACCAGTTACAGCCCAAGATGGTTTTGCAATGGCTGAAACCAACCAGGGAACTCAGAGAGAAGAACTTGTAGATTGGAATCTTTTGGTCACAAGCAGTCACCAAGGGAAGGGCCAAATCTAGGAGTGAGAATGCAATAAAACTGGGGAGATTCACCAAAGTAAGGTGGAACAGAAGTTTATCTAGAGCCAGACAGGAGGGCTTCCCCCTTGTGCCTCTCCTTGTCACATTTCAAGGAAGTTAGGGAGCCAAGAACCTGGCTGAAATGCAGCCTGGCCAAGCTGCAGGGAAGCCCCTCGGGGATGTTCAGACAATGTAATGAGGGAGGGGAATGCAGACCCTGTGTTCAGAGCATTTACAAAACAAACCCAGTCCCTCTTACTGTTTTGCTACTGGAAACAGACTTTTCTTTCCACTTAGTTCCAGTTCATTAACTGCTACCACTGAATGCTTCTTATTTTAATTTCTTTGATCAAATTCAGACAGGTTCTCTTAGCATTCTGCCAGAGCACAAGTTTTGGCTTAGTTAATGGAATATAGGGCTAATTTACATTAACAACTATTACAGGACACCCAGAGGCATTCAGACAGTCCAATCACACAAGAGTCTCAGCATTTTCATCTCATATTTTAAAGGAAAAATACCACCTCATGCAATGGGAAAGCTAATGGCCCACTTCCTTGAACAGAGCTTCAAAACAGAATAAAAACAAACAAAAAAAAACCCCTGTGTGCTTTGACAGTATGGGGACACAATGGACATAGAGAGGTCCTGCAGAGACATGTAAGTGGAGACTCCACAATGATCCAGGATAGGAAAGGCCATTTCCAGTCTGGCCTCAGGTCCTGTGATAGCTTCCTGCCAACCTAAAGGCCCTTACCTGGAACTCTCCAAGTGACCCAAGTGTTTCCAAGCATGGTGTCCATGGAATCCAAATAAAACTGGCTGAAATGAAGACAACTGCAAAGAGACCAAGCCCTTTCCTAACTTGGATTTAATTCAGTGTTTTACCACAAAAGTTTTATCTCTATAGCATATGTTCTCAGAGAATCCAGAGATATCTTACATCATTTTCCTGTCATCTTTGGATTTGAACAGTTTGCAAGAAAAATCAGCTGCAAAGAACCAAAGACTTCTGATTGGAATAAAACGTTCCCACATTTGAGCAACAACTGTACCAGTGAAAGTCACTCTCATACCATACAACACACCAAGTAAGGTCTGATGCAGGGTTGAATGATGGATGGAAGTCCTCTGACTGTGACAGTGACCACCTTGGTGTAAGGAAGAGGCAGGAATATCACTCACTTCAAGTAAAAAAGTCACATGGGCATATCAAAAATCTCTGAACCAAGCTTAGACCAGTTGGCAGGCAGAGGTAATAAATGAAGGGCTTCTAACTTATCAGAAGTTAACTGCATAAAAAGTAATAGTTATTTTGATCTTTAGTACCACCTGATGCTTCCTCATGATTGAAAGACAACTTCTAAAACGTCAGAAGACATGGAGAACATACTCTTGATTCAGAAGGACTTGGGTTGGTACAAACACACACAAAACTCGCTGCATCCCAAGGCAAAACTTGTTGTTTTCCCTTTGTTCATCACAGGAGGGTCACAGTTGCACAAGAGAACAAAAACTAACTAAACAAAGCTGACCAGGGGAAAACATGTGGCCTTGTAAATACTGAAACAAACAACATTCCTATTCAAGTTTTATGGCACAAGCCTAACACTACTTTCATTCAGTTTTCTACATTAGAGGCAGATGGACCCTGGAAGGGCAACAATAATATTGACTGAAAACATTTCCACTGAAACTTTTTCCCGACAAGATCTCAAGATATTGGCACCTGGAACAAGTCCAGGAGGAGGGATCATGCTGCTGGGAGGAGCATTACACCACATTCTGCTATGGCCACAATAAAGAAAAATATCAAGAGTACAAACCCCCTTTGAAGTCAAGATTTCCAGGGGGAGTTCATAAAGCCACAAAAGCTCCCAGTCAAATTCCTGTTGGTTTATATATAAATAGGGGAAGTGAAATAATTGTGGGAAAGGTGGAGTCTGGGGCAGAACAATTGTTTTGATTATTTCAGCTGCAACCACACCAAACCAGTTTCCAGCTGATTTCATTGCAGCTAAGCACCCAGGATTTTATTGTCATCATTTCTAGTAGTCAAAATCTTTTTCTATCCTATTGAAGCTTCTCCTCTGCCTCTTGACCTCCTAGAGCATCGCAAATGTGAAACAATGTAACATAAATCTCAAAATACGCTATTACTGAAAATGGAGAGGGCAATTTCCATTTATTTCATGGCAACCATCTTCCCCCTTTGCTTTCCCATGAGGTTGGGTTTTGACTGTTTTGTTTTTGAAGCTGGGCAATTCAGCCCCCACTCCCTGTTGTTCCTTCATGGGGTAATTAGGATTTTAAAAGTAATATAAACACCCTTTGCAGCATGCTGTTAATTCCCTCCAGGTTGCTGGGAACCATCAGCTTCAGTATTTGGGTTTTTAACCGACTCAAAAACACCCAACACGTCAGAGGTTGTACCAGATTTGGGATAATTCACCTTTAACTCACTACAAGAAAAACAAGTCTGGAAGAACCACAAATCCCAGCACAAGTCATGCCTACAACCTGCTCTGAGCCCTGAGACTCAGGAGGGACCCAAAAGGGTCATCCCCCTCCCTCTGCCAGCTGTCCTCCTCCAGGTCCTCCTCCAGGCATCAACAGGAACGGGAACATGCTACAGGAAACCCTGAATCAGATCAAACATGGAAATCTTCTGACAGCCATTATACTTTATTTATATATATATATATATACACACACATATATATATATAGAGATATTATTCTTTCAGCCTTTAACTGAAAATTACTATACATAAATTTTGTAAACAGAATTGTGTAAGAAATAATGATGGTTTAACAGGAACCAGTGCCCGTAATTTGGGAAACAGTTAAATGGAAAAAATTCAGAAGCAGTTTACAGGAAAGAAATAATACTGTAATACACAGATTGCAGGGTAATTTCATTTATCTTCTACGTGCCTCTCTGAAAAGGGAAACAATTTTATGAAGAAAACCCACTACTACAGAGCTCTGCACTTTTTCAATGCCCTATGTGTGCAAACAAAAAGTTACTGTATAATTTTCAGCAAAGATTTGACACCACTTTCCACAATAAGCATTATTATAAGCAATTAAAAACTGAACTGCACTTGTCAGAGAAGTGCCTACAGTCTACATCAGTGAGCATTAACAACCACTTCTATCTGGCATGTTTGCTTATGCATTAATACTCTGATTAACCCAGCTCAGAACATGAAAGCAGCTGTACCTGGCTTCAGCCAAACACCTTCTCTTCAACATGGGCCCAGAAGTTCACACCTGGAGACAAGAAAGCTGTGCAAATATGTAAGGCACTTCCCAAGCAGTTTCACAGCCTCTGACTATTGTCAATTCAAGGAATTGCTCAAATCTAGCAACACTCAATAAATATCTCCTCCAAGCACTGCACAGGCTCTGGGTCCCACACACTTTTATACAAGCCTTTGGCAAGGAGTTTCTCAGACCAGCTAACACCTCTGTTTGCTTTCAATACAGCTGCTACAATTCTTAATTATCTGTTTTTTAGGAAAAGAATGCAGGGAAAACAAAATTCTTATTTTTTTAATTATTATTTGTTTCTCTGGCAGCTGTAAAATACTGAGCTGATGTTTCAGTGGCATTTCAGTGGGCTCTGAAGAGTGGCACACAGTTTTTATACAGCTATACAACTTCAGAAAAGAACAGTCTGGCTTCATAATCTGGTTACCAGCACATCACTGAAGCTTTACAGAGACCAAAGACTTTGATACCAAAACAACTCTATCTGTACTTGAGGCTGTTCTAGTTGAATCTCATCTTTGTATACCAGTGATAAATTGAAATATAGGGTAAGGCACAAACTAGTCAGCCAAAACTAAATGATCCTTTTACTGTCTTAAGAAACACTGGCTTGGAGCAGCAGCATGAGTCAATCAGCACGGCTTCATCACACCCAGTGTGCCTGCTTCTGCTGACATAACAACAGAAGAGAAGGGAGGCAGCAGTTTTTAATACTCTCTGCTTTTGTTTACCCTCAAGAGAGTTTGTATACAGTGCTCAGACTCCAAGACATCAAAGTATTAATGAAGAGTTTTTAAACTGTCAGGCTAGCTCTGACAATTGAGAAACAGCTTCTCCCTTAAGTTTCCATGGTTACTGCATCCCTAAAGTGCAATTCAAGCCACTTACACCATAATTTGCTCCAGGTGGTTTCCCAAGCTGCTGTTCTGGTACCATCTCCCTTTGGGGTATCAAGTGTAGAGCAGGGACATCCAGAGTAACCCTGATCCTGCTCCCTGGCATTCCCAAGCAGGACAAAGGGTGTGCTGAGCATGCCTGGGAGTGGGGTGGGCTGTTTTCTTCTGCAGTACAGCCAGCAATGGCTCTTGATTTTAGGTTCAGATTTTAGGTCAGGTCCTCAAGGCTCAACCCTGGCCTGGTTGATTTTCCCTATAGCTGCCTCACCTTCCTTTAAGCCCTATTTGGTCAAACACTGCAACAGGCTCCTGAGAGAGCTGGTCGATGCCCCAAACCTGTCAGTGTTTAAAAGGCATTCAAACAATGTCCTTAAAACAATGTTTTAACTCTGTCTGCCCTGAACTGGTGAGGCCCTTGGACTAAGTGATCACTGCAGGTCCCTTCAGACTGAATTCACTGTTCTGTATTCACTGATGACTTAGAAATCTGGCATTTTCCAAGAGAAAGCACTGCAGGCCCAGGTCAGGGATGTCCCAGGGCCATATCCAACATGCTCAGAGGCCATCAGGACATCACTGTACTTCTGCAAATCCACCATGAAGCTCCAGCCAGCCTGACAGACTAAAGCCAATAAGAACCCACTTAAAGCAGCATAAAAAAAACCCATGAGAAACACACAACAGCTTGAAAAATGCATGTTTGTGAGTGTAGCTGGTAGATAACAGAATAATAAATGAGAATAATAATAACTGTATATAAAAGCCCTTAGAACAGCTGAGATTACAGGTCTAGCCTATTTTCCAGCTAGCCAGTCCCACAGATAATCCTGCACTAACAGAAATCACCAAGGAGACAGTCGAGGCCCACAGGACCTGTGTAGCAGAGATGGAGAGGGCAGCACACACACACGACAGGCTAAAGCTTGGAGGAATCAATTAATCCAAATAAGAGCCAGGCAGCAGGGCACCAGGGTTCAATGCCTGCAACACATCTGGGGCTCAGTCATGAGATGGAAAGCAAGAGCTTCTGCAGAGGAGTCTGCAAGAAACAGATCTTAACACTGATGGCTCAGGAACATGAAAATTCTGTTACATATTCAGGGTTATAGTCTGCCACTCCACAACTCCCAGAATAAACTGTCCTAATCCAGGAATGGAAGGGCCCCAACCAGAGGGGATTATCTCCTTACAAAGAACAATCATGCCAAACGTTCTGGAAGTGGGAGGTAATTTCAGTTTCCCTAGATTTAGGTATCTTGAAAGGCCAATTGCTGAGCTGCTGTCAGCTGCAAACAAACCCTGCTGAAGCATCTGAAAGCCTAGAAGCTGAGGCAGTCTTTATTCATTTTGAAGGATCACGGCTTAAGGAATTAATTCACACAGAAGGAAAACATTTTATCAGAGAAGAAACACAGGGAAGTGAAAACCCCCATGATTAATAAACACAACGTGATGTGAAATTTACTTCTTCCAAGCACTTTAGTACACTCCAAAGCGTTCATATTTCTGATCAGTCTAGCTATATTTACCTAGAAATACATAAAATGGCACTATACATCCCTCCTGGTGGATGAAATGGCAAATGGCTAACAGCATGCAAAAATAATCAGGGCAGCAAGCAGAAAAAAAAAGCTCTTTTCTACTAGAATTTACACATGGAACCTAGACAGAGAGACTAATTGCTCCCTGGGACCCTCTGATTAGCTAAATCTGACTTGTAAACAGCTGCAAGATCATGATATCAAGGAGCGGGTACCTCTGTTTTCTGTCTCACTGGCTGCTTGTGACACATTTTTCCCCTGATTTGAGCTGATTGGGCCTCTCATTTACCAATTAGGGGATGAGACTGAACAGGGAGGAACAGAAGATGATTAAAAAATCTGCTCTTTGCTATTTCTGCAACAACTGTGGACCATTCTCTTCCAAATTAAATCTGGCTTCTGGCTTGCAAGCTAACTGGCAAATGCAATCTCATTCCCCAAGTGCCAGAGCACATCAGCTGTACATGTGCCATTTGTGGTCCATCTGCAGGAAACACCACGTGCCAGTTGCTGCTGGGTGGGCTGGGAGGGAGAAGCAGCATGTCACTGAGCTTTCCCACCCCTGCCAAGTGGGTGAGGTTTGGGAAATCTGGTGAGACTGGGCTTGAAAAACAATTTCAGCAATTCACACCATTTCCAAACACCTGCTTCTGCCAACAGGTCCAGTTAGAAAAGTCTCATTCTTTAAATGGGAAGAGAGAAGCAATGAAACGTTTGCATCATTTAAAAATAATTATAATGCAATCCAGGCACTCTGACAGGTGGTGTTGTGGGAAATGTCCTTGTTTTCTGTTTGTCCACTCTACCTCTTGAGCCAGAGTAGGCTGCAAATGAACTGAACCCACGCTCAGCACAAAAGGACAAACATGGCTACTTAAAATTCACTCCAAGCTGTAAAAGAAGTAAAACACACATCCACTGGATAGTGATATTCCCCACAGGATAATTCTTGGCCACAGGCCTCTCAAAGGAAGGCTTTAGGCTGGTTTGATAACCCTTATAATTTTATAATCACTATTTTGAGAAAGACATATTGCTCTGAGGAGAGCTCTATTCAGAATAACACTAGGCTTTTCCCTGAATAATTGTGCCACTTTTTAAAAACTCATTTTCCAAAGAAATATGAAAATCGTATTTTATGATGTCACATTTTTTTTCATCACGAGGGAGTGGTCTGGGTGAGCAACAGCACAGGGCAGCAATGCAAACCAGAATTACTGCTCACTTCTCCAGCTCTCATTCAGTGAGCAGGCAACTTGAGCTGAACAGCTCTACTGCAGTAACCGAGCCCATTTGTCCCTCTCTTATTTGTCCTAAGTTATTTGTCCCAATAATTATCATAACTGGCAAATTCAGTTCAGGAGACATTCAAGAGGAAAACTGCTCATAGTTACCAGTGCTGACTCAAGTGAGCTGCTGGAGTTGCACAGGGAAGCTAACAAGGCACCTGACTATTATGCCAGCAGTAAGCCAGAGCTGTCAGTCTTCCACTCCTGAGTACTCTCATTTGAGCAAAGTACAAGATCTTGAGAGCCTCTTGTCCTCTGTGATTGCATCTGCACTCCAGAGCTGCCATCCTCTTGGATTTTGCCTAAGCTCATGATCACCAAGAGCACATTTGTTGTTTTCTCAGCATACTGGGGTCCATCTATTTCTTCCCTTCTTTTCCCCCTCATTTTCCTTGCCACAGCTGAGAGCAGATGCACACAGATACTGTCTGACATGGTCAATGGGGATGTTATGTCAAACACTGATACCCTTAATGTTGACTGCAGCTTAAGCCAAAAAGTGGCCTGACAGCACCGCACTGAATTAAAATGTTGCACTTATTCATAAGCTTCTTTGACATTAATATGAATAAAATGGCAATAAGCCTATATTTTACATTCTGTCATTTCACTCTGCATGACTAGTACTGTAACTTTGTATGCTCCCACTACACTCATACAGATTACACTTACAAATTGCCCCTCTGAAAAAAGAGCACTGCACAGGGATGACAAGTATTGATTTTCAATCTCCTTCCAAAATGACTCTATCATTGCAAGTAAGTCAGGCAATTTGCCTCACTTTACACTTCAGGCTGTAGGCCTCAGATCACACTGACAGGCCTGATCCTTCAGGAGATGTTTAATTAGAAACAAAATGAATTACTGTAAATCAGCACTTAGTCAGCAGCGCTACAGAATTTGTAAAGCTCCTTCATCCCTCCCTCTCACCCCTCACACACGAGCTGCCTAATTTATCCTCTTATCCTCACCCCTAGGTTGGAGGGGGCTGTTCCATGTCATTGGAGCTGCTGCCTTTCCTCCAGGAAAGATCCCGGCATGATCCATCCCACACTTTCCTGTCAGCCGCTCCTGCACCACCGCTCCCCGGGGCTGACACCGCTCACCTCGCTGCCAGACTGACAGCACCTCCTGGCCCTGCTGCTTTCAGAGCGAGGTTTGAGCAGGGTTATGACTGACACGTTGTAAAGAACACATCCCACTGGATGGTGTAAAGCACACATCCCACTGGAGAGGGACCGTACGGCTGCTCCGCGCTGGGAAAGCCGCCGCCGCCGCCTCCTCCCGCGCTTCCCAAGGCCGCTCCGGAGCCTGGGAGCGCTGGGATCCAGCCCCAGGACCCAGCCGAGTGGGTTGAACAAAATTATTGAATAAATTTCTCCCGCAAACTACTTACTTTTTGACGCTATACAACACGGTGCTACTGAATTTAAGGCAAAAAAAAATTTTTTTTTTTTCTTTTTTCCCCTCTTACACAAACCTTCAGTTTACAGGCTTGTTCCATTCCTTCCTCCAGCCCCATGCTCCCTCCTTTCCCGGTCACAGCCACGCTGGCAGGCAGGCTCTGGGCACACCGCCATTTCTCCTCAGCGGTTCCCGCTCTCCGCCGCCACGAGCGACGCCTCAGAGGTGTCGGAACGGGGTGGGTTCCCGCCCGAGCCCTCTCCCCCCTCACTCGGCCACGGAGGGGGCTGAGTAGATAAGGGAAAGCGCCTTAAAACCGCCGAAGGTAAAAAGGGAAGGGGACCCGCGGGGGTGCGGGTACCGCTAAAGGGACAGCGAGACGCACCCAGGCCCTGCCACGCTGCTGAAGGAAGAAGCCGGCCATGGGAGAAGGAAAGAAGAAAGAAAGGCGCTCACCTCCTGCCCCAGCCTTCCCGGGGCCGCCCAAGTCCTCCTGTGCCCGGTAACCCCTGAGGAGAGCCGCGAGGCAGGTGAGGGACGGGGCGGCCCGGTTCCGCTTTGACCCGCTCGGGGAGGCCTCAAAGGCCCTTTAGCGAGGGACGCTTAACCCCGCGGTGCTTGGAGCACAAGTTAATGCCCCCTTCTCTCCTTAAAAAACAGGAGAGAGGCTCCCCAGCCCCTGAGGCGAACCTCGGAGGGAGTTAAGTGATGGCTCAGCTGACATGATTTAACAGCGGTAACCAACATGTGCTCTGGCTTTGAGAGTACCTCACGCATCCTAGCACAGGTGAGTGGAACTTGCACATTGACTTCAGCTGTGTAATGCACACCCAGCCCTGGCAGCTCTGGCAAAGAGGTGCAGATAATATGGTTGTGGCTCCACCGGAGAGCAGGTACCTCATGGAAACCATCTCCTTCCCCCGCTGCCGTGTCCAGGGTGTGCCCTTGGTCCTGGGATCGCAGGGCTTTTTTCCTTCCTTCCTGCTTCTCCTTCTTCCCCTGTCCCTGTTTGCTTTGGCATCCCGGAAGGATTCCATCCATTCCTCTGCCTGTGCTCCTGATCCATACCAGCCTCAATCTCTGTGTTCCTGCCTCCAGCTCCCCACTGCTGCTGACTCCAGGAGTCCAGCCTGGGCTTTCCCAGGGCTGCCCTGTAGCCTTGGTGGGGATGTGAGAGTTATTGGGGGAAAGGGTGGAGGAAAATGGTATCAATTTTCCTGAATATTTGTATATATTTAGTAATTTTTCCTATTTATCATTACTGTTTCATTAATGCTGTGTAGTTTAGTTTCCAACCCATAAGCCTCTCTCCTTTCATTATCAGGGAGGAGAGGGGGATTAATAGCATCTGTCATTTGGTTTAATTGCTGGGCCAGGGTTAAACCCTGACAGATTTACTGGCTGCACACCCAGCTCTGGCAAAGAGGTGCAGGTAATTTGGTTGTGGCTCCACCGGAGAGCAGGTACCTCATGGAAACCATATCCTTCCCCTGCTGCCGTGTCCAAGATGTGCCCTTGGTCCTGGGATCAGAGGGCTCCTGTCTGCTGCTCCCCTGCAGTCCGGCTGCATGCCAGGCTCTCACAAAAATAAATGATAGCCAGGCAGCCTCAAGCCCCAAATTCTCCCAAAGCACAATGCAAGTTCTTGATGTGTGCCTGTGCAGGTGTGTGCAAGGCAGCAGATGACACAGTATGAGAAAGGAGTGGCAAGTTCACAGCAATGTTTTCATATGAAGTTGGTTTGTAGTCGTGTGAGCTACAATCAACCTTACCATCTGAAAGGGCTACACGAGTAACTCCAGTGCCTTTATAAGTACTTGTTTAAAAAGCAATATTAAAAAGGAGAAGGATGTAGCATCTGTGACTGAAAGATTAAAAATTATGTGCAGTTGGAATGCAGTAGAGAGGAAAAACCTTGCTACCGTTTTATTAAAACTTGTTACAAATGGTGAGTGCAGTCATCCATCAACCTTGTAGATTACTTTTTCTTCTTTTGTGTGAGAAATCAAACCACTTGTTTACTGTAGCAGTAACACATGGAGAACCACTTTCAAAGTGCCCAGCTGTGCCCTGTCTACCACTTACCACGGAAGGGACAAACAAACAAACAAAATCACCAAAAAAAGCCAGCCAACAGGTTCAGATACCAAAGGGCTGACTGTAGGCTGCACAGGGCTGGTCCTTCTTGTGTTGTACAGAAGTGCTTGGAGGGGGTGTGTGTGTGAGTGGTTTTCATCTGCACTGATGGAGGTTCCTTGGCATCTTGGGGTGGATGGGGCAGTCGTGGGGCTCCTCCAGGAGTGGTGTTAAGAGATTGTTCTGTTAGTGAAGGGAAAATGTGTTTCTCTTTGAGTTAAGGACAGCAAAACCCTACAAAACACTTCAGATTGATTTCTGGTTTAGCTGCAGAAAAGTCAGGGAAAAAGGTCATTGTATTTTCATAGATAGAAAATTTGAAAACATCTGGAATCTTCAGTACTTCTTTGAAACAGTGTTGTTGGTGTCAGCTGAGTCCAGCTCAGGAACCTTACAGGTGCTTTGCTGTTAATTGGGGTCACTGAGGTCACCCAGATGACTCCGACTTCTTCCTGCAGAACAGGCTGCTGAACACCCTCCTTGCTATTGGACACAGCTTGTCAGATCACTGTGTAAAAAGGCTTTTAATAAATAGATTAAATCTCATTCTAAAGCATGTGATACTTCAGCCCTGAATTGTTGATAGTCAGTGCTGGAAATACTGGGTGAATTTTTATTTCCCTGAATGAATTGGGAGTCTGGAGAAGAGGAATCAATGTACTACATAATAATAAAAACACAGTATGAACTACTTTAAAAACACATCATGATTAAAATATACTTGTCTACTCAAAATTCGTTAGTAAAAGAACTGAACACACAGAGTGAGCCTTCTGTGCTTTATTACTAGCTCCATTAATATTTTCAGAAATTTCCAACTGCTTCAACTATTTGCTCTGGCACTAAAAAGGAAAGCTTTGCTTTCTAGTGGTCTCAGCTAAAAGCACCAAGTTGTTCTGTGAACAACAGAGCTAATGGAGTCACACTTCCTACAAAGCTGAGGTTTTTGTTCCTTTTTTTTTTCTCTTTCCACACAGAGAAACTCTTACCTCCTTATGTGCCACTTTTGAGAGCCATGCTGAGCTAGACAGGCCAGACAGTGACTCCCACACAGAATATATAATAACTGAAATCCATTTGCCTTTTCCCTGGCAGAGGTACTCCTTTGGGTCCTTACTCTAGTTAGATACTAATATCCATAAAATTTGCAGGAATTTAATTACCTTCTAACTGTCTACTCCTTGTAAAATTTTGTTAAAATGGGCTACTGGGTTCCTAGGTTTATGGAGGGCTGGTTTGGTTTGGAGGCAAACTGACAACATCAGCAGGCAGGCCTGTTTTCTTCAGGAGATTGAGTCAGTGGATTTAAATGGCTCAAGTTTCTAGTCATGATCCTGGGAACTTCAATTATATTTTCAGGATATTCAGGACTAATGCTTCTGCACTATCAAACAGTGACTTGACACAAGGGGTTTAAAGAAGTGTAATGTGCTGAAGGGAGCCTGTCGTGGAGCATAACTGAATGATCAAGCAAGGATTTTACAGCCTGGGGTAGAAGGACAATGTGTTTTATCTAGGTCTCTCTGCAGAGGGCTAACAGGCTGCTTCCAAAGGGATGTGGAGTCTCTGTAGGGTTGCACTGTCCTTCCCACAGGCTTTGTGCTGGGGAGTTCCTGCACTCAGCATCATCCTCAGCCACAGCTTGCTGAGGGTTATTGATACCATCAAGCTTGCAGCTCATGGAGAGAATGTTTCTTGGCACAGCTTCTGCTGGTTTAGCTTTTTTTGTGACACTAGTGGCAGCCTGTATAGACCTGTGAAGTCCTTCTTAGGTGCCTATAATCAAAATTAGTTCTTTTTGTGTCTTTTTCACAGAATGTTGGCATTTTGCCATCACTGAGAGAGTGACCATAGTTCTTCTGTCCAGACACTACCAAGCAGCAGTGCAAAAAGTATTTTCCAGCTGCAGAGAACATGTAATTCTAAGAAAAATATCACAGCTTCTTTCATGCAGATGAGACCTGAGTGGTCCAGCCTTGCACTCCCTTCCCTACCAGGCTGCTACCCTCCAACAGTTCTCCTCCCTATCCACTGGCACATACCAAGAGGGAGCTTGTATTCTCCTCTCTGTTCTCAGGGCTTTGGCTTACCAAAATTAAGAGAACATGCAAGTAAAAGAAGAATAATAAAATCTTGGCACCTCCCTTGGACTGTTTTTCAACAGATCTCTGCTGTGATTTCTGCAGCCTGTGATTGCAGTTATTTTGCACTTAAAATGTTTTCTGTTAGAAAACAGTGCTTTAGACAGTCACTTAGTTTCAAGTGTTCTGTATTTTTTTCACTTTCTTATTTAAAAAAAAATAAATCTATTGAACTAAATACGCCAGAATACAGGGCTGAATTCTCAGGGCAGAAGTTAATTATATATGCTGCAAAAGCAATCAGAATCATGCTTAATATAAATCCCTTTTTCTTTTTAAAGCTCTTATGATGTAGGTACAAGCTGTACTATACAAATGGGGAAAATGAGGACATGAGGAAAGTAAATTACTGAAGACCATGCAAAATTAGCAATAGAGCTGATTATCACTAAGTGCTCTGTGGATGTTATCTCAGGAAGGAGGGGGAAATAGAAAGTGTATATTCATTTCAAAAGCTGCAGATCACTGAAGAAAGAAAATATTTTCTGATTGCCTGGCAGGAATGACTGTTGGAGGACACTGCTGAGACTCCTCTGTTGTTCCACAGTTCCTTACATTCCATTACTCATGCTGCTGTTTTGGTTGTTTCTTGCCTAAATGCAGACCCTTGGATCACTCCCACATGGGGTGTTGTGGGGCAGTGTCTGCCCAGGGACCCCTGAGCACAGGAGGTGGCTTTTGGGGCTGAGCCATTTGGAGCAGTCTATTTTTCACCATGCACACTCCTGCCTGCACCCCTCAGCCAGCACCTCACTCTACCTGCTCTATGTTGGGAAGACTAAAAAAATGGCCCAACCTTTTTTTTTCCCCCCTTTACTCCCAATCTCTGTCCCTTCTCTACCAAAATAACTAATAATCCACAGTCCCATTTCATAGGGATATACACCTCCTTGTGCTACTGCTTTACTTACTAGGATAACTTCTGAAGGAAACATCTTCATTAAACCAATTTCAGCATGCTCCATCTCATTTCTTGGAGATTCTGGGTGAGAGAGGAAGACAACTGAGACAGGCTATTTATTGAACCAGTCCAAAATACTGCCCTTAGAATTAAGTACTGAAAATGTTAACTTAATTGAAAGGATTAATAAGGCCTTCATAACTATGCTCCTGCTGAATAATGCATGGGATGTAAGGGGGAAGAGGAAAGTATTTGGATGATGGAAGAACAGCTGGTTACTAGCTGCTCACCACCTGGTCAGAGTAAGAGCTAACCTTGACTGGCACCATTTTCCTTCCCACAGAAAGACCTCATTTCTTATTTTCAGTTGTTTTCCTTATTAGTTTTGCAGTTTCCTTTTACACTTCTTCCCTGTTTTGAACAGTTTCAAACAATATTTTTCTCAAAGCACCCAAGTCTTCTCCCACCACTCCAATATGTTTCTAAAGAGGAGGAGGGGAGTCTTCAGTCACAGGTTGTAGTAGAAAGGCTTTTTCCTTTCAGCACTTATTGCTCTGCTCTTTTGTCCCACATTCCTGCTCACCTTGGCCTGTAAATTTGGTATTCTCCCTCCTGTCTGGAGAAAAGGCATGCTGTCATTCCAGCTGCCTGTGTGGTCTCAAGCAATCATTTTATTTAAGCTGCAGTTTAAACAGAAAATCTTCTCCACAATAATTATAGAGTTGCATTAGAAAATACTGGGTATCTACATACTGCACACATAGATTGTACCCTGCACTGTGATAGCTGCACCATCTGCTTCCCTGCTCCCTGCTCCTTCTCCTGCAGACTTTAGATAAACATGTTGAGAGAGCAGCAGGCTGTTTTCAATCATGACGTATTTGAGCTGTGTTTCAAGTCAAAAGCCTTTATTTACAGCTTGGTGAAGAAACAGGACTCATAGCAAGGGCAATAAACTAGAACCATAGCACTTTAAAGGTTCAAAAGGATGGGAACCATGTTTGTCAAACCTGTCACTTCTTTAAAAAGAAGGTGGTTCAAAAATGAGAAGAGGGGCTGCAAGGCTTCCTGGTGTGTTTGGAGGCACAGCAGTGGGGCAGGTAAGCACAGCCTCTCGTGGTTGTCATGGACAGCCTGAAGGAAAATTCACTGGCACTGACCCAAGGCATAGTCCAGAAGCAGCACCAGATGTTGGCAGGAGTACTTGAGGAAGGATGTCCCTTCCTGGGATCAGTTGCCACAGCTGCTGTTTGTAGAAAAATGGAAGTTAGGTCTTTCTTCCTGTTTGGAAAAGAAAGAGAGAAATGAAAGGGAAGGAGAATCAGCAGGCTAGTCCTGTAATGGCCTGGAAGCCAATCAGTGTCTCATGCCTGACTGCAGAAACCCTCAGAATTCAGCATCCCCCTGTGAACACAAAGCCAGTCTTTATCAACTCACCTAGTCCAGTGCCAGCTCAGAGGAGCTTCCACACCTAGATCATCTGAATCCTACCTGAACCTGAGCACTGACTGAAGATGTGACTGTAGCCAGTTAACTCCTCAAGGCTCTGAATCCAGGACTGGAGTTAACATGAAGTGAGTGTTAAATGTACTGGTTTGGTTGATGGGTCTTTGCAGGAACTGTAATGACACTGGACACAGCCTCCTGCTTTAGTTAGTGCTTATACCAAGGGAAGTCAGCAGCTAAATTAATCCAGGATAAGACTCCTATAACACAAGCTTGCAAAAAACCCCAGAGCCAGGTTTTTCAAGGCAGGTTTTTTCTCTACCAATGTGTGTGCATATTCCCCTGCTCATTCCATCAATCTTTCTAATTTTACGTGTTTTCTCCCTGATCCCTGGAATTCAATTGTACTGATTTCTTGAGCATTAAACATACACGAATGTTCCCCTAGTCTGCTTAATGGCCCTAGCAAAAAAGTGTTTCAACTCATTGCCAATGCAATTGGAGCAATCACTGAACACAATCTACTTTCAAGACTGGAAAAAGCTGGTTTTTTTTGGTTTTTTTTTTTTTTTTACAGTGAGTGTGTAAAGTTGATACTAGAAATGGCTCCCAAGAAGTGAAAAATGCACAATGATCATTACAGGGTGGGGCTGTATTTTGTTCATCAACTGCTATGTAAGTTTCATTGACATGGGAATAAAGATCACAGAAAGTGAGGCTTCAGTGGCCAACCTAAAGCAGTTGGGGCTTTTGCACTGAGGCATTCATGAACTTAGAACACTGTATGGTGCTAAGAAAGAACAATGCAGCTGAGGTGGACTGGTGAAAAGTGTTTCAGAAAAGCTAAAGATGCAGTGCCATGTCTCAGTATCTCAGGAATATGAATTCAAGTAAATGTTGAACTGAAAGCCAATTTCTAAATTCTCTCTCAGTTTCTGCTGACTGTAGAAACACTTTTCTGCCAGATACCAATAAAATGGCTTGAGTAACTGAGTCACACCCTAAAGTGTGTGATGCTGGTTCTTAGCCTGGACCTTTAACTCACTCAAAGTGTGCAGTGTCTTCATTCTGCTTCAGGAACCCATCTGAAGATGTTCCCAGCTGATTTCTGCTCCCTGCAGATCTAGCAGTGGCTCTGCCTGTAAGAATTTTCTCGTCTCTAGAGCTTCATACAGGAGTCTTTCTGCTGCTAGTAGGCTCTGATTATTAAAGCAGTCAGGGGGAAGGCCATGGAAAGGCTCTCAGTACAGCATCAGAATGGCACAGGTATTTGTATTCCTAAGTACTTCATTTACTTATGATACTGCTTTGCCTACCCAGGGCCAGCAGTGTCAGCATCTGCTGGGAGATCCTGCATTGTAGCCAAGACACAGAAAGGCATAAAGGGAGAACTTTCCCCTCCAGCCATCACTATCCTAAAAGATTCCCCTTTCTGGTGTGCCAGGCTGGGAAGGCAGGGCTGTCCTGTCATGCCTCCAATGCAGTCTGAGCTCTGAAGTGGAGGGAGCTGTGGGTGAGATGGCTCATCCCTGACGTGCACCATGCCCCCCAGGGTCAGACCCTTGATTGTATTAGTCTGATGAGAGAGGAGAAACCATCTTTGCCTGCAGAGGAAGAAGTGTAATGCCCTGTGTCCAATTTTCTTTTCATTTCTGTTTTTATTATGGAAACAAAATATTCACTGATCCTAAAATGAAAATGGAGAAAGCTAATTTTTGTAGTTCTTGCTAATAAAATTCTTAATGTGCTCCTCTCCCATTATCATAGATTGTTATGTTTTACTTTATCTCTAGAATCCTATTATTTCCCCAGAATTCATGGGCATTCCTTATCTTCAAAACTATTTTCATCTGTTGAAATATTCCTTCTTATCTTATCTTTATCCTTATAGTTAGTATAAACATTTTTATTATCCTATTTCTGTTCCATAAACAATAAGTGGCTATTGATCACAAAAGCTTTAGGGTCTTTAAGAAAATGAGGCAGCAACACTACTGGAAGCACGGGGTAAGAATGTAAAGAAATTCTGGGTTTACAGATAGCCAAGAATCTGATAGATAGCAGGGCAATACAAAGCCCTTTTACAATGGATCATTCCACTAACTGAGAAGTGTCAGCTCAAATTGCTGTATTGGAAATGCAGCAGGCTGGGCTAAGGCCCTGTTCATACTGGTAAACTGCAGGTCAAGTGTGTTCATCAAATGTTGCATGGTTCAGGGACAGGTGAAGTATAATCTGCCTGTACTGGAACCAGTTTGACTGCCTCATGCCTGAGCATACTTAAAAAATTTGTTTCAGTGAGGGTTAAAGAGCTGCTCTCTGTTCATAAGCTGCTTTTCCCCCTGGAAGTATTTTGTACCTTGGAAGGACCTAGAGGGAAAACTAAAACAATGCAATTGCCAAGGGTTGTTGGGAAAACACTTCTTAACACTGGAGATTTACAAGCAGCAGAACTGTTGTGAGAGCTGGAAGGGTCAGTGTGGCCTACAGCTCACCTGCTGGAAAAGGGCTGACCCAGACCTGGGGCAGAGAGCCATCAGCATTCTGAAAACCAGCAATGGGAGAGCAGTCAGCTTTACAGTGATTATTTTCATCCCCAGCAAAACGAGAAAGAAAGATGAATCCAAAAGAATTTTTACCTTGTACTGCACCTGCAGAGTGCAGGACAACTGTAGTGTTTGCCCCAGTCCTTGCTCACGTTCCCACTGACCCCCTGCAGAGCCAAGCTGTACCCAGGGGCTGTTACACCTGGCACAGGGTGTGCTGCTCCTCACTCTCACTCCCCAGCTTCTGCCACTGCCCTTGTCTGAGCTGGTCTGATTGTCCTGTCCAGTTACTCTTAAGGCACTGGAGCCTGTTGGGCTGTGTCTAGGGAGCAGCTGAACAAAAGGAGAGACCTGGAATTGTTTCTGTGATACTGACTTCTGAAACCCTAAAGTTTCTATCTGTCCTTTCTTGGGATGGCAGCAGGAGTCAAGTAGTAAGTGTGGTACGAAGAGAAACTGAAATGCCTCTAAGCTGGGCACCCCCACACTGGAATTCACCTTGTGTTTCCTTTTGACATCTGGCCAAATGAGTTGCCTTCTCCTGGCATCACCTGAAGCTGGGAGCTAGGCGGGAGCAGGGCGGTGATGGATTGTCCAGGCAGCCACAGGGACTTCAGTGTCAGCAGGTAACAAGGCAGCTGGAATCCTTTGTTCTCAAAACGTCCCCTCCATCTCCTCTGAGCCACCAGGACATGCAAAGCAGACGAAGCACAGCATAAATCAGGCCAGCTTTGCCAACAGCACACGCTGACAGCAGGCTCTCTGGTTCAGATCCTCACTCCTGCAGTTAATCTTCCCTACACCCAGCCAAATGCTCACAGTGGCTTTTCCTCACCCTCTCTCTGTTGAAAGCAAACTGTTACAATTGCTGCTGAGGTGATAAGGAGAAGGCAGGGCAGCTTGTGCATCAGAGGATCAGATCTCTGGCAGAATGGAGAACATGCAGCCCTCCTCCTGCCTCAGCAAGGCTGGCCTCCCAGCACATTGCTATGGCAACCTCAAGCTCTTGGGTGACTTGATGCCATCAGTGAAATCCAAAGGTTGCACTGGCTGAAAGTGTTTCAAGGCCCTCATTGCTATGCCTGTTCCTCATACCACTGAACTCAGACCACCACTGAACTCAGACCACCACTGAACTTGCCAGCTGCTGTGGAGCACAGTCTGTAAGAGCCCTGGAGACACAAGCTTCTCTGGTTTTTTTCATTATAGCACTTTCTGCTATCATGTCCACACATTGCTAGTATGAAAAAAGACAACAGAAGGATAAAAGCTAATTATAGCTGTTGGCAAAAATGGTAGAGGCTCTCTCCATGCTGGCAGTAGTTCATTTGACATATGATTAATGGTGGTTAGTGTGGGCACAGCCAAAGCTTGTACAACCCTAGATAAATAATAATGAAGTTTAAAAAGATACATGCTCCTTCAGTTAATAATTTTAACAAGCTGTGAGAAATGTTGCTGTTCTCATGGAAACAGAAAAATTGTAATTTCATCTCTTATTTGAGCATTCTTGTATAATGTGTGCAGATAGCTTTTTGATGGCAACTTTTTCTCTTCTTTAACTGAAGCCTTTTAATGAAATGGTAATATTGTGTGGTTTGGGCAAACAATTCAAAATGGACTAATTAGCACTAAATACACCACTGAAAAGTGTACTCAGAATTATTTGGAACTAAACTGGCTGCTGTTTGCAACCTCTAGTTTCTCTATCAATAGGTGCCTGATGCTGATATATGTGGGAGATTATAAGTATATTTACATCACACCAGAGGTTGCATTTGCAGACTTAGATCTTTTAGGGATAAGAAATGCATCCTCTGGCTCTCATCTCTGTATTACAAACACATGTGGTCACTAATTGAATTAATACCTCACAAACAAAAGCTTTCAGAGGTTAAAACAGCCCAAGGACCTCAGCAACTCAATGCTTTCTGTCATGGCTTTGACCCAGATAGCAAGATACACAAATATATGGAGTCCTATCCTTTCTGTATTCCTGAAAAAAAAAATGAGTAAGGCACCTAAATGTGTGCTTGAGGTGCAAGACTGAGAATGAGACTTTCTTCAAAAACCAGCAAGAATTAAGCCTGTGGTTCTTTAGAATTTTTGAAAGTACTATCTGTGGTCCTCTTCAGCTTATTCCAATCATGGAAACCAAATGACAGCATATAGTGAAAGCATTTCTGCTAGGTGTACAAAAGCCTCTTCATTGACTCCTAATCTTAAACCATCTCCACTTCTCATTTTTCCTATTAAAAGCTCTATCTCCAGGTTTATTATTCTGTATCTGTTCAAGAACATTTGCTGCTGATACTGTGACAGCTCTAAAGCAGTTTTAGAGTACTCAGAATTAGGAATGAGAGCTTTGCTTACAGGAAGACAAAATACCACCTTGCCCTCAATAGCTGAGTACAGCATTGATCTGGACACTCAGTTACCCAGGGGTAGGAAGGGATGCAGAGGTGGCTGGATGAGAGGGAGCTGGAGCTGAGCATGGAGGAGGAGGAAATTGCCATTGGCAGCTTCTTCTTTCTATCTTCCAGCACAGACTGCCTGCCACGTGATGAAACACACACGTATTACACAGGTAAGCTTTTCAAAGGCTGTGTTACATTAGAATCATTAACCCAGCTGAGATCTTTGCATTCTAATCTGCTTTGTGGAATATTTTCATAGCAGCAGTTCCTGGTGGCTTCTATATCTTTAAAGCTGCAAAGCTAGCATTTTAATTTATCCTAATTCAGAACCTAATTGTCTTGCACTGTTGGCTAATTAAACGTTCAAAGAAGTGATAAATTAAGCAGGTTGATCATTACAACACAAGTAATTAGTCCAACTGAATCTGAGCCTCAAGATCCACATTCCCTGAGATGACAGGAATTCTGAGGATGCACAGGAAAGCAAAGTGTGTGTTAAAGGTTCAGGAGGAAGAAACTTCCTTGCATATTTCATGTAGAGTGTCCAAATCTCACATTAGTCTGGAGATTTGCAGGCTGTTTATTTTGTGCAGAAGGAATTGTTCTTCTAGTGGCCAAATAAACAACAAATAAATAAAGCTCCAAGATAGCAACCTGAGATGCTGATATTTGCAGCTCATTTCCTACAGCACCTGACATCTTCCTGTGTTAAGACACAGGGAATATACTTTGTGAAAACAGGTATGAGTGAGTTTCTTTAAAAACAAACCAAAGCACAAAACCTGCAACTCTGTCAACATTTGTCAAATGCCTCAACAGGCTGCTGTAAATGTAATATTCCCTGGTAGGGAGCTTCCATCCACAAAGGTTTTCAGAGAGCATTTTACTAAAAAAACTCCCTGTGTTCAAATTAGTTACAATTTAAAGACCAAAAATTGATGTCCTGAAATCTCAGTCTGTCTGTGCACCTGCTCAAAATCTCAAGACAACTTTCTGCCAGACAAAAAAAAAAAGAAAAATCAAAAAAATCTGCACAATGCATCATCACAGCAGCTTGCTAGCCTTCCTGCTGACACAGCCAAGGGCTCTTCAGTGCTCCCACACAGCCCACCCCGTGCCAAGGTGCACACTGAGGGAAGGGACATGCTGGCACACTGACCAGCAGCTCCACATCAGGAGGGACTGGCAGAACCTGGGGCTGGCTGCAACTCAAACAGATGAAAAAGAAGTCAGGAGAGATACTGAGGCTGTCTAATTAAAAGCACAAGGGGGACCTTTTCTGGGAGTTGGCCTCATTAGTTAGGCAAGCATGGTGCTTGGCTCCTGGCTGCAAGAGAGGAGGATGCCTCAGGAGAAATCCTTAGTGTGATCCTGTGGGATGCTGCATCCTGGCTGTCACAAGGCAAGGTCCTCCACCCTGTCCTGTCCCCATGCTGCTGATCCTCTCTCTGGGCTCAAGTCTCAGTGATGTTCTTCACAAAAACCAAATTAAGCAACTGCTTGCACCATGTCCATGCACTGCTGTCTCCCTGTGTTTGCAATCAGATCACTCACTCTTCAGTTCATTAGTGAGTTTTTTTCTCTCTTCTTCTGCCTTTAGGACAGTGAGGTTTGAGGTTGTCAGGCTGCTGCTGTGGAGTAACAAATAATAATTGCTAACAGTGACTCTCAAGGGTACATTTCTAACACAGGCTCCCCACAGGCTGTGTTTTTCTCACCTATCCACAGTGGCTGTGGTATGGGACCAGTATTTAGATTGTTCTCCCAGTGCTGCTGCAACAGGTAGATGTACTCTGTCTTCTTCTGCCTGCCTCTAGAGGTGACAGTAAATTTTAAAGGTTTTATGTTTGTCTTCTCACTGCCATGAAGAAAATGTCTTGTCATGGCTTCTCAGTTTCTCTTTCCTTCTGTAGTGGGTTATAACTTCTTTCCTAAACTTGGAACTCCTGACTGCTTTGCTGAATCAGCTGGTGTTCCATATTGCAAATGATATTCTTAAAAGTAAAGCTCCTAAAATGTTCTAATGTCTTTTTTTTTTTTTTTCTTTCCAGTGCTCTAATTGGTCTGGCTGGATTATGTTAATTATTTTTGATCAAAACTGCTTAATTAGCATGTCAGGTCAATTAGTGAGGGCCTTTGGGGATAAAGATAGTTACTTCATTTTTATTTTTAGTTATGGTGTAAGGCAATCCATAGTTACACACTTTATGTTTCTAGAACTATCCCTGAATTAATGAAAAGTTAACAGACTGAGATACAAGAAAATGCTTCATAAGCATCCACCAATATCTTGCACTGGGGATCACTGGTACCTGAAATGATTCTTTAATGCTTCATCATTGAAATCAGTACTGGAAGCAGAGTTCATGGCCTCACAGCTGGCCCTCAAGGGGAGAAGCACCAGGAGAGCAATGTACTACCCTGAGGGACAAGGGTTTTAGAAGAGGGAAAGCTGCAATCACAAACGTTCTCCCTTCCTGTCCATAAAACACAGGGATAGCAGTAATTCTCCATCTGTGAGATCCACTTGAGGAACTCCTTGTAAAATACTGAAAGGCTGCTAAATATCATGTTTATTTCTTGCAAAACTCATTCATAATCAGAGAAGCCTTTAGATTACACTGGCATAGAGGGTGTCAAAGAAAAGCTGTCCATAGATTTAAGGCTTTTTAAAAAATACACTAAATACCTGATTTATTTCTGTGAGTGTAGTTTTCATCAAACCATCTTTCTCCTTAATTGAGCTAATAACTTTACTCCTGTCCTCCTCTTTGTTCAGTCTGGCAAGCAATTTCCCAGCCTCAACTCCCATCTCATATATCCACTTTTGATCTGATTATTAGCATTTAATCTTCTACAACATTCAGTCTGTGATGTTCAAACCCAGCCTTATGTAAGGAAGTAATACCTTTTGGTGTGCTGGGTTTCACAGGTTTTTTTTGTAAGGTAACAATTTTATCTCATGTTATTGCAAGTTATTTGCTCTCCATTTTCATTTCCCCCCTCCCCCTTTTTAACCAGTATATGACTTCTCAGAAGAAGATAGAAATGGAAATGCAACTGCAGAATGAAAATTGAGTTTGGCATTTCATACATGAAAAATGCCCAACTCAGAAATACCCAATTTACCTACTTCTGAGGAAGCTTTAACCTCCAGGTAGCTAATGGATCCTTCTAGAAAGAGTGGCCACCTACCCCCCTTGCCTTTCCCTTCTCTTTATTCCATGTGCAACTCCCTGAAGTTGATTCCCACAGGCCAGCTGTTCAAACTGAGATCTGGATAGACACATTGCTGTGTGTCTGGATTCACCCATCAGTCCTGCCAGTCAGCCCAGATCACCTTGTGTCCCTAACCTGCTAGTTAGGGACTATCCTGGGGGGTTATCCTGTCTTGGTAAGCCACATGCACACACCAAAGTCAGATGAATGAAGCTAAGCAGTTTTTGTGCTAATTTCTTTCTGTTCTGCTCCCTGACTGGCCCTTCAGCTGGAAGCATGCTGCATGTGCTGGGCAGGAGAGGCTAGCTGGAGAACAGAGCCTGAACCAGTCACAGCAAACCTCAAAAACATGATTTCTGGGCCAGCACAGACAAAACCTTTGGTGCACACATACACATAAAAATCACTTTTTGCTCAGAAACCTACCTGGGAGTGTAATGACTGAGACAGACCGTTAAGAGTTGAAAAACATTTAAACATGAACAAAACATAATAAATAAATCAAGAAATGTGAAGTTATCTTACAGCCAAGAAGTTGTCTCTAAGGGAGGAGCAGTGTGCACTGTGAGCAGTGGGCTGATCAACCACAGCCTGGTCACCAAAATTCTGCTCTTTTCTTATGCATGGCCATTCACTTCAGCCATTTCCAGCTAAGTTCCTAGGGATCTGATTGAAGCTTTTTTCCAGATGCATTTTGGCACTGTATTTGTCTGAAGCTATAAATAAACACAAGAAATGGTGATAAACAATAGGTGCACAATCATATAGTTATGGACACTCATGCTTTCTCAGGTACTGAGCTTCTTGCTGCCACATTTGCATGTTTGCAGCTATCAGAGATCAAATAAAGAAACTTTTACCAACCAACCAACCAACAAAATTGGTGTAGATACACAACAAAAAGCAATGAATGGCCTTCCTGCACTTCTAATTTAGTTGCCTTTCTCTAGGTCTTGGTCTGCACTCTGCCTCCTAGCCTTCATCCCAGACACATCCATTCCCCACGACAGGAATCAGATCATCAGGAACAGCCTGGAGTGAGCACTCCTAATTTTCATAAGCCATGGCTTAAAACTTGCTAGAAAACAATTCTCAAATTATCCATTTGCTGCTCTGCCTTTCAAGTGCAGACCAAGTGTCCTTATCTCTAAAGCCACTGAATGGTGTTTACAATGCTTCCCCTACCCTATGTTGAGACAGTCTGTTTCAAACACTAAATTATTTTAAATCCTTGGTGCTTCATGTATACCACATAACTAAACTCCCAAATTAACAGGGAAGAGGAACTGAGAAAAACCCATAAAACTCAGACTTGGTGTCCTCTCTAACATGAAAATTGACCACAACTGAGTTCACCATTCAGGTTTTCTCAGTTCAAACCCTTCCTGGAATTACATTCAGGAACACTGTTTGCTTTGGGTCCTGGCAATATTCAACACAAGATATATTTTAATCTATGTGAATATATTTAAGGGACATCAGTGATCAAACTCTGAAAACCAGAATACTGTTATGTGCTTCAGGGACCAGTGTAGCATGGCTGGAAATTCAGTAACTAGGTAAGAAATTAAGACTTAATTTGCTTTCTTTCATTCTTTAAACCCATTCATATTACAGTGCTCTCTTGTTGTACACAAAGAGATACAACAATAAAAATCAGCAGTTCACCAACAATGATTTACACACTGGACAAAAGCCAGTGATATTCTTTAGAAAAATTTAGCAACAAACACTGTCACTTTTTATCTTCACACTGGATGAGCTGGGAGAGGGTAGGGTGGGGTGTTTTCTTAGTTTTCTGGCCAACAGTGGCTTTTGTTTTCCTTCTGAGGGTGGAGTGTTGTGGGGGATGTTTCATTTCAGAACTGATTAGTATTGTGAATTGGTGAATTTTGAACTTGACTGCCAAGAGCCAAGACATTATGGGATATTCTGCACTGGGAGATTTGACATGGCCGAGGGAAAACTGCTCCTAGTGATTAATAACAACTTTGCTCTACATTTCCTCCAGGTAACATGCTCTGAAAAGAGTGTGTGGGAGGCTTGGGCTATGCAGCCAGGCTCAGCTGAGAGCAAGGGGTTTGTGTCATCTTCAGGCACCTGCAGAATAGGGAGAAAAATCTTGTCCAAGATGCAAGAGATGCATGTTTCTTTTCTCACCAAGAAGGCCTGTGTGAATGAACATCTAGTTGGTTTCTACTAGTAATCAAAACATAACTGCTTCCACTCTGGCTGTCTAATCACACTTATAAGCTCCTTCATACACAGCTTCTTACTCCAGAAATAAGCAATCAACACTGAGGCTAAGGCTTTCCATCTTCCATACCACTGCACTCACAAATTCTCATCCCTGACTGACCAGCTCCACAACAGAACTGCATTCCCATCTATGTGTGATACGGGGTTTTTTTCAGTTCTTTTGTTTTAAATGCAAGGAACTAAATTAGACCTTTTCCAAACATGGCTCCAGTGTTTCCTCCTCAGTTATTCTAAGGGAAATGCAGAAGAATGCACTTGGCAGTTAGAGCTGGGAACACAGGAGTGGTGGACAG
Organism: Florisuga fusca; assembly: GCA_038090715.1. NCBI lineage: Eukaryota > Metazoa > Chordata > Aves > Apodiformes > Trochilidae > Florisuga > Florisuga fusca. The sequence continues at coordinate 2,239,070 of JAAWXA010000046.1, read as the reverse complement.
GCTTTTTCTTATTTAACATGCTGACACATCACAGTGCCACAGGATGTGTTTCAAGGTAATTCCAGCACCCCAAGGAGGCTGACAGGAGAGAGGCAGCTCCCCTTCATCCTCAGCAAACCCTGGGCTAGACTTCCCAACCCCATATCAACACCCCCCAGTTGATATCAAACCCTATTTGATTATCATCAAGCTGCATTCATATGTGTGCACAAAAATATCCTGAAAATCCTTATGACATTTCTTTCTAATGGTCCCCCCACTCTTGTCTGACTACAAACAGTTGTGTCAGTAATAACAGATGTATTCCAGAAATCTCTTAACTGGTAAGAAAACTGCCAGTATGCAACACTTACAATGAAAATATTCTGAAAGTGTGCTGGTCTCCTGGTGATCCCACACAGCTGATGTGTTCTGGAAACAGTCTCTTCCCAAGTACAAATGCACTTTTCAGCCAGAGATGAGTCCAAACCTGCTTGTGTGAGGCATGAGAGAGCTTTGCTGCCATGCACAGGTTAGTCTTGTTATCCTATGTTCATTAGTGTTAATTGCAAAGTACTGGTGAAGCACAAGTGGTCACAAGCAATGGCAACCTGTGAGGAAATCACCAAATAATCTCACAAAGGCTGCAGTTCTGTGCTCAGTTACAACCATTACAGCAATGCTCAGACCTTTCTAGTAGTTATGAAAATTTTTCTATCTTCAAAAACTTAAAACAGAAGCTGGACCAACTCACACATGAAGATGTGGAGTGGCACAAGTCTAGGAATCCATTAGGAAGCAGAGGTCTTTCTGATGCCAGGGCTCAGTTTAACCATTTGCTGGGTACAGCAGGACAGGAATAGTTCAGAAAGGTACCAAAACTTGAAGAAATACTGATGGGAGATGGCTTGCCACTTCTGGGGTTTTTTCAGACTAACAAAGCTGTATTCAAGCATCATGAAAACATCTTTTTTTTCTCCTCGAAAAAATACAATGGGAACACAGCACTGTGGATTTTTACTAGGGGTTTTATTTCAGCTTTGGTGGCTTTTTCCTCTTAAGTGTGTAGAAAGTTTCCAGCCACAGATTCTTTAACTTTTCATTGAAGTCTTCCCGAGTACTCTTTCTTCAACAATGTATCTAAAGACATTTTGATGTGTAAAAGCTCATGAAGAGTGGTTAATGTGATAAAAGCAGAAGCTTGAAGCTATGACATCTAAAGAGAGTTTGTCTGAAGATCTTGAAATCAGATAGAATAAAGAGAAGGCTAAAATGACAAACATGTTTGATCTTATGTACTTAAACAGAAAATAATTTCTGAGCCTTGTCTTATCCTATAAAAGAGCTGATGAAAGCCTTGGATTTAGATACATGTAGCTATATTTGCTACTCAGAAAATTACATACTTGCCCCTTTGCACTACTACTGTATTTGGGGAGTTTTGAGTTTATTGATTTAAAAACCTCAATCACCCACTTCATTCCTCCTCCCCTCTCTGCCTAAAAAAAGTACTCAAGTGGAAAACAGAAGACATCTTTCTTGCACCAGGAAGGAATTAATTTCCTAAAGGAAAAGAATGAAACAAGCAGCAAAGTGAAGGAGAGATGATTTTTGGGTCACACAGGGAAGAGCAATGCACACAGAAGGTAAGCAGTGAGTTAAGTGCAGTCACTGCAACCCAACTTCCACCTTCTAGAGAGGGAAGGGCAAGTAATCAGGGCGAGAGAAATAATTTTTATGGCATTAAACCTGCAAATGGAGAATATGAAGGAATTCCTAAACCTGCTCCTAGTTCAGCCCTGCCAACTACAGAAAACTTTTAGCATACCATTGCCCTGATACATGAAAGCATTTAGGTGGCTGCTGTATTTTAAGTCCAGCATCACGCTTACAACTCTGAGCTACATGCTCAGGGGCAAGAAGACCTTGAAACTAAAAAATGGTGCTTTAAAAAAGTTCATCTCAAATGTTGGCCCATTCTTTCACCTTGCACAGAAGTGCAGAGTGAAGGGCAGAAGGCTGAGACTGCAGTCAGGAGTCCCTGATTCACCTGGCCACCACAGCAGCCTACTTTGTGCTTACTACCATGCTCCCTTTCTCACAAATCCAGTTTTCTTCTCCACCCCACTCTCTGAAGGATGTCTAGCTGATCTTTGGTTAGTTATTGCTGTGTCTGAAGTCTGGACATGTCAGTGCTCACGTCTTTGTCAGCAAGTCACTGGTGGAGCTCAGCTCTGAAGCAGGTAAGGTACCCAGACTGTGACTGGATCTGTGTCCCAAACACAAACTGCATAACCAACATCCCTAATTTCATGCAATAAGAACTGCTAAAGGAGAGTAAGGAGAAAGCACAGTAAGGAGAAAGCAGCAGATCTACAGCAGTGGAGGCTGGGCCACCTAAACCAACCTGCACAGGCTCCAGTCAGCACAGCAGCAGTTTTAGTATTGCTTTAGAGATTCTCCAGTTCCTTATGCACACTTCATTCATAGCTTACACAGACATTTCCTCTGAAACTGCTGACCCTTCCACTTGCTCACCTCCTGTTCTCTGAAGTCCCATCATCTGTGTACTGAGTGCTGTATATATACACAGCCATATTTTTATTCTTCTCTTAAAAAAAATTATGTGCTCAACTCTCCTGTCCTCCAGAGTAGAACAATCTCTACATAGTGGTGAGCTGCATATGTTTTATGCCTCACCTGTAGCAAAGTTTAACAGATACTGACCCCTGGGAGAACATGAACACAAAACCTGTTTCTGCTGCTGAAGTAAGGGCTAGGTCAAATCTCATCAGTGCCCCTAAAAGATAACTACATTAATTTTCCCCTTTTACCTGTCACTAATTCAGAATTATAAAATACAGAATTATGCTGCAGAGATTTTCATTCTTTTGTACTTACAATGTTTTATACAGTTACCAAATATTTTGTTTCCATATTTATGGTCTGGATGCTTTTTATGGGCCTTAGACTACTATAGATTCTCCAGAAAACTCCTTTCAAAAGTCTTTATTTCTAAAACTACCTCTGGGTGTTTTTTTCTTTTCACACTGCTCTCCAGTGTGAAATCTTCACCAAGTCACCTGCATTCTTTTTTAGATCAACAGTGGTGCTTAAGAGTTGAAAAATAAAGGACTACATGTTACGTGGGAGCACACAGAATAATTTGGAACAATTTAAAATAATCTGGACAAACCCTGTTTTCTTTAGGACTTCCTGAGTGGGAAGGAGGGTGAGTGGGACTCAAGTGTGCTGAGTGGGGTCAAGGAGGGCAATTTGGGGGTTGGAGCCTTCAGGACAGAATTTTGTGCTTTGCAAATGATTGAGCTGAAGCCAGTGCAGGACAGGAGCAGCTCTGCCACAGCCTCATCTCCTGGGGAGCACTCCCTTTAAAAAAATGTGCTGGAAATACATGGTCTAGTGTAGGGTTAAACTGTTCTATTCAAAATGGACAAATCAAAAGTCATTTACCAGGTCTGGCTGACAATACTGAGTAATAAACCAGGGAACTGAATGCCTTTTCTACATGCAAAAGAGTTCAATCCACGGAGGTTTTTAGTTGTGAATGGTGAGCAGATAAAAATGGAGAGTCCTCTACTGCTTTTTACTGTCAGAAAGAAAGAAAAAAAAAACCTCACCACCCAAGGTGGGAGAGGAATCATCTCCTTCATCTTGTTGCCATGGGCAAACGACTTCAGGAAACAAGTCTTCCCCCAGCAAGGCTGAGGCTGCCAGCCTGGCTGTGAGCTGCAGCACTGCATGGAGGATGAAGTGCCTGGCTGTGCTTTAGTGCCACCCCAGAGTGACTGCTTTGCTGAGCACCAGGAAAGATGATGTGCCATTTCCAAGCAGCCTGCTGGAGAAAAGAATTTTTCATGGGATCATTTGTAGCTTACAATTTAACACAAAACCTGTTAAAGCACAAGAGCTGTCTGTTACACTCCAGAAACACTGTGCACAGCAACTCTTAGTGTTTATTTATGAAAACAATAGTGTGGTTCCAGGGGGAACTGATTAAGTTGCATAAAAGATTTAAGGGTCCATTCTGTAGCTGTAATAATACTTTTAGCACTTTCTCAGATCCTTCCCCATATACCAGCAGAGTGACTCGTGCTAGTTTATCTTCTGGTCCATAAATCATTTTATGCCTCCAGCATTTTGGAAGTGTTATCACGACAAAGCAGATTTAAAGCATAAAATAATCAACATATTTTCTGTCTAGAAACGTGTTAAATCTGTTTTTGAGAAACTTAAGTGCATGTGAAGCTATTAGCACGCTATTCAGAGCACCCCAGAATATCACTCTAAAAGTGATGGCAAGGTCTTGTTAATCAGTAATCCTATTTTAAAATGACTCTGTTGAAAAAATTTGATCACTGAAAAATTATGTTAAAGAAAAAGAAATTAAGAAATGTATTTCAGTTCAGTTTTTTTAATAATTTAATGAAAAAAGTCCTCAGGAACTTTTATAAAATTCAAACTATAGGACTTGAGGTGGGTTTTTGAGTTCTTCAAAAAATACAGCAGATTTTTGAGCCACACCCAGGCTTTTCTAGATGTTCAGCAGGTAAATATGCTAAAATTAACAACTCCAATTCAACAGTATAACTAATAACAGTGGAGGCAGGGTGATAGTGCTCTGGGTTAAGGTTAGCAGTTTGCATCATGGGGAGCAGGGCCTCCAGAGAGGGCAATTTCAATGTATTATTCCTGTGAAGAGCATTCAGGACCTGTAGCTGGAGTGAAGCACTAACATCAGGACTCATGCTTTAATAGGTACATGAGAAATAACTCCCTCTGCAGTGCTTAGGAGAAAGTAATTCCATTTAGGACTACATAAATTTTCAGTTTGTTAATTAGGTTAAGGGAGGAAAAATAACATTAGGAACTTCCACTGGAGTTTTATTAGCTTCCAAATTGCAAAGAAATTGAAAGAGAATATATGTTATCCAGTAACTTTGGCAATCAGCTCTACTTCTAAACTAGAGCCCCAAAACACTAATATCTTCACTTAGACAAATGTTCCCATTTAATTCCAGTACCATTAACTTCCTTCTTTTTTCTCCTATTTTAAGTAATTTGCTTTTCATTATCATTTCTCAAAGACAAACAGCTTGTGAAGTAGTTATCCAAATATGTAAAACAATTATTCTGAAATCTCTCATTTGAGGAAGCATTAGCCAGAGTATCTGTACTCAGCCCAGGTGTGCCAGGTCACAGATGGCTGTTAGCCCAGAGAAATGGCAGGTAAAGCCTCTCTTGAAAATGTGAGATCCTCCTTCAAAAATGATCTGGCAAGCCATGTCATCACATCAGCTCTGCCTGGGACCAGTCACCAGCACCTGGTGAGATTCACTGAAAGCCTTAAGGAATGTGGAGGAATGGTCAGGAATATTTTTGATAATGCAGATGAGAGATGAGTCTAAATCAGGAATCAGCTTTCTACCAGAAAAGTCCCATCAGGTTCATCCACTCCAAAAACTCACAAGACTGGTTCTTCAGACACACACAGGAGGAGAAGGACTTGTAAAGTGTCCTTTGAATTCTCAGCTGAGGACCCTGATCAAGGCAGGGAGAGGGTATGAATGTGTGTGCTTTGCTGAGGACCCCCTCTCAGCTTGTGACAGCTCACAGGTGAAAACCCTTGTTACAGAACCATGGAGTGGTTTGGGTTGGAAGTGACCTTAAAGATCATCCAGTTCCTGCCTCCTTGTATGGGCAGGGACACCTCCCACTAGATCAGTTTGCTCAAGGCCCCATTCAACCTGGCCCTGAACACTTGTCCATATTCCCACCTGGAATATGAAGGACCTGGATCACTTCTGAAAGTAGCTATGAATTTCCAGGTCTATGCTAATGGCAGGGAAGAAAAGGCCCTACCCTTTAATTCTAACCCACTGAAGTCATAAAGCTTGCAAGTGGCTCTGACCTATCCCTTGCTCATGAACACTTACACCTGCTCTTAAAAACACTTAATGAACACTTACACCTGCTCTTAAAAATGCTACACTCAGCCCTGGACAGTTGAGCTTGTCCAATGTATTCACCACGTGCCAGTTAAAGAGGTCTCAGAGATTTTGAACCAAGCTCAGTCTAACATGGGCCTCCCAAAGCAGAGCAGTTAGGATTTATTTGGGGACAGGCATAGGAGACAGCCAGTCCCCTCCAGCAGAGCCTCCAGCAGGCTCTTCATGGCCAAAGGTCCTTGTGGCTTGACAGCTCATGGGGACCATCACAGGGAAAGTCATTCTGGTGCAACTGTACTTGCCACCTTCCTTAGGAAAGGAGAGGCAGAAGATGGGAAAATTTGGAGTGTGGATATGAGAGGAAAAGCTTAAGAACTGCTGCTCTGACCCCAGGATACAACCTTCTTTTTCTTTAGTTTATCAGAGTGGGTGCTGAGCCCTGTAACAGCAGTCACTGATGCAAGGAGCAATTCATACCCTGGCATGAACGAACAGCCTGACTTACCACCAAGGCACTCACAATTCCAGGAGATGCCACAGGAGCACAAGGAACTCACCTCAGCACACTTCAGGAGTCAGCTCCAAGGAGGGCTCAGTAGCCTCCAGCTATACTTAAGAGTTTCCATTTGATTTTTTTGGTCCCTGCTTGTAATCTACAGCACATAGTGAGGGGAACAGCGTGCACCTCATTATTTAGATTTACTGCTCTATTTGTAACACTTCAGAGCAAAGCCCCCCCCCCCCAGCTAAGGGCTGGGGAAACCAGTGGGAAAGCACAGCCCCACTGCTTGTTCCCCCCAGCAGTGGGGGATTGTTGTACCTGCTGCCTGCCTGTTCCTGCTTCCTGTTCTGAGGCATTCACTGCAGTCACTTGATGACTTTGCATGTCGAGCAGGCACCTGATCAGACTTTTAACCTGGGGGTGGGAAGCAAAGCAAAATTCTGGTGAGTTAAATTACCTTCTGCTGCATACAATCATCCAGCATAACACAGCTTGGTAATAACATTCACATTGCCATTAATAGAAAACACTTTGCATTGCACTCCAGAGATTTTTTTTTTTTTTCTTTTGGTATGGAAGTGATCCATACAGATTGGAGCTGCCTGAACAAAGCCTAAGGGCTCAGACACTACCAGCAGCATCTCTCTTAAATATCTCTGTCTTACTGTGTAATCTCTACATTGACTTGAAGGAAATGTGCCAGTAGGGCTCTGTGTATATAAAACACACACTTAGCTGAGTGGCCCTATGGGCCAACGTGAGTTATCTGCTGATTTACCTCAAGTAAATCATGATAATACTTCAACAGAATTGTCTTGGCTTCAACAAGATGTGTTAAAGCATTTATAAACAGAACACTTAATCCATGCCTCACTCCCTCGTGCCATGAAGTAAAGAAGAAAAAAAGGTGACTGTGCACTATGCTGGTGAAAGCCTGAAATCTCTGATGAAACCCTTGGGGTGGGGAAGTGGAGCATTTTCTGTCACACTCAGGTTTTCTAAATTGAGAAACAAAAGCTTGTCTTGGAAACTTTTGGTCATCATGTACAATAAGAACTGTACCAATTATGTCAGAGGACAGGGCTTGCAGAGGCTGGAGACTGGTGGCTGTGGAATTACATTACCTGAGATGCTACACTGTTTGTCTTTGGTCCCTAAAATGTTCAAGAGATAGTTATACCCCTGGCTAAAGGACCCCAGCCTTTGAGTCCTTTGATTCATGTTTCTTTATTGTTTAATGATGGCTTGCACAGCTTCGGGCTGTCTACTCTTAAAATTAGCAACCATGCTTCCTGATGGAAAAAGTCATCCCCTTTTCTCAGCAGAGGTAAATCATTCACAAGCCAAGAAGAAATGATGCAGCCAGCCCTTAATTGAATTTTGTGGCATCCTGAATGATAATGTATGAGTCTCCTCTCCAAATCAGGAGTGAGGAATTATTACACAGGAGGATAAACAGGATAAAAATGAAAATTAAAACTCTCAGAAAACAAATCAAGGATTTCTGCAAATCTGTTTATTGGCATTTCTGCCTGTAGAGCCATAGGTTACAAATCTCTCTTATTGAACCCAGGCCCCTCAAAGATGATCATTCCCTAATTCCCTGCCTTTTTACTGCTGGTAAACTACCATGAAGTTGCCTAGAGCATTAAAAATATTACTTTAAGTAGTATGTTAAATAGTTTGAGCTTATTAACCTCTACATAAACAAGAGAGGTTGGATTGCTGGAGTTGGATTATGGAGGGTAAGGCTCATGTTTACACACACTTATTTAATGTAATTAGACATTCAAGAAGGGGATGGAGTGTAAATCACAAATACAGGAGAAGAAAATTGATTTATTCTCTGAAATTGTCTGCCTTTTACACAGAGATCTAAAAGCAGATCCTATCTAGTAATAATTTGCTATGTCATTTACAAAGTTTAGAAATGAAAGGGGCAATTACCAGCCCTCTTTATATGTCAAAGGTTGCTAGACAAGGTTGGCTCAGCATTTTCACAGCTAAGAGCATTTAAGTCTTTCAAATTCAGATCTATGTCTTAATTGGACATCAAAGGAGCCCAACATAAAGGCAGTAGAAAAAACACAGGCAGCCTAGGTTATGGAGAGCTGCTCTTGTGGCCATGTTATAGAAGATTAAGGCTAGAAAACTTGCATATTTCTTACTGCAAAAATCCTTCCTGAGGTTGTTACCAATCTGAAAAACATTCTCTTTTTTTTGTTTCACCAGGAAGAGAAATAAATGAAAACTTCAATGTAGAAATACAGATCTACTCCACTCCATGCTAACATTCTGTATGTTACAATGAGTTATTACATAGCTCATTAGCACTTTTGATAAGCTTCCATGAGCTATCAAAAGCTATTCAGGATTTAACTGTCTGTTTTGACAATATCTTATTTTGGTTTTGCTTGGTTTCACTGTCTCTTGCCACAAGAACTGTCCTCTCAGAAGCTGAGCTAACAAGCCAATACTTTGAAAACCAAAGCTTGTTGTCTCCTGTAATAGTAACTGTTACCTGGGTTTAGCAGATTCCCAAGTGCTTTTTCTCCTAGCTGAAAATAAACACAAGGAAAACATCAGAAAACAAAACTACAATTAATGCTAAAAGAACTTCAATAAGCAATTTAATGTCTATAAATTGAAAAAAAATTTTCACCTCAATAAAGCACATTATAAAATACATCATAAAATAGTCAAAGCATCTAAGAAGATAGGTATGTCTGTAAAGAGCTCTCTCCTGTCAGAGATGTTTTTGCACACATCTGATGTATGGAAGCAAAAAAAAAACCCCAACACTTCACATACTGATTTTCTTAGGACTTTGGAATAGCTTATTTCAGGCCACAGTGGGAAGAGCAAGTCCCCTGTCTGAAGAGGACAGAAGTGGGGAGCAGGAGAGTCCATCTGTACCTGGTGTGTCAGCACTGCCCAGGCTGGTCACTGCCTCCTGGGTCAGAAGGTTCCAGACCCCAGGACTGAAAGGTGTTCCCCCCATGGCAGCATGCACAGGAAACTCCTGGGGTAGGATATGTTTGCACCCATTTCATGCATTAATTTTTTTTCCTCCTGCTGTTGTCAGCTGCTTCTTATTAAAATAAGGCTAAGAATGGCTATATAATTCATTTCATTATAAAAACATCTGACAGTTCAGTAGAGAGTTGGGGGTTTTTTTCTCCCTTTGAAAAAACACTGCCAAGAGCCCACTCCAGATAAAGATATTTCACTCTCTTCATGTACACTTTTGCCCATCAGTGATCACCTCTGCAGTAGCAAGCTGACTGAAACACAAAATGACCTTTTTACACTGGTGTGTATCCATCCCCCTAGAATTAATCAGCCACTCAACTGGTAGTTTATTAAACAGAAACACACAAAAAAGGTCCTGGAAGCGTGTTTTCAGTATCTAAATATTTGCTTTCTACTTTAACCACCTACCCACCACAAGGCTGAATGCTGCCAACTGGCAGCTGAAAACAACATTTTGTCTTCGATTAGTCAGATTTGAATTTTTTATTTTTTTTTTTATTTTTTTTTTTTCCTTCTTCCCTGTGAAATAGTGCCACAGGGACAAGTCTGTAACAGAGGGCAAAGCAGGTCAGATGAAACCCAACTCCTGGGGCATGTCTGCCTGGTGAATGAGTTAATGACTGTTGTTAGGAGCTCCCATTCACCCCCTGACATTCTATGTCCTGCCTGAGACAGATCAGTTCACTGAGCCAACAACAGCCTCCAGGCAACCAGGACCTAACACTGCCCTGAGCAGCACAACACTTCACCTCCTGGGAGACTGTACAGGGGGGGGTGTGTCTGTGTTTGTGTGTCTGTCTGTGTATGTGTCTGTGTGCCTGTGTCTGTGTGTCTGTCTGTGTCTGTGTGTGTGTCTGTCTGTGTCTGTGTGTCTGTGTCTTTGTGTCTGTCTGTGTGCTTCTTTGTCTGTGTGTCTGTGCCTCTGTGTCCTGTGTGTCTGTGTGCCTCTGTATGTCTGTCTCTGTGTGTCTGTCTGTCTGTCTGTCTGTGCAGGGGGACTCCTCTTCAGCTTACTTACTAACACCACCACCACCAAGCACTCCTGCAGCAGTGTGTGCCCTCTGTTCTCTCCTTCAGGGGAAAGGATTACATGAAATGTTTTGTCTCCCTCACACCTCCAGCAATGTATCCCACAGCTCTGGATGTCAATCACTTGTGCTGGGGCTGAGCCCAGGATGCCCAGTCACAGCCCAGGATCACATCAGGTAATTTCTGGACACCAAAGGCAACGATTGCTTACTGAGACAGAGGCCAACTTCATGGATTTATGCTACAGCTCTGAGCTCCAGGAGGAGCAGGGAATGACAAAAGAAAGATGCAGACATGCTAATCCTGGTTTGGGTTTGCATGTGGGTGAGTGTAAGGGTCCTTCCCAACTGGGCCTTCTGAGTCTTGATTTCACATCTGTCTTTATGAAGTCTGGAAAGCTTACCTGGAAATATTCCCAGGGCAAGAAGCTGGAGGTGACAGAGCTCCCCAGCAAGGTGGCAAATTCCCATGGGGCTACATTATAAAAATGCCCTGGAGGAGGCAGGAGAGCACATATGCTCAAAATTAACATGAGCTTTGAGTGTTAGACTGATTCCCCTAGCACTCAGGTCATTCCTGTGACAAAATAAAAGCACTTCTAAAAGAAGGGGCTTTTTCTGAAAGGAGAAGAAGAAGGCCAGGTGTCCTCAAGTGCCTACTGGAGGTTTGCTTTCTGTGTTACAGCAGGGGCTTGCATTTGGGGTAGGGTTAAACAACCAGAAGGCATTGGAGTGTGCTAGGAGACAGGTTCAGACACAACTGGCCACAGCCAGATGAGCTGTGGACACACAGAAAAACATACACTAGGCACCACAGTCTGATTAACACCCTAATTAACATATAAGAAAGGATTATCACAGAAATAAGTGATTTTTAGGCCAAAAATCATCTTTCTCTGCCAAATTTAAGTCTACTCAAAGTCAAATTTTCTTCATGAGCTTGTGTAAGGCTGATGTGTGCACAGCTACACAATTCTAGAAGATATTACAAGCAACTAGAAGAGCATTACTCTTCAAAACCAAAGCAGAATAGAGTATTTTCAGTTGGAAGGAACCTAGAATGATAATTTAGTCCAAATGTCTGATCACTTCAGGGCTGACAAAAAGTTAAACTATAGAAAAACCAAACCTCTTTTCCTTGCACACCCCAGAGCTCCCACTTTCTGCTGCACAGGGTCCTGTCCCTTTTCAAAGGGCTGTGTGGGTGACCTCCTTTGACAGCTTGGGGCATCTCAAAAGCATCATCAGTGGTATAGCAGCTTCTGTCTGAGGAGGAATTTTAATTCCTCTCTCCAGGCCTCCTCTCCACCCTCAGATTTAAGAACTCAAACAATAAGAGTTACTCATCTTTCAGTTCTCAGCTCATGCACATTGCTAAATAATTGGATAGTTTCTCTGAGGAAAGCTTAAGAAAGCTCCAGAACAACTCCAATAGTCTTATTCATTGCAGAGTCCCCAAAGGATGTCACATTTAAACTGAAGTCCTGCTTGGAGAGGAAATGAAAACAGAGAGGAAGGGGTTTGGGAGAGTCAGAGGGGTTTTAATTAGTTTGTGGCTGAGGCAGTGGAATTATCTGCTGTACCCCAGTGCCTGTCTGTGCATTGCTGTCTCCAGGGTCAGCTCTGTGAATTTGCTGAGAGACAAAAGGAAAAAGCAACCTTATTACTCCCTCCCTTCCACATTCTAGCCTCAAATCAGCATAGTGCTGTTAAATTCTACTTTTACCTCTACCTCTCCTTGGCTTCACAAGAGTTATCCCAGCACAGAAATGAAGAGAAATGACACTTAGGTCTGTACATATCTTGCTTTTGGACTCTCCAATCAGTGTTGTGGCTGCAAGGCCAGGTTGCTTTGTTTTCTCAAGGATTTATTTAAGGGGTGACCTACTCTACCTTTCATATAAAAGACACTACCTACACATCAGAGCATTTTTGGGGTGTGTGCTATGCCCCTGAGAGGCAGCTGGGTGCCACTCATGCAGCACTTGTTGCATGGCTGTACAAAGCAGCTGCTGATGCTGTAATTTGTCCCCAGATGAAACAAGGTGTACAGAGTTTTCAGCACTTGCTCTCCAGACACTGCTCTTTCACAGAGAATGGGCTAAAGAAACACAGAGTGATGACAGATTTTCAATCAGCATAATGCCAGGCATTGAGAAAACTGACTTGACCTAGTTTTTGATTTGCAGAATCAACTGACATGCAGTTTATCCCATGGGGAAAGAAAAAAAAAAAAAAAAAAAAAAAAAAAAGCATATTCCCTGCTCTTACAACCTAATATTTCTATCATGCTGTGCATGCTGCTAATTCCAAAGGCTGATATGGTCACAGACAGCCCAGCTTCTAGGATTTACCATTCAAACATACTTGAACTGGCATGAAAAATGCAATAAAATAATTCTTTCAGACAAGTTTAGAGAGAGGTATTCCCAAAAGACAGAATTCTGGCTTCCAGTCACATAAAGCTTACACTTTGTCAATAACACAGTGAAGGAAGGCATGAATGAATTTTATTTCATCGGACAAGTGACTTGGAATACAGATAAGGCAGGGTGAGCATATAAACCTTTAAATAAATGTTTTAGCACTATCTGGAAGGGAGGAATGCAATTGACTCCAATCATTTCTGACAGAAAATCAGTTCCTCTAAAGCTCTTGGGGCAACAAACACTAACTAAAAGCGTTGTTACTAATAAAATCTTTAAGTACAACAAAACATAATGTTGTCATTTGCAACCAACAGGCTGCAATTAATGCAAATTATTACTCTGTAATTTAATTGAAATTAATATTTCAACTGTGATATGAAGTCTTTGTTTGACTTTAAGAGCCGTGTAACTTTGAGCTCAAGAAAAAACCAGCAGAGAAATATCTGGAAAAGCCCCAGACAAAACACAGTGTAAACAGCACCAGGACTACAAACCACAGTGCAGCTCTGATGCTGGGGTTTTCCTCCAACGAGCACACGGCTGTGTTACCTTGAATTGCTACCAAGATGTTCAGAGAGAACACTGATCTATCATTATGCCCAACACCACTCTTTGTTCTGCTTTGTAGCTGTTACTTCACACAAAGTTGCTTTGTGGAAAATCTTGACCTTTTCTTCCCTCTCTGCCTGTTTAACATGAGGCTTGTGTTGCTTTCTGCAGTGATACCACAAGCTGGAGCAGTAAAAACTGCTGTCATGCTTCTGGTTTTGCTTTGCAAACGTGTTATGCTTCAGACCGAGGAGGTACATTGAGGTTTTAGGAGCATGTTTGGAACTGCTACAAAAGAAATCCATTGCAAGTGGCAAATTCTTTTACATTATAAATCTAACTCAAACCAATATGCCACGTTGTAGTTTTATTAGCAAAACCACAGGTTGTAAAAATTCACAAATCAAACTCAACATTATTATCTTGGCAGCCCAAGGATGAATGGTGTTACTAGAAAAGGGGTTCTACTCAGTCACAACCTGAAGTTCAAATAAAATTCTATCTATTCCCACTGCTTCTCTCATACCAGTTCAAAGGACTCACTGTATTTTTAGTGTTAATGTTCTTTTTCTAATACCTTCTATAACAGAAGCAATAATTGCTTCATAAAAAAAATATCTGGTGTTTGCACAAAGCACATTCAGTGACTGCATTAATGCTCTTAGCCTAGAGTCTGTAGGAGTAGTACAGGAATAATCTCTTTATTATTTGCTAGAAAACATTTTCTGGATTTGATTTGCTTTCAAGCTACTCCTTACTGAAATAGACACTTCAGATTAACTTAGTTATTATAGCAAACACCTTTAAAAAAGAAACTATTTCAGGTACATGAGCTTGCAATTGTTATCATATACTGAAGAGCATTCCTGCTCTGTTTCTGTGCCTCCCCAGCCCATAAATCACAGAATTCCAGGTTCCTAACTTCTGCCTTACCACCTTAATTGTTCTCTTTATTTTTACAGATAACTATTCAACCTTTAAACTCCAGTGTGAACAGGCTTTGGCACCATACAAATGAACAAGTGGGAAGCTCAATATTTAGGAACAGAAAATCCTATTTCTATTTTTGTATCTCTACAGTGAGAGAAGCAATAGAATCTATTCCACTATCCTCTTACAAAACCAAACTTCCAAGCACACAGCATAGCTATTTCTTAGAGGGCTGTTTTTCTGTTTTGCAAAAAAAAAAAAATCATTCAGCCAACTGCATGAAAAAAAGAAAAATCAAGTATTAAACAATGGCCAAGATTTTACTTACAGCTTACAGATGCGCCTGGATGGTAATCTATACTTTTGCACTATTGAACCCAAATAATTGCATAAAATCTCAAGGGCTCAAGACTCATCTCAGAAATCCTTAAGAAATAAGAGCCTAGAAACCTGAACACCAGCAAAGGGTGGAACACAATGCTTCTGCATTCTCCTCTCTGGATTGCTCACTTCTGACAATAGGCACCACATGTCTGTTTCAAAGAAATTTCTGGTTTTAATTGACACCAAAAAGCACAAATTTACATTCTGCCCTGGTAGTTGAACCTATGAAGGAAACACTCTTGTACTTAGGGAGCATTTTCCATTGTTAATTTTAACATTCAACATGAACAGAATTTCCTGCCTTGTGACAGAGTGCTTCAAATTTGAAGTTTTGCAAATGTTTCCAGATTTTTTTTTCTTGTTTTCTGCTTTTATAGAAACCTTTCAAGAGTTCTTCTGTATTTCAAATAGAGAGAGGGGCCAAACTTTGGCAACTGTAATTTTCACCCATCTCTAATGACAACAGCAAGTTCTCATTGGTGGTGGAAGGGTCTTAGTTTTACACAAAAGCTGTTCAACTAACTAATGATTCTGTAGGCAGTGCTGACAGTGTAAACCCTAAAAAATCTTTTACTTTCCAGCAAGTTGCTTAATAAATGAGGACTTCCTTAAGGTGACTGACATATTATGGAAAATTTTACATGATTACAGCATGATAGAGAGAACAGACTCATGAGAGCATGTGCTGACATTTCAGTGCACAGCTCAACAGTGAACAGCTACCTGGTGCACTACCAAAGAACTCTCCTGGGTGGTCTTGAATATACCCATATTGTCTGGGCAGATTCTTACCAAAGTAACCTTTATAACAGGTTTACATTTTCCTCTAGGACTAGCTTGAACTAATCTACAGTCAGAAGGGGAAAAAACGCCCTACAGCAAAGCAGGGACATGAAGAAGACTTTGCCTTCTGTTTTTCCACTGTAGGCATCTTCCCCAACTTGCTGTCCCTGCTCTCTGACTGCATATTCCTGCAGTGGTGCCTCTGATTCCCTGTCCTCCTCCTGTTCTGCTGAGACCTTTGACCAGCAAGGAAATCTTGTGATAATGATGTTCCAAATACAGCTAGCTGAAAATATTAAATGAATGCAAATCAATCATTTGGGCAAACACAGAGGGAGGAATCTGGTTTTGATCAAGTGAAGCTTTTTTCAGGATGTTAAGTTCTGAGACATTTCTGCTGACTGCATAAAATAACTAAAGCTCGTGGTGAGGGGTTTTTATTGTTCAGGGGTTTTTTTATTAGCTGTATCAAATAAAAAGGAAAAGCATCATGAAGATTTCAACATCTCCAATTGCATGTGCTCTCCTAACAACTAACCCCAACCTGTTACATTTCTTGTCAACAGCAGGCAACCATTTACCTGGATGACCCTGACTGCCTGCACCTGCAAGTCTTTAAACAGCTCCACTTCCAGCTGCAACAGCTTCCCCGAGTAAGTAATCAATCTTGAACACGTTGTTTCACCAAAAATAACTAGGTGGTTTTAAAGCTGTGTTTTCCCCATGGTGAAACCACCAGGCTGCTGTCAAACCAAGCTCTCAGTCCCTGCTGACAGCCAGTGGGATGCACACCTAAAAGCCTGCAAGGAAATCACTCTGTGTCCTCTTCAGATGAATCAGAAGGTCCAGTGGCACTAGAAGGAAGGATTCCCAAGCCTGAAAATGCCCTTCCCAGGCAGTTCAGCAGTGATGATTTTGCTGTTTAATCCACACTGACATCCCTTTAGTGTGTGAAGTACCAGGCTTGTACCAGCATCACACTGAGCAGTCACAGCACACTGCTGCTCCCCCTCCCTGCTGAGCCCCCCCCTCCTTAGGAGGGCAGTGGCACTCTCAATTCCTTCTCCTTCCATTTAGTCCAGCACAGGACTGGTAAAATCCACGTGCAGTGTCAGCATGCAGAGAACTACACTATGTGTCTCTCTTAACACAGCCTTAGGCAGATAAAAGGTGTTACACAAGCTGCTGTGTTCTCAGCACAGTGTAAATCAGTTGTTCCTTGCAGGCACGGTTCTTATCTCCCTTCCAGGTCTGCAGAGGAGCCCTGGATGGCCCAGACACCTGATCTGACTGTGCTGGTCTCTTCCTCTGTGTGCTGCCTCTCCCTAGGGGGTAAAGCCAAGGTTTTTCCATACCTGCTCTCCAAGGCAGATGGACCCATTTACTGATTCTGCACATTCAAGTAAGAAAAAGGAAGTTTGCAGAATAATCCTAAGAAAACTGGTCCAGTCCCTTCCTCCTCTGCAGCACCCCTAGGAGCACGTTTTTTCCTCTGATGTGGTTTATCTTCAAGGATGCAGTGGAAGGCTGTTATCCTAGAGAAACACTGCTCACTGTGCAGCTGGGTACAGCTCCAAGGTTTCAGCATTTGGAATGAGTGAGGGAAGCAGATTTCTATTCCTGACACTGGCACTGACCCACTCTGACTCTCTTTACAAGTAAAACTTGGACACAAGACACTAGAACAGAATGAGTTCTCTTTAAAAAAAGCAATTTTGAGCACTGAATTTGCAATTGCCTTCTCTCAGGATGCCACTGACACTTCCTTCCCCTCCTCAACCTTAGCTTAGCCTCTTGTGGGAGCAGAGAGCTCGGGGAGGAAAGGCAACACCCCCTTCCCTGGCAATCTGTTGCTCCTGTCAGCAACTGAAAATTCATTAACACACAGGTTACACAACATCCCTTCACAGGTACACTCAGCCCTCTCATTTATGAAGTTAATTTAGTGAGGTTAAAAGCTGCAGTCTGTTTGACTGCAATTTCTCACCTCCAGCTCCCCAGATAAGAAAAGGAATGCTCTCCTGCCTTGTTCCCATCCATGCTTGGAAAGGGACTGCATTACCCTCCCCCCAACCCCAATTACCAGGGCTGTGGAAAGAACTCCAATTAAGTGGTTAGCCATAATAGCATGGCAGCCCTTTAGGAAACTGCTTATCTAAATAGAGATGTACAGAAGGCAGTTTTCTCTCTAATAGTGATGCATTTTCAATTTATGCAATACAAAGTGCATTGGTCTGCAGTGTCCCTGGCTACTGATGATTAATAGCCCATACACTGCAAGGGTCTACAAAGAAAAGTGCCAAGGGAAGCAGATGCAGCAGGTTTTATATTATCATGACTGCAACAAACTCATTCAGTGGTGTCAGCTCTGACTGCAGGATTCTGATTATGAAATATGATGCGTGTTGAATTTAATGGCTTTCTCTGCCCTTCTGGTGAGTTCACTGCTTTCCAATGTCATTTTGTGTTCTCATCTGAGTGGTAATAAAAGGAATATCATTGACTGTGCTAGCTCTGTAACCACTGTGTGTTTTACAATAAATTGTGTTTCAGGACCTTTCTACCCAGGAGAGTGTGCAGGGCCAGAAAGTAATATTCCCCAGTTTTCCAATATGAAGGTTTCTGTGAGAGGATAGGAAATTACGCAGGACTGCCCTTCTCCTGAGGCATTCCTTATGGGAGCAGGACATCTCTTTTTCAAGTGGTTATGTAGTAAAAAGGTCAATTTGGATTGGGGGAAAAAAACCCCAAAAAACCGGCAAAATAAACAGCTGCTGACACAGAAGAAAAAAAGTTGTTCAAAATACAATTTAAAAAAGGATCTTGCACCTATATGGTATTACCCACACAGGGATGTAAACCCTGTAACACCTGCAAAGTCATCATATTGGTTTCTCAAACAAAATAAGCCTCACCTCAAAAGCATTGTGCCAGTTGAAGATTTGTTCAGACACAACCACCACCACCCTAAGCTGGGCTTGCTTGAGCCCAGGAGGGACTATGCAGAACCATACAGAGAGAAAAGACAGGCTCAGAGCTGAGCTCTTTTTAACTATCTGAAAGAATTCCAGTATTCTCATGCACTTTACTCACATGCCTTTCCTGCCTGTGTTAGAAACTTCAGGGCCTCAGTTGCTCCCACAGCTGGATCCATCAGGGGAAAGCAATGTAACAGATAAACAGAAAGAAACACTTTTTGAGACTATGAAAACTCAACCAGTCTGAACTTTCCATTGGTTTATGCTCCAGGCCATGGCCAGCTTGAAGCACTGCAGCTACAGCTGGGTTAGAGACTGGGTGAGCTCCATCACAAGCCCCCTGTGCAGGCAGGGAGAGACTCAGGCAGATTCTTAATTCTTCCACCCAGGAAAAAACACAAACCAAAGTATTACTCACACAGAACAAAGCCAGATCCACAGAGGCAGGAAGAACCTGAAACACAAATGGCATTTTCCTCTTTGTAAATGCACATTGCAAAGTTGACCTGGGCTGTTTTCCTAATTACAGCCTCACCTGATGGAGTGTTGCTGCTTCTAGAAGTATGGAAGATCTTTTTCCAAGCAGGATGTCAGGAAGTCACACCAGTTTCAATTCACCACAGTCTGAATCCAGGGCTGGTGCTTGATTTGCAATGTGATGACACCAAACTGCAAAGGCTGTTCCTAAGAATTTACAGTTAAGGTGGGAACTCACCTGATAAATAAATCTGTACATCTGTCTGCTTTTCAGAAGACCATCAAACAAACCAGAACACAGTCCCATTAACACCCCATGTTTCACATGAGCCATGTTTCACAGCCAGCACTGCCCTCATTCACTTCTCTCTTCAACTGGGTAAGTTTGCATTCAGCAATTCAATTGTATCCTACACTATTTTTAAAACAAGGTTTTCACAAATAACCTAGGAATGAAACCTGTACTTTCAGGATAATCCAGAACACTTTTTACCTTGTTTTTGTCTCTAGTTGAAATGCCACTGGTATTCTCAATCGTATTTTATGTATGAACACTTAAAAAGCTTTGCCTAAAGGACAAATGAGAATTTTCTTTTGTCCTTTCAGACTATACTTCATATATTTTTACATTAAAATGTATTGAAACAAGATTTAAAACTTACACATTTTATTGAGATCTACCTCCAGAGGGAGAAGCACATTAACATTTAACATGGTGGCTTTGTCTTTTTCTCTTTCCTTCACTGTTTGCTGAAAAACTTGCTACAGCTGAAAAGTAGACACGCCAGACAGAAATCTGTGATCTGCCTCAAAATTAAGTTATGTATTGCCATA
The DNA here is from genome assembly GCA_038090715.1 of Florisuga fusca. Taxonomy (NCBI): domain Eukaryota; kingdom Metazoa; phylum Chordata; class Aves; order Apodiformes; family Trochilidae; genus Florisuga; species Florisuga fusca. The sequence continues at coordinate 2,219,198 of JAAWXA010000046.1, read as the reverse complement.
ATAAAACAGAGCATTTGTTCTCTCTGGGATTCTCAGTCTCTGTAAAGGATCATCAAAGGAGCTGTGAATAATTCCCAGATGAAGAGATCATAGAAAAGGAGAGTCCTAAGAGTATTATGATTAGTTTGTCACTCCAGTCATGGTGTTTCCTTCTAAGCTGCCTGACCTTGTCTTTGGATTTAGCCTGGTCCATGGGTACAAGGGGGAGCATACAACACAGCACAGGGCAGCAAGGCAGGGACCAGACACTGCACAGCTTCCACTGGAGCTGACAGAGAGGCAACAGCTTCTGAATTCTGCCTGCCATTAACTGAGGAGAAAAAGCAAAGTCTCAAGTGAGATGCAGGCCATCTTACCTCCTGTTGTTTTCAGGCTGCTGGTACCTGCTGTCTGCAGGCAGAAAAAGGCTCCTGTCTGCTGAGACACTGCAGGCTACTTGTAACCCATACAGAAATAGCCAGCACTGAAACATCTGCCCTGAAACTGCATCCTTGAGTCTCCTCTGCACAACAGCCCAGGAAGCACTGCCCTTAGATTTAGATGTCTTCATGAAGAGTTACCCTGATTCAGCACTGAGGGGACCAGAGTATGCCAAATGCAGCCACAACACTGGGTGAGTTTCAGGCAGGTTCAAGAGAAGTTTAATATGAGTAAGATATAAATTTTTTAGCAGGTGGGTTAGGCTGAATAGAGATGGAGGGAAGAAGATGTGCTGTTCTCTACAATGGCCATTATCAGGCACATTTCTCACTCACCTGGTCCTTGTGTCCAACAAAGCCTTTAAGCACCTGCCCTTAATCTGCTGACTGCAGTGGGGCCTCAGATCTGCCTCCAACAGAGTAACCCAACATGTTTAAAGCCAACTTCCTGACCACTCATCCCAACATAACCACAAAACACAATCCGTGTTTACAACATTCTTTAAAATTCTCTCTGTGGGAGCCCTGGTGTTCCTGCTTAATGCATCCACCAATTTGTAAACCTTTTGCTTCAGATGAATGCAATTAGCCAGGGCTCTTAACAAGCTCTGCACTTCGGGAGCTCTTGTACTCTCCCATCAGAAGCAAGAAGCAAGGCTTGATTTCATACAGAACAGCTGATTGTCAACAAGTGCTCATTAGTAAGATCCAAAACCTCCACAGTCTCACTGTTTAATTTATGAGAGCCTTGTGATTATGAGGAACATGAGATGCTAGATCAGTAGGGATGGTTTTGTTAGTTTGGGCCAGGCAGAATTTTGCATCAATTATGTCTATACAAGGGCATACACCAAAAATTATTATTTTGATTTTTTTTTTTCCTTTTACCTGGAGTGCCCTGGTGGGGAAATCCAACCATTTTCCTGTAATTCTTTAAAGAACACAAGCAGCAAAACCAACATAGTTTCTTCCCTTTGTTAGCATTAGGTTTTTCTCCTAAAATTTTTCTGCAACAATTGATCAGCAAAGACAGCTACAAAACCCAACCCATGTTAGGAGCAGTTAGATCATTTGCTTTCACCTTACAGCATTTAAATCCATCTGTAGAGTCTTTGGAAAGATACCCAGAGAACACAAGTGTCAAATGAATGGCTTGGGAAAAGAGCCTCATGTTCAAGGAACCCCCCCCAGGATCATTCACTGTGTCCCTGGCAGGGTGGGGAACAGAGAGGGTGTTTCCTTCTAGTGTCACCTCCACCTAATCATGGCTATTTTAAACCACTCAGGCACCTCCATGCTTCTAAACTGTAGCCAGCAGGGCAGGGCTGTTCAGCTGTAAGGGAATAGATGTACAGGACAGGGAGGATTAATATTCTCAGAGGTTTCCTTAGTGTGCAGGAAGGCAGCACAAAGGCACTAATAACCTCTTCAAGCAGAGTACATTTTCTCGTGGGGATAATAGCTGAAGGATAGAGAGAGCTTTTATATGATCCAGGAACATTATCTCTCTTGTATGAAAACGAACTGGTCTGGGCTCTTCAGTGCAGAACTAAGCTGCCTCAATTTTACCTGTGCATCTGCACCTGTGTAAGGACAATTTTGAAATGTCAACAAAATACGTGTTGAGGAGTCTATCTTATGCCTCCCCGTTTGCACTTAATTTGTTTCATTACACAGGGATAGGAATTAAAGGTCTTCACTACAGTTTAGGCAGCTTGCCAATGCCTATTTTATAGCAATAAAATATGTACAAATTAAGGAATCTCATGTGGAAAATTCATTCAACCGCCTCAAAAGCCAAATGAATGGTAATTACTTCAAACACAATGTGGTGGCAATCAGGCAAGATTGGATCATGCTTTTAAATGTATGTCTAAATTTTTAAGAACCAAGATAATTATGAATTATGAAAATAACTCAGACAATGCCACAGCAGAGACTGTGTTTGTGGAATAAGAAAAAGATCTTCTTTAAGGAACTGGGGCAGCTTAATTCTAACACCTGCAAAGGACTAATCAGAGAGCAAATGTGGAGCTGCTATTTGATTTCTGTACTTTACTGTCATTTTATACTTCAGGCTGGCTCATGGATGCCTTGAGGCATGGAGCAAGTGGAAGCATATAAAATAAAATACAAGTTAAAAGGATTTATCCTGCTTACTAAAAGCAATGGAAGTTATCTCTAGTTCACATTCACATATATTGCAATGAAAAATAAAGCTGCCATCTTAGCTCTTTGTGCAAGTTTTCTTCAATCTGGCAAACCAGCTTAATGCTCATCCCCTTATGCAATGCCAACTGAATAAACACAAAGTGGGTTTTGCTTCTCGTGGGTAAAGCTGAACAGATTTGGATCAACATACCCATTCATTTTAAAAGAAGGGTGGCAAACACAACCATACCTTTGCTGTCTTTTGAGACAACTCCAGAAAAGCTTTCCCTTCAGGAAAAAGCACAACAGACCAGGTCTAGATTGTCACTACATATAATTCCCTTAACAACTAAAGAAAATGCAGCTGTAAACAAAAATGTATACAGAATACCAAGTTTATCTTTTTCCATTGAAAAAATCACCATGAGACTGGACTAGGTTTCCTGTAGATCTATAATCTTGTAAATTACTGGTATCAGAGAATAATGTCAAGCTGGCAAGGACCTCTGGAGGCCTATTGGCCAACTCCCAGCTCAAAACACAGACAACTTTAAGTAATTTGCTCATGGCCTTGTACTGGGGAATAATATAGTCAGCAGAAGCAGAGCTGGAATACTGCACCCTGTACTTCTGTCTGCACCTAGAAAGGGCTGCTGGCACACCAGAGTGTGTGAAAAAGGCTACAAGAATTATGTGAAGTCTGGAAAACCCTCACCTTGAGATGCATTTACAGACTGGCTTACACTGCACCACAAGGCATCAGAATTCTTAGGATCAATGCAGCTGCTTTAGGTGGGGCTCAGCTCACAGGCTGGGTCAGGGTTCTGGCAAATCTGGCAGTGTGGGGTTAGCCAGCCACCAGGATTTACTGCTCCCTAAAGAGAGAGGGCAGAAGGTAACAGGCACCTGTGCTTCAGCTCTTCCCTCAGCCCAGCAGCAGGGCTTAACTCTTCTCCAAAGTGGGAATTCACATGGATGTAGCACACATTTTCTTCTGCTACCTGTCACAGGAGCCTCCCATTCAGGAAGGGTTAACAAAAAAGAGGCAGCAACATCCTGAATGCCAGGCAAAACCCTCCCACTGTGAGGACCCACACCAGTCCTGCCCCAGGTCTGCAGTGGCACTGCACAGTGCAGTGTACTCTGAAGGAAACTCAACCTACAGCTTATAAAAAGGAGAATAGAGAGGTGACCTGACCTGGAGTGTGTGCTATGGAGGGAGAGACCCTTGGGGCACAGTGTGTGAGAGGCAAAAAGCTGAATATGATCCAATGCCTGAGAGCTGAAAGTAGGCACAACTGAATGGAAAATACAGCATGAGTGTCTGGGATAAATTAACCTCCAGAACAGGGTACTGAAGGGTTTGGTAGAAATTTCATCTGTGAAATCTTTAGAACTGTATTTTTTGCTAAGAATATGCCAAACCACAGCCAGTTCTGAGGAACCAGAAAATCTCTTGGACAATGGAGAGCAAACTGGTTGAAAACATTAACTTTGTAGGTGAGCATCAAATCAAGCATAGTAAGTATTGGGTGAGAGGAAGTGGAAGAGGGAAGTTTCCAAAGGCCAGATGGACATCTGCCTCCCTTGGAAGACAAGTCAGGCTGAACACTTTGAAAATCTCTCCCTAACCACCCAGCACACTGGACCCAAATAAATATTCATTACATGCTGGATTCAAGCTGTATTTTACTGCAGATTATGCAGGCACATTTACAGGTTTGCCTGAGTTAAGTTTGTTTTGCCAAAAGACATTTTCAAGCACTGAAGAGAGAATCTGCTACACTAGAAGACTGAAATTACAAATGGCACACACACACACACAAAAAGTGAATAAGGAAGAAGTCTATTTCATACTACAAGAGCTCTGAGACACCAGTGACATTTTCTGGCAGCACAACTCAAATTTTGAAACTCATTGCCACAAGATGCTGTGGGTGTGGAAAAAAAAAGACTCAGAGGGATTGGACATACATCATGGAGAATTAACTGCTATAAAACATAACAGTGCAAATGTTTCTAAGGAAAAGGCCAAAACCCTTAAAAATCTTTTAAAAAAAACCCAAAAAACAGATTATCAAGAGAAGCATATTTGTCCTTTCTCAAATTTAGATGAGGCAGGAAGAGGTCTTTAATCACTAAGGTGGGAATTTCATACCTTCTGTTTATTCCTGATTCTACCAGAAGTTGAAATGGACTGCATAAAAATGTCAAAGTGTGAGAAGTGTTATTTTCCTGAAGTGATTTAGTTTCACTAAAAATCAGAAGCGGAAAACAACCAAAAAGCAAACGAACAAAAAAAACTCAAGCCAACCAAAAAACCCACAACAAACAAAAAACCCAACAAAACTTCAGATTACTCAAAGTTAGTGCAAATGCATGCTGTCTTAAATCTTACAGAATAAAACCAATACCTGACTGACTAGCTCAGCTTTCAGCATCACAACCTTGGACTGCAAAGCACAGTGTGCCTGGCATGCAGCCACAGAATCAGCTGCTGGGGAGGTAACACACTGCACACAAATAAGCACCAGAAAATAAACCTCCTATTGCCTCCTTCAGGATATGTTCTTAAAACCCCCACAATTCTAAAGACCTGCTTAAATCATAGCTGTGATGTAACAACCAATTCTAATGGTTTAACTCTAATTCTTTAAGTATTTTTCAACTGAGCCTGAAATTAGTTGTGTACACTGACCTCCTGAGCCCGGACACTCACTGCAGAGCAGCAGCAGCTCCTTTAGAGTCTCCTGCACTGTCCATGCATTTGTACAATGTCAACTTCCCAGTGGGATTTTTCACTGGGAGAACTGTACCCTGCACAGTATGCCAGCACCCAAAGCTGCTTTGAAAATCACAAGGAAAAAAATTACCTCTTAAGGTTAGGAACTGCCTCACTAGTTAGAGAATGTCCTGTCTGAAAGACCTGCCCAGCTACTTGAGAGGCAGCACAGTTTAAAGAGGGTAACACAATTGCTCAGTGTAACTTGAGAGGGAATCATTGTTTTCTGGGGAGTTATTATAATTATTTCCCAGGGAACCTTTGTTAACACCAGCAACAGCATGGCAAGGTCTGACACCAATTAGAAAAGATAACACACTGAGCTCTCACAGATCCCCCCACCTCCCTGTCTTCTGCTGCTGGGCTGCCTTGGTTTGCTGTGCCACAAAGAGGGTGTCCTCAGCACCCTGCAGCCCTGAGCTGGGTCAGAGGAATTGAAGCAGAGTGAGCCCCAGCACCCAGGCCCAGGAGGGAGAGAAGCTCCCAGCACCTCCTGCTTCCCCTCTCACCAACTCCAAAGGAAAACTGCCCACCAGCTCCTGCTCCCCATGCATATGTATGTGCTGGTCTTTAATTACAGCTATCTAATTAGCCATATTTGAGAAGCCTCTCCCTGGGGGAAGGTCCCAGTACCACTGTCAGATGGGGAGTGGACTCCTGTGCCAGCTGAATGCTGGAGTGCACATCCCCACTGCCCGGGCTGACAAGTGCAGATGGATGCCACCAGCTGGGGCCAGGGGTGACAGTGACTGACATCCCAGTGACAAACCTGGCCTTGGGTTCTCTGATGAGTGAGTTTGATCTTACAGGCAGTTCAGCAGGTGCAGTACCTCGATGGCCAAATTAGAGATTTTTAGATTTTTTTTTAAAGCACACTAAAGCTTTTCATCTTCAATCTTTTTACTTTAAATGTTCTTCCTCTTCTCAAGGCTATGTCATGCAATGAACATACCTTTTGCCTTTTTCCTTGAAGTTGTAAGTGAAAAACAAGCATTTGAAAACTATCTGAATGCTTATAGGAGGAAACACTTGTTGATATTTCTTAATTTCTTAATTCCTTCCCTTTAAACCTGTTAATAGATCAGGTGTGAAAACCTGCATTCCCCCTGCTCTTTGCTGACTTTTCAGCCTCTTGCACAGATGCCTATTGTGAAACAGGACAAATGACAGCACTGGCAGTTCACAAACTTAAAAACTAAAAAATCAGCATAGTAGCAATAGAAGAAACACAAGAGAAGGGTAGCAGCAGTGAGGGAAAACTGGATATAGCCAATGTACTCCTTAGCAATTTCAAGTAAAAAAACCAAAACCCACCATTTCATAGAGTATTTAAAGACTGGAAACTATGCTGTCTCAACAATGAAAACATGATAATATGATTATCTGATATTATGCTGCTTCAAATTTGCAACACACATGTTTGGTTTCTCACTTACCACCTTCCATCTGTACCTTCATGCCTGGGCCATACACAGCTCCTACCAGCTCATCCCATCTCTCTTCCTGTTGAAAAATAAAAGCAATAAATTTCCATCCTTGAAATGCTAATGATTTGTATGAAGAAACCTAACCTGGTTGTGGATAAAGTTCTCAGCCCATCCTAAGAAGCATTATTCAATTCAGCTCCCACCAATGTTCTACTGCACCTTGAATTCTTTTGCAGAACTGGCAAGAGCAAATTCAACATGATGTCTCCTTGTTTAAGGATTTCCATTAGATACACAGTTACTGCTGAACCTCCGTTTCTGAAGCTGCCAAGTAAGTGTTCCATAAAGCAACAAATAGACAAACATAATGTTGAAGCCATTAGCTGAAAACGACCACAAAATACCTCTTTGGAGATATTGAAAGTGGCAGACAGTGCCTTGACTGTGGAGGGAAAAAACCACTGAGCTTGCAAGGGTAATTTCTGTTTCACTGCTAATAGATGAAGATCCAATACAAGCCCTGATCTTCTAGGGGGCTGTGCATATGTGTGTGCTGTTTAATTTCAGCAGCTTTCACAAAAACAGATACCAAAATTGATTCTGCCTACTTCAGGCTAAGCACGTTAAAATGCTGACTGACAGAATCACCTCAGGGTAATAAATCTGCCAAGTGTTTTGTTAAACAGCTATTCAGTTTGAAATGTATCCTGGCATTCTGGAATAACAATGGTCTACTGTAATGTATGGTGCATTAATTATATAGTTGACAAGAAAATTACCCTTCAAGCCAAGATTACTAAAAACTTTAGGCTTTTTTTTTTTTTTTTTTACCCTCTCCTGTTAAATAGATAATTCAGTGTAGACCCCCCCCCCAAGAGGTTTTTCCCACCTCCTCCTGCAGTTAACCAGCATGGCAGTAAAGTTCCAGAGATGTGCTGATGTTTCAATGACAACACTGGTTGCTTCTCCAAATTTTATTATAGCTGCTAAATGCAAACTGATGAATATCAAGATAAAAAATGGCCTCAGCTTTCCTTTTAAGTTTTCCTGATACACATAATAAAACCTTGCTTCAATTTGTGACTGTATTTACATCATACAACAGGTACACTGGCAGATCTGATAGTCTGGAATGAAAACACATCAGCTTTCAAACACATACTGGTAGGAACTCTAGTCTTGGAAAAAATGCAAAAAATGTGGTATGTCAGTATAAAAATACAACAGAAATGTAAATAGGCTGTTAAAAATAGAACTTAATTACTGTGTTTTCCAGGCAAATACCCTGATCCTTCTGTCAGTTCCTCAAACTTCTGCAGTTCAGGGCTAAAATTGAACGCTCCCATTAAAATAGTGCACTGGTGCTTCAGCACACATATACCTCACCTCTGGGCTGCCACGTGCCCCTACATGAAAACAAGCCATTAGAGAAACTGCAATTTAAAACCAGTAAATTCTTCCTAACAGCATCCTGACCACAGGACACAGAAAGAGGTTCAGAGGTCATTAGAGTGCTGTAAAAATCATGGGAGGACTTAATTTTGTAATAATTTCTTCTAGTATGTACTTCTATTCACAAATTTTGGGATGTAAAAATTTCTGTGTTTAAGACCTAAATTCTGCATCAAAGATGACTAATTCTTATTTTACTATCAGCTATGCACTCACTTGTTTGAGTTAGATTCTCTCTTCACTCACAGCACAATTCTCCACTGACTTTTCAGCATTCATGCACTGTTGCTGATCTGGAAAAGCACTTCTAGTGCTGCCAAGACAGAAGTGCTTACTAGCAAAGAAATGTTTCAAAACTGTACTCTGTAGAGCTGACAGCAGTGCGTGAGGACTGAAGAAAGTATTACACTTACTTAAAGTTGAATTAAAATTCAAACTTCTCCTATAAGCATAAAACTCAACACAGTTTGCTATGGACTTACAATCAAATGCATCTGAAAAACTACACCACTGAGATTCACCACCCCTCAGAACAGTCTGTAAGGATGTATGCTCTTAGCCTAATGTAGAGCTTCCTTTTAACTGGATACAGAGGAATTCTTCTGTTTTAAAGCACGATTTAAATAAGTTAAATCTTTTATAGTCTGTGTTACTCTAGGCTTTGTAAACTATTAAAATAAGTGAAAAGGCATCATGGATTAAAAACCCCACTTTAAATTATTAAACCCCGCTTTACCAAATCATATAACCTTGTAATTTATTCTAATGTAATATGTATTTCCCTGCAAAGCCAATTTCTGTTCCTTAGGCATATGTCTGAATGCCTTACTGATTAACCTCTGATCAAAAGCCCCATAGCTCAAGCAAAATCTTTCCATTTACCTCAACAAGCAGTTTATTACTCTCCTCTCCAGAAGCTGTGATGTAACTTGGTACCAGAACACTGTTTTCTTCCAATGAAAGCTTCAGGTGAAACAATGCTGTGGATTAGATATTTAAAGAAATAACATACTGTGCTCCCATAATCACCAAGAGAGGCTGCAGCACCCAAGGAAGGAGATTTCTGAGTAGGAAGGTCAGTGAGTTAGTACTGACAGATGTAACCTCTCAGAATTGCTGTTAATAATCCCACGTGGATCCAAGTTACAACCCACTACATGCCTCTGACCTCCAGGTGAGCACAGCCTTGGTGTTACAGCTCCTCCTCCTACTGTGACTTCCAACAGTTTCAGTCACAACTGGCAAAAACCCCTGAGTCCTGCATATAACTGCACATTCACAGAAGAAAAAAAAAGCTCTAAAATCTCCAGATGAAAAGTGTACTGAGCACAGAAGTGACATAGGATGAGGTCTGGATGGTGGGAAGAAGAGACAGAATGCAAAGGATGCAATGGCACAGGGAGACAGGAGGCTTTGTCCAGGAGAAATGAGTGTCCACCAAACACTGCAGTATGAAACCTGAAGCCTCTCATTTTCAGTGTTTCAAAACCTCTTCCTCTCACCCCTGTGTCAGTGTCTGTACACTGACTGCAGCAGAGCTTCCACAACACAGCCCTGCTGCAGCAGAGCTCTTTGGTAGAACCCAGTGTTGAAGAGTTCTAACTCAGGGGGTTTGTGCTGTTCTAAAGGTATTTCCATCAGAGATTTCTTTCTCCCCAAACACCAGTATTACACCACTACAGGAGGGCTCATGTTTCTTTCAGTCTCTATAACATCACCTCAACATTTAATACTACATCAAGAGAATCCACCTAACAGACCAAAAAACAGGCTTAATGTCTTCCTCACCATTTTCAGCTTATCAGTTCTTGCTTTATCACCATCATCTTGGTGATGGTGATAAGACACTCATGACTGAGTGTTTTCCACAGGTATCAGAGGCAGCAGTCACATTCCCGAGCTACATTCCCAAACTTCTCAAATTTCATCTGAAAATTACATACATTGTTTTTGCCACTGCTCCACTGTGATTATCTGACTTGTCTAACACAACCCAGAGTGCTTATTTCACAACATCATCAGATCTGCAGCTCTGGCACTGAGTCTGAACCACAGATTTCAAGCAGCAGACAATGCCCAGCACCCAGAAGCTGCTCAGTGTCCAATTATGCCTGCAGTCAGAACTCTACAGCCTAACCATGCCCAGCTACAGCTGCCCAACATTGCTCTGCTGCTTTCTAACTTTAGATTTATGAGATGTTCTCATCACAGAGCTCCTCCTCAAGTAACCTTTTAGTCTTCTTTTCAAACAAGCTAGAGATTAAGACTCTAAGGCTCTCTTTACATGGCATGATTTTCAATCTTCCCTGTAACCCTTTCCCAAATCCTTTCCAATTTGCCAACATCATTTTTGAAGTTCACACACCACAATTGGACATGCATTTCTAACAGTCAAATAAGAGCACCCTGATGCTGGTTAGTGCAGTTCTATTTAGCAGTTTTCCATTTTACAGCTGTGCTTTCACCACTCTGCCTTTGGGCTGCACATGCTCTGTCAGTCCATGCTTCGTTTGAATTGGGCTTTCTTTGGTGGGAGGGTAAAAAATGTAAATACTTGCTTTCAAACACAGCTTAACTTGTGCTTGTAGCAATCCTCTGCAATCCCCTCTGCTTCCAAAATCAGGTGCACTTAAGACTTTTGTATTGAGGGGAAGGTAACATGGGGGGTACATGGGATGACACCAAAAAAAAAAAAAAAAAAAAAAAAAAAAAAAAAATCAACTGGCAAAAGCCTCCATGAACTCCACACTCAGGAGCAGGGGATGCTGCATATGGAGATAAGGAATCTTGGCTGTGATGACTTTGAAGACATCAGGTTACAAAATGGAAAATCCCTAGCCAGCAGACAGTACAATTCTAGTTGGCTATTCACACTACACAACTTCCAGAGATTACTGGCAACTCTGGCAGGCAGCTGTGGAGCTATGAAACATCTGGCCTCATTCCACAGGGTGATCACATCCCAGGCTCCACCTCATAGCCCTGTAAATGCAGCACTGGTTACTGACAAATACTGCTGAGTCCCCACATGCTACTGTCCCAAGTCAGGAATGCCACAACAATGAAATCACAAGAGCAATTTGTGCCAGGAATCATATATTTCATCTTTTTCTTCCCCAAAAGTATGTTTTCTATCTACCTTTCATGAGAATAGCTTCTGCACCAGCACTGCCAGAACCACCTGGCTCACTCCAACTAAATCCAAGTCAGGCCAGTCCTGCAGATCATGTTTTCATCAGCTTGAAATGCTCTAACTGCATGAAATACTAAGAGCACTAACTATGGTGTTAAAAAGGCTGCCAGTAATGCAAAGCCTGCAGAGGGAAAGAAAACAAAAGAGGATGTTAAAACTGACCAATAACTTTAAAGAGATGTGGCAATTGGTGACAGCAGAGTCCAGGTCCCCATGTGGCAAGCATTAAACTCTCCATTCCGTCCTGACTTATTTTCATACTCTGCCACAGAAGACAGTAAAACAGCATTAAAAGAAAAAAACCTCCAGAACTTTTCTACATTTACATGGGTGCAACAGTGAAAAACAATGAAAGCAGCTTGGCATTTTTATAAGACAGTTCAAATAAAAATTAATGGCACATGTAATAATAATTCCAAGCATATTTTGTTTCCGTTTATATCCAACTAAGAGAAAATTTTTGGTGCATTTGCTTTTATAGCTCTGTGTATATGTAAAGTAAAAATTCTGCACATGGGAAAATAAATTAAGTGGCTAGATGACTGGCTGACAGCAAGATTTGTAGAGCTAATTAGTTCAATGAATAGGAAAGGCACTTAAAACTAACAGCTCATCAAATAGTTCTTCATACAAGCCATATCTGTCACCCTGCCTATGCTGACTAAATATTTTTATTGTCTTCTGGAGATCAATGCCATCAGAAGCAAATAAAACCAGAACAAAACAACAATAAAAATCACCAAGCTCCCCCCTCCCCCCCAAAAAAAAACAGCTCAAAAACCTGAGCAGTGACCCAGGCTGACCTCCCCAACTGCATCTCAGTTGTATAATGGGTTGGTGGAAATACCAAGCCAGGAGCTACTCCCTGCCTGAGTCAAAAATACCTTTGTGGGATCCAAGACTGCCCAGGCTCAGAGTCAAACATATTGATGCACCTATATTATGACATAAATACTGTTCTCATTTTTAGACTGGGGCCAAAGGCCATCATTTTAGCTGGTCAGAGAGCATTCAGTGCAGATCACACCACATTGTGTTACAGCCCTGAACAAAACAATGGGTGGGAAAACAAACTATTGGCTCAGCCCCTCTGCTCTTGGTTTGTCCTGAAGGACTCAACCCATGGAGCAGCCTACTGGATTTGCTGTAAAGGAAGATGTCTGCAGGAGCCCTGGATGCATTTCAGCAGAAGACACACATAAAACTACAAGAGCAGTTACCTTCCAACTTGCTTGTCCATGGGCATGAAGCTGGGACTGCAGGACCATGTAGAGTTCAGTGCAATCCAACTCCTTCCCAGGCAGGCAGAGTCACAGACAGGCTGGCAGGACTGTGTGGAGCTGAGCAGAGCCAGCCCCTAGGTGTCAGGAACCATGGGATACTTGGAAAGTCTCCAGGAATCCGCCAGGCAAGACCCATTCCAAGACTCAGGACCCTGAAACAAAATGTAGCCCTGTATGGGTGATCTGGGCCACCTTGTTCAGTGCTGCTCCTACCTGGTAAGAGAGCTGTGAGGAGCTGATTCCTTAAAGGGGTTGGAAAATCCTCTCCCCTGACTTTACCTTAAAAATCTCCCACAGGCTGAGCAGCTGCCACTGAAATAAAACTCCAAATACATGTTGGAAAAAACCTTGGAATTGGTTCACTGAACTTCCCTCCTTCTCCTGGTCCAGCAACAGGGGTTACCCTCAGTACACTGCCCCAGTGCAGTGCTGGTTTCCTCTATGCAGAGCTGGGCCCAATTCACAGACCTCCAGTCCAGGTCAGATCTCACTGGAAGGGAAAAAGACAATATTTATTTATCTCTTTGCAAATTTTCTCCTGCAACAAGACATAAATTGACCCCAGCACTTCACTGCTATTAAAGAGCCAGGAGGCTATAGCTGCCAGGCACTTTTCAATTAGAGGTTTTCAAAGATCCATAAAACATCCTGTCACAGAGTGTAAAAACTGCATGTATTCCTGCTGGGCATTAAGACTTTTCTTGGGTGGTGCTCTGTTATTGATGCATTTTGTTGAAAATTATGATTAATTAGGAAGACAACTCATTCCCAAGGCACACTTGGGGCCTGGTAGAAATGGGAACACTTTGTACAGACATTTTAGGTCAAGTGATTTCTGTGAGAGCCACAGCAAGAGGGCAACTGGTCTCAGCAACTGCTTTTGTACCAGAGGGACCTGATGGGGAAAAGTACTGCAGACTAAGGGAACAATCATGTTTTGAAGTAACAGCAGATTCAATGCTAAAAATCAAGTGTTCTAGGGAGAATACTGATAACACTGTATCTCACTTAGGTTTTTAAAATCCACACGTATCACCTTATTCAATCCCCTACTCTAAAAATTAAGATTGTTAGGGCTACTTTTATTCCCTTAGGAGAACTTGCATGAAACACATAATTATGAGAGACAAACCAGGTTATGAGAAATTGTTCTGGGCAGAACAGTTAGTTACAGTTAGTAAAATAAAAGAAAGTACATAGCTATCCCTACCTTCTTGATGCAGAAGAGAAAATACCATGCTAAGTTAACAACAAATACTACCTCCCAAAAAAACAAACAAAACAAAACAAAAGCCAAAAAATGCAGAAGCCTGAAGCAAGGACCCTACATCTGTCCTGCCTCTAGCAGCAAGTACTGAGCAGGACAGAGAGAAGGAAAAGGATCAAGTTGAGAAGCAGCTGAAAGGAGGAAATCACACAAGGACCAAGAAGCAAAGAAACACCCTCAAAAGGACTCTAAAAGCTACTTTACATCTGTTCATAAATGAGCCTGCCCTATCTCTAGCAGCAGCTGCCAACTCATATCAGCAGAACTGTCCCTGTTACAGAGAAATGCAATAATGTTAAATAGTCCAAAGTAATGCCTGGCTTATCCAGTTTTATTATTGACATTCAAGTAAACCATCAGCTCCCCTGGCAAACAATATTGCTAATTGATTTGAAATTGTGATACACCTATTACTCAATTAACTCAGTTTTGCAAACTAAATTGATATCTGAAATCACTCCAAGAAATGTAATGGGAACATAGTAGCCACATATTTAAAAGAGGAGAAAAAGTAACCATCTGTTTGGTTTTGTATAGTAATATAAAACATATCCTTGCCATCTCTCTTGATTTTGCCACTGTACCCCTTAAAGAACTGAACAGAAGAAAAATGCTAAGGCTATAGCTGGCTTTCATCATACTCCCCATATCTCAGTCCTATTTTATAGCAAATCATTACAATTCTATTCATCTTCTTATGCCTATAATCCAGTTTCAAGCACACTCTTGGATATAAAGGCCATGTGGGACACACAGAAACTGAAACGTTGGCCTTGCCTTCTAAACATTTCAACACTATGGCATACATTTCAGTATCCAAATTCTTCTAAAACTGAGGAGCAGTACTGAATGAAAGCAGAACTGAGGGAACTCACATCTGAACATTTATTTGTGATTTAACTTTTTAACACTGCTTTGTCAGATCTTCCCAAGCTTCCTCAGTAACAAAGCAATAACCCAGGCATGTTTCCACTGAGATGCTGAATGTGACTCTTGAATGTGACATGGTACCAACACAAGTTAATTGTTCTATTTTATTCTCCTAGTGCTGACACTGAGTTCAGTGACTTCTCTCATGTTGACTAAGCATGAAGAAATTCCCCACTCACAACTAAAATCATTCATGGCAAATTGTTTCTACCTTGCTCCCCCTCTGGTATTGAATTCTTCCTGTGTGTGAAAAGGTAGCCCATGGCCAGTGCTGCAGCAGTAATTAATGCTCACCCAGTTGCTGTTCCCATCATCCAGCCTGGTTTCCAAGGTTTAGTAAGTCAGTCATCCCAACTGCACAAGGATAAAAACTTGGCATTCAACTTATCAGCAGAGTTTGTGCTGATCTGTTTATCAAAAGCAGAACTTTAATCTGCTCACTGGCTGCTGAATCAGACAGACATCTAAAAAGCATCACCTGCATCTTCCTCTTCATCTGTTCAGGTCTGCTCTGAACACCAAATATTTCCTCTGGGAAAGCAGGCACAGGTGTGCCTCCTGCCCAACAAACTTAGGGCTTTCTCCCCTTGCTCCTTGTTTATTCACACAGGCTCCAGGGAACCAGAAAGGTTGCTTACACCAGCATGCCAGAATTCAGCAACCTGGTAATTTGGGGTGCATAACTTTCATGGCCTGATTTTATCAACAGCTTAAAACAGGCAAGACCTACAAGGCACACTGTACAACTTCCCAGGGAGCTGAACCAGGGGAGAAGATCACTGTGTGTGACCTGGGGCCCCAGAGCAAGAGGCAAAGAAAAAGGTAAAGCAAAACCTAACGTACTTTTTGCATCACAAAGCAACACTGAATTTAACCTTAGTTCATAAGAACTGAAATTTTCAAAGCTGGATATGTAGGTCAGGTACTCAAGACCTTCAGAAATGCAACAACTTGGCTTGGTTATTTCTGAAACATCTCTGAAAGAGATACAGAAAAATTCTTGGATAGTTCAAGTCAACACAGGCCTTTCCACATGGCATGAAACTCCAGCTGAGAGCTGTCACCTCTCATCTCTCAGATGTCAGAGTTGTGGCCTCTGCAAAAAGGTGAAGTACAGAATCCTCCCACACAAGAGAGAAAATTAATTCCTTTCTTGGGCATGATAATGAAACCTTTGGCTCCAAAAACGCTTCTTTCTTTGCCAGTCCAGACACTCAGTGGCTCTCATCTCCAAGGGGTTGTGGTGGCAGAAAAAGCAGATGCACATAGGATGGCCCATGTCCTGGCCCCAAAAGTGAGAATGCTTGGGATACCTGGAAAAAACCTCCAGGGGCTGTTTATAGGTTCATGCACATTGCTTTACAGAAAAAGGGAACAAGATCCCAGCAGCTGTGCCTGCACCTTTCTGCACTGGAGCAGCTCCTATAAACCAGGAGCAAAACTAAAGCTGTGTCAATGTGTAACGTGTATAAAGGCAGCAGGAGGGCTTCTACACAAGTGAAATGCAGGGAAGTCTGATTAAGGGCTAGGAGGAAAGCAATCACAGCAATTACTCTGCATTTTTTTGTCAGAAGCCCCCATAAGAAGTGTTCAATGCCCTGTGCCAACAGAGACAGATGTTGCTTAGGTTCTGCTTCATGTGTGATAGTGGCAGAAAGAAAAACTGCTGTAAATCCTGCACCCTGTATCTTTCTACAGCTTAGAGAGACACAATTTACTCTTTTAGAGTTAAGTTTCTAATGCTGTTCTGATCTTAAGATGATTTTAGTCTGGAGTAATTCCCCAGATATGCTGCGGCCCACAGTACCCACAAGGGATTCAGGAAAGAATTCTGCAATAGGGTGAAAAGTAAAAAACATTTCAAGAAGAAAACAGTCCAACTTCTGAAACATTATTAATATAATAACAGTATCACTGCTTGTTTAAGGAGCATATATGTCCATCATCTGCTTATATATAATCTTCAATATTTCTTTCATAATAGAGAGAATTCAGATCATCTTCTCTAGAGCCAATCTAATTATACCAGTAAAAAAGGTAAGGTAAATAAATACTAAATTAATGGATTTGGTTCTGCTTCCTGCACTGTGACACCTTTTGTTTCAGTTAGGACTGTGAAAGCTGGCAGTGATGAAGCACATCAGAACTGAGATGAGCACATACAACTTGCTAGACTACCTGCAATGGGTTACACAATGTTCAATATTGATTTTGATTCATCTAGACTTCTATTAGAGTTATCTGTTCTAGCCAGCTGCCACATATACCTGCTCAGTAATGTGTCCAAATTCATTAACTGTTTTGTTTTAATAATATTTCATTTTAAAGATTAATTTATCCACACATTAGCTTCGTATTACTTATGCAAATAAAAGCTTTATGGCTATATTAGCAATAATTCATTACCATTCCCTACTGGCTTAGTGAAGGAATTTTTAACTCTGGAGTACATCCAGAGCTTTTAATTGAAGATAGTAAGAGAAGTCTACATTTAGTTAGATTCATTTGCACATACAAATTAAATATGATTAGCATAAGTCTCTAAAACTCTTCCTAGACTCAAAGACAGATTGTGAATTCTCCTTGAGTCCTGTCTGAAGGATGGTGTATAAAGTAGAATCCAACAAGCATCTTGGGGGAAGGAGGCTGGGACTCTCAGCTGGCATCTGAGCCAGGCAGGTTTTTTGGAAGTTACTTCCCATTCAGCTCCATCTTCACTGTTATGGCAGAGGCAACACTTCCCCTTCTGCTGACCCCTTACCTTCTCTAAAGAGAGCAAAGCAGTGGCTCTGCCCACGTGCTTTCACTTCCAGGAACTCAAGAGAAGGTGATAACTGGTAGCAGGGAAGGAAGGAAGGAAGATTTAGATTGTCTGGGCAGGCTGCAAAACCAGGTATGTTTTAGATGAAACTCCACTCTTTTCTGTTGCTTCACATCTTCACAACTAGCCCCACAGAGGGAGCTTCAAAAGACTAAATATATAGAATACTGCAAATATATGGATTTGGTGACAGCTAACTACCTGCTAGGTATTGCCACAGGAGTCCTACAGGGCTGGGTCTTTTAAACTTCAAGGTTCTATCTTCACTTCAGAGGTAGAGGATTGGACCCTTAATTACTTAAAAAAAAAATATAATGAAAATTGTGTTGAGGATACACCTTTTTGTGCTCTCAATGAGCTCTTGTTGGATCAGGAACTGACTCATATTTACTATATTATGTCCCAAGTCACATAAGGACTGTGGGTATCTTCCCCATCTCCTCCAGAAGATGTTTTAATTAGCCAATTATATTAATAAAAAGCAATCTAATTTTCAGGCCAAACAATAGCATGGCACAGATATTAAAATCAAATCAGCAAGACATACCAGTGTTTTCCTTTGGCATGCAGAAATGACCTCCTGCACAGATAATTAGCATTATGTCTGCACAGTGATGTGTAGCAGGGAAAAAACACAGTGGTGAGTAATGAACACCCTAACAGGTACAAGAATTTCCCTCTACTGCCTCTCTGCAGCTTTTGCCCTTTTAATTTCGTTTATTAGCAATCATGGTGTGTCCTTTTGAATATAGACTTCAGAAAACAAACAGCAGTATTTGCAAACAAGTGGCAGTGCTGCTTCCAGGAGGCAGAGCTGTATACAGGCCATTCCTGGAGATTCTCTTCTCTTTGCACAACACCTGCAAAGCCCTCTGGTTTCTCAGCACTTCTGCTGCACAAGGACAAACATTTTCCACCTCTTCCTCCCTCTATTTCAAGAAAGTGTTGTGAGACAGAAAATTCTTCTCCCTGTCCTTATGGGCAAGCAGTTAACCCCCAGGCACCTGCAGAGTGTGCTGAGGCCCAGCTGTAAGGGGTTTTCTCCAAGAAGAAACTCCAGTGCTGTAATCTTTAACTCAGGAGGGAGAAATGAAGCTTTCATCATCAAATACACATATTAAAAAAAGAAAAGGAGGGGGAGAGAGGGAACAAGATCTTACAGCCTCAACTCCACATGGACTTTTTCTTTATTCACAACCTGAGTTTAAGGCACAGCAGAGAATTAAAATGTTTGATCCAGGGTGATGGGTGCTTTTGACTGCCAACTAGTGAAAGCTGAAAGGAATCTTTTAAATTGTGCCCAGAATCCACTTTCTCAGGTGGAAACAAGACTGAAAACATGTTTATTTGGGAATTAAAAGCAGGCATTTACAAAACAACTAGCTGCTTTGAAAATCCATGTTCCCACCTTGCTCCCAGAAGAAAACAGAAGTCTGTTCTTCACTGCATGCCAGCAAGCCCTGCAGCAGCCCTGCTCCCTGACACCAGCTCTGCACCAAACTGAGTCTCTGAAAAGTAAAAAAAAAAAAAAAAAAAAAAAAAAAAAAAAAACATTTTATCCTTCAAAGGCCAGGGCAGCAGAGCACCCACCCTGGAAGAGCTAACAGATCAGTTTTGCTTAACCCCTGAACCCTTATTACAACCTTTCGTGGGTCTGAGGTGGGTCTGCACCTCTAAACAAAGTAGTAACATAGCAGAAGGATGAAGGGGAAGAAATGTTTTAACACAGCAGGTGGAAGGTACTGTAGAGCCCTCACTTCTGCAGCACACCCCGTGCTGCCAGAGCTTCAGCCCCCAAGCAGGGGCTGACTTGGGAGTAATTGCTCCCAACAGTATGTGACAGCCCAGAAATGCCCAGGATCAGCACAGACACATTTCTAATCCACTCTAGTACAAAAGTAAATGATTTCCCTACATAAAATGGTAGCTTTTAAAGGTGCAGTACACCCACATGTCTGAACCCAAATTTAAGGTTATAAATTAGTCTAAGAGAGGGATTAGGGGATTGCAAGGATAATTTGTGCTGTCGGTGTGTCCCGTTTCCAGCTGTATTTACTGTACCCTGAATGGCAATTCTGGGAGGATTTACAATCAAGAAGAAAGGCAAATGAAATACAAAGTGTTTCAGTGCTGTTCTGATGTAACTGCTCTCAACATTGGTAGTTACTCTTCTGAAGTTAATATTTTATTTTGTCTGGAGGAGCAAAAGTCTTTTTACAATTCTTTGATCCAGAATTTCTTCCCCTTACCTTACCCAGTATGCCATTTACCTGCTGCCCTGAAAGAAACAGGAGGATTGTGCACTGGATGAAACTACATGTTCCATCAGCTTAAAAATAAAGTTCAATTAAAAACTCAACCCTCTACATGTTTTTGGAAAAAATTGCATACAGGAGTATCCATGTTTTTTTGGAACCACAAATATTCAAACCTATGACCCCAGGGCCTGCTCCTGCTCAACAACAGCAGCAACATTTTCTTTGTTGGCTGTATGCAAAGTGGGATTAGCATTAGTCTCTATTATTCAACTATTAATCTAAGAACAGGGCATTTTCCATACCTGTTGGGAAGCACATAGGTATGTCATTTCTTCTGCCATTTGCTAGCTACAGAAATGAAATAACCTGAAATTATGGTTCAGTAATTCTCCAGATTGTCATGCAAGGAGCCTACCTGTCACTTTCCCTGTTATTTCTACATTCACTCACCCAGAAACCTCCTCCCCTCCACCAAGTGACACTTTTATCTTGCTGCATTTTCATTCTTGTCATCTTTGCCCCTCCCTTGAGTCAAAATGTAGCCCCAGTCTGGGCCTCACAATCCCCTAAACAAATGCTCACACAGAGGAAGTGCTGAGAGAAGCACACAGGGGAGGTAATGATTCCTGATTGTGTTAGCATCCTCTTCTGATGCCATGGAACAGCTTTCCCCACCCTTACAGATGGAGATTTCCAACACTTTGATATGTGCAGATTTCCCAGCCCAGCAGCTGGACAGTAACAAGCTGGGCAATTATCCCAGCCAAGGCTCATGCTCTTTTGCAAGCTCATGTTTGTCTGCAGCAATGGCACTCCTCACTGCAGTGTGACCTGGCCTTACCAGCAGCAAAGAGGTAAAGAAAGAATTATTTGGACAAACCTGGGTTTCTGCAACACAGCATGGAGCTGGGATGGGAATCTAGAGACAAAGAGTGTACTGAGAGCACAACAGGCAGGATCCAGTTGGGAATGCTCCATGATCCAAGTTCTAGGGCCTTGATTTTGGAATGAACTTCCCTCCCCCAGTGTGTAGCTCCAAAGTGTTTGAGTAAAGAATGCTAAATTAGATGCAAGTCACATTAGGAACAATCAGTCTCATGTAATAGTGAATCTAACAGTCCATAAATGAGATGCAAATTCATTTTTACTGGTGCACTATAATAAGCCAATTATTTCAGAGCTCTTCAATTACGCAGTTTCAAAAAGCTTTAACGTGTTTGTTTTAAAAGAACCTTTAAGTTTTTCCACAAAACACAAAAAACAAAGTAACATTAAAAAAAACAAAAAAAAAAACCAAAAACCCAACCAAACAACAAAACAAAAGAAAAAAACCCCAACCCAAATTCATCATGCCAAGTTGCAAGTGGGAGCAACAACAAACAGAAGAACAAGCCAGCTGGCAAACCACAAACACAGCAGCCATGCAGACAACAGACCTCTGTGTTTCCACAAATTACAGCCACTCAGGAGCCCATCCTACAGCAGGCAGGGACGAGTACCACAAGGAGCTGGATCAGCATTTGGAAATCTCCAGAGCAGCACTGAGCTGTGCTGGCAGCCAGAAATAGGATTGCAGCTTGGTGGAAACCTTTTACCACCATCAAAAAGGTCCTTTGGGACGTGGTGCTCAAATCCCAAAGAGAGATGATTTGGTAAAAGACTCAGCACTGAGCTGTTCTTCCTATCATGCATCCCCCTGCAACTGTTGTTCTTCCAGGAAACTGGGAACAAGTGAAAGTAGGTGGCATTTTGGTTTAAAAAAAATTTCAGAACTAAGTGGGTTTGCCTTTGAATGATCTTTTCATCCTCCTTGGTGCACTGCGTGCACTGAAACAGTGCAAGAACCAAGACAAAATCTTTCTGGCCTGCATAGCACAGTAAAAATGCAACTCACACCAGCTCAGCCCCAAGTTTGACTGAAGTTTTTTTCAAAGTCAAGCCCCTCTGGAGAAATTTTACAGGATGAAAGCTAACCCACAGCCTTCCAACAGTGAGGCGATGTCACAGCAATCCTCATTTCTTCAGCTTTATTGCTGATGATTATTTACAGAGAAACAAAAGCAAAACCAGTGCAGAACCAGAGCTGACACAAAGAAACAAACCTCCCTTTACAGCTTTGTGCTGCACTGATTGCTGTGCTCAGTGCTGTTCTGCAGAGCACCTCACTACTGCATGTGGGCAGCTGGTCAGACTTGGTCTGCTTTTGGTCTGTGGTTTTCAACTGGGACAAAATACTTAGAATGCTGTATGGGCAACTCCTGTCTCCAACACAACCCTTTTTCATTCACCAAGCCACAAAATACTTCACAGGAGCAGATCACAATGAAACTGAAAAATCACAGCTGTTTAGGCCTTGGCCACACAACAATAATGAACTTAGTCTTAACGTGACTGTAACTCACAGTGCTGACCTCCACTCCTGCTACTCACCATCCTTCTTTCTGCTGTTATTATTACTTGTATTGTGGTCTCAAGAACAAGAAATTAGAAAAACTGCTAACAGAGAACTCAGGCACTCTCCCAGTGAGGCTGTGAAGTGTTGGACTCCTGCCTGATCTTGCTCATTACCATTTAACCTTATTCCACAGAGCAAACACACAAACATTAACTGAGGAGAGGTCTCTGCATAATGAACAGTTGTGTGTTTCAGCCTTTGACTGCAAAGTGTTTGTACAAAGTGTGCAGGCAAAAAGAAAAGTGCTGTAATAAGTACTGACTGTAATGTCATGTTCTTCATCCTGGACAGCTGAGACTCACCTCTAGGCTCTGAGCTATTTACTGCTATCTACTGGCCTGAGTCACTTCATCCCTTGGAAATGCCTTCTGCTGCACCACAGGGGTCTGGAACTTTCCAGGAACCTCTCTCAGAGATGCCACAACTGAAAAGTAAGAAATCAATCCAGAAAAGTTAAGCCAGGATGCATACAGAGACCATACCCTGGACTAAAAAAATTTTTACAGCAGGAAAACTTACACAAGCTTTTAGGCACACAGGCTCTTCTTTTTAGATCTGAAACAGAAGTAGCAGACTTGAAACCTGCACTGTGCAGCTGTTCTCCAGTTGTGTTCAGGTTTGCAACACACTACTTTGGTTTCAGAACTCAGGTAGGCTTCCACATCTCAAGCACATCAACCACTCCAGGAAAAGCTGCAGCCTTTACTTGGGTGCCTTGTTTTAGTGTGTTTAATACCCTACAGAGTTACAGGATGCTGAAAAGCACAAAAAATTCTCCTTGTTTTTCCCAGAACATCCTGATGGATCAAATTTCTGAGTAGAAGCAAAAGATGCAATAAAGGTAAATTACAGAATCACAGAATGTGACTGGAAGGGACTTTTGAAGATTGAGTCCAACCCCCCTGCCAGAGCAGGACCAAAACTGGGGCAGGTCACTCTGGATCCATATGGGTCCAGAAAGTCTCCAGAGAAGGAGACTCCACAACCTCTCTGGGCAGCCTGTTCCAGGGCTTTGTAACCCTTAGAGTAAAGAAATTCTTCCTCACGTTAAGGTGGAACTTCCTGTGTT
Source organism: Florisuga fusca (assembly GCA_038090715.1). NCBI lineage: Eukaryota > Metazoa > Chordata > Aves > Apodiformes > Trochilidae > Florisuga > Florisuga fusca. The sequence continues at coordinate 2,195,691 of JAAWXA010000046.1, read as the reverse complement.
CCATCTTGAATCCATTTCCCCTCATTCTAACAACAATTACAGCAAAGCCTTCTACACTGTTTACATTTTCTAGAGTAATATAAAACTGACATCCAGATTTAGAATTTTTTAGCTTTAAAACTTCTTTTTGACCAGGTCTGAGAACAAGGTGCCTGAGAGTTTGAACACAATTCCCATCTAAATCCACATGCACTATTTGCAAATGGAAAATTATCTTTATTTTAATAAAAATCAAAACCCAGAAATATTTTTTTAAAAATGTTGTGAAGCATCTAGCATCTGGATCAGGGCTTTTGTGACTAGAGGCTGTGGAAGACTCAGAGGTGGTTTTTGAGCAGAGCATCACTTACAGAGCTGTCTCAAAAGCATCGTATCCAAATCTGCAGCCAGCTGACCTTCTGGGATGGAATCATGTTAATAGCATTCTGGCCTTATAAATGCTGCAGCCTACATGGTGAATACATACATCAGTCTTGGGTAAGAAGCTTAATAATAAATTAGTTAATTTCTTTCCTTTAGCCAAAAGACAGAGCAAGCCATAGCTTTATTTACAAAAGGTTAAAGATTCCTTTAATTGGATTGCTGGCATTTAAGTGTGCAGCAGAGTATCCTTCAGCAATGTCCCTTTTATTTGTGACTGGAGAAATGCCTAGAGAAATGCCAAGGGAAGATTTCATTTTAATAAAAAAGAGAAGCTTAAGATCCCTTTGGAGGCTTATGTTACATCTCAAAACTACCATGAACTAATGAATTTAATCTAAAAGGTCCCCGACCACAGGACTGAAGAGAAATTGCAACCCTGATGTAGCTTGACCAGGCTGACTCTGTGTGGCAGCAGCTGTGGCTTTGTGCTTCCATGCCTTTATGAATACAAACACACACATCTGAAGTTTTCAGTCATTTAAAAGATATTTTTCAATGAGAAAGAGGGTTGCCCTACAGCATCCTAAAGGCACTTCAAAGAACCCTTCGTGTCACGAGACTTGCACATAAATAGAGCAAAAGGAAAATCCACAGCCCCTCCTCCCATGAGTCAGTGCTTTGGAAAAAAATTATACACCAAAAATTGTACTGCCTGAAAAACAGCCCCTTGTTGGCTGATGGACCTAATTCTGCATGGTGCTGGCAGCTGAGTGCACTCAGCACTACTAGGCTGAGTTATTATATGAGCAGTAGGGAGGTCTCCTGGCTCACATACACTTTGCCTCCCTAGAAAGTAGGGTGGGAATTTATGAGGAAGGAAAATAGGGTCTATAAATTACACAAAGGACCCTTAAACAGAGGTAGAGGTTTCCTTATAGGAGCACATTACTGGATGGGCAAAATTAAAAGCAGCTTCTAGAAAGTGGACTGCATTTAACTTTCCATCTGGGGGGGAAAAAAAAGAGAAAGCAGTTGAAACACAGCCTCCAAGAACTGGGCAAGTTAAAAACAGTCAACTGCTAACTTGGCATGGCAGTAAGTGACCAGCATGTAAGTTATCACCCATCAGGTACCTTCACTTTAACATCCATTCTCCTTTCTAAAGCATGTTCATCAGAACATTTCCTTACTGCTACGATGGATTTGAGAGCCAGAACCCACCTGTTTCACTACTGCCTTTGAGAGGTGTCTGATGCTGTGCACCCAGCTCACAGAGGTGGCAGCTTCCTTCTTGTGAAACAAAGTGAGAACAAAAATATCCTAGCAGTAGCAGCTTGAGTTTCTTTTATTCTCTAAAGATGTATTTTTCCTTGGAGTCATGATTATTTGACTCTAGTCACCACACTCTGTACTGGATTTTTACATTTAATGAGGTTGCAGGCTCCTGCTTTTCACTATTATCCTTAATCAAGTTTTATTGATTACTGAGATGCAGCATCATTGGAGAGAACATGACAAACAAATGGAAAAGCTGCCCAGAAGCTACTGGTAAGCTTTTTGTGTTCAAGAAAAAACCTCCCAATGTTAGCAAAATGTCAGTGTCTCTTCTGTGTACTCCTTGCTGTGTACCCCCTGCAAGGTGTTCTGGTGATTCTGCACCAGGTTCTAATCCTGACACTGGAATCCTGACACTCCCTCACAAAAACCTGCTTGATCTGGAGAGATGGAACATGCAGGTATGCAGAGGGGAGCACAGAGCTAGGGGCAGAGGGATCCCTCTCTCCATTTGATGTGGGCAGGTAAAAAAACGTGTTATTTTCCACAGCCTGTCTGCCACTCAGAGAGCAGGAAACCTGCCCAGGTTGAAGGAAAGGGGGGTGAAACACAGAGATTTATTTTGCACTTATCTATAACCAACTCAATCAGAGTTAACTGCATAGAAATCACCTGGCCAGGTACTATCACAGATCACATGCTTGCAGATAATTAACAAATCAGAAAGCAACACGTTATTCTCATTATGGGGGATTAAATGAAAAGGGGTTTAGTATTGTACATTAAAATCCATGGGTTAAATCAGCTAAATTGTAAAGCCTTCATGAATAGCAACATATGCATTATCAAGGTAATGCCAGAATATAAAACAAGGGACCTTGGGAATTTAAGCTCCACAATGCAGTTGTGCCTGAGGGACTGAGCTGATTAAAAAAAAATCTCTGTTAGATCTTAAATGTCCATTATTAGTTAGAATGGCTGTTTGAATGCAAGCAGGGTGACAGCAGTGACCCCACTGGCACGTGTGTTTCCACGAGCAGTGCTGGGAAAGGAAAGGAGTTTGTTTGCAAGCCAGGATCCCCCTGAACACCACAACCTGTTCAGATACAGGCTCTGCCCCATATTATCACAGTGTTCTTCAAACTCTCCCTGTTCTTTTGTTGGTATAAATGGCAATTTCCCAAGACAGTTCGACATCACCAAAGAGTTACTGCTACTCTACTTCTACCACTTTCAACTCTTCTCTTTATTGTTAAGGATTACTTCTGCCATGGGATATGCTGTGCCTTGTAAAAACATCCTTCAAAGAAAGCGTGGTTAAACTCTCTGTTTCTTGATCATTAAACTCCCCACTGTATTGCACAAGATTAATGACTCTCTTCTATGAAGAACAAGCACATAACAAAGGGTTGTCTACACAGAAAAAAAAGCTTCCTTAATTTCCTGTAATTTGTGTCCCTTTTATGCCATAAAGGAAATGGATCTCTCCCTGTGCACCTCAGTGGAGCTGCACAGACAACTAAGAGTCAAGAAAAGGAAAACATAACTCTGTTATTTCTCCCTCACACAATTACAGTGATCTAAAGAGGGTCATGGTACCAGTGCAGCTGAGAGCCAATCATATGCAGGAGACAGACAGGTTTAAACAAATAAACCAATCCTACCACAACCTTACCTGCACGTTACAGGTACTAAAATCTGTCATCTTGATTAATTTCCATACACTCTACCCCCTTTCTTAAGCTTCTGAAGAAAATGCCTTTTATTCTGTATTGTGCACAGGCTGTGGGTACTGTATGTGCCTTCCCATGACACTGCTGGGAGGAGATGATGTCCCCCAGAGGGACACAGGTGAGGAGGAGCTGGTGGACACATCCCCAAACTCCACAGACAGCAGTGTCCAGGAAGATGCTCAGCCTGGACTGAGGAGTGTGAGAAGCCCTTGTGGGAAACAGCAACACTGAGCTCCCCACCACTGCAAACCTGGCACCCAGGGAACCCCCAGTGCTGAGCCCAGCCCAGAGTCACCAGTGTCAGCACACAGCTCCCTTCCTCTGAGCACAGAGATGGGCTCAGACAGCAGAGAAGGTGGTGGATAATGTCTGGCTTAAGGAAAAGTTTGGAGAGCACTGCAGTCTTTGAAGGTCTTTGTCTTATCCTTGGATGTCTTATAATTAGGGACTGCCCAGCACTGCAAGCCAAAGGCATCCCACTCCCTTGGGCATTACCTGGGGAAGGGAGGTCCTGATCCTCTCCTGGAGCTCCCTGCTGCTTCTGCAGCCCACATGCTGCATCTGAGCTTCATTACAAGGGGGACATTTTTTAGCTGTCCACATTATTAGAGATTGCAAGGCAGAGCTTAATCAGGCGTGGGCTGGGAATGTTTTCCAGCTGGTACCACTCAAGCTCAGCACTAGATTATTTTGTTACATTTCTCTGCCCTTTGTTACTCTTTGTTCAGAGATGGTGGGATGGAATTTACCAGATCTTTAAACTGTCATTTACTGATACAGCTGCAGTGCTCATGTGTTTATCTTCTGGCTTGCAGACTTCTTCCCCCTGCTTTGTTTTTCCTATAAGGTACCTGTATTAGCAGCTTTCTCTTGTATTTGCCTTTTTTGTTTGTTTGCATTAATTCCTAAATTACAATGTGTCACATCCTTTCAACTGCTCACAAGTGTTTTTGTAACAGTGGTTATTTTATGGCAATTTAATTTGGGAGATTAAAAATGAAACTATCAGCTAAAACCAGAATGATTAGTAAACCAAGATAAATATTGTAAATTATTCATCCTTTCATACATTGTACCAAGGTTTTCAATTTTCATGTTAACATAGCAGATACAAATTGTCGAGGTGAAAACAATTGTAGCTATCTGAACTACACAAAATGTCAGTTCTTAAACACAAACAAAACCCACATTGGGCATTTTTAGTTAACCTTTCCACACACAGCCCTGGACAGACCACCACCCATTTTTTAGCAGATACCTGCCAATCACCACACAACAGTTATTCTGTCAGTTCCTGTATTTTGATTTTTCAGTTGATGTGCTGAGGAGAGCACTGAGGGCACTGCAGCCACTGCCTCCTTCAAAAAACTGCCTTGTCTGCAAGCCTGGCTGGGGCAGGACACAGCTCTGAGCTTCTGCAGCATCTGGGACAGGTCTGTACTCAGGAAAAGGGCCTTAGATGCCAAGAGAACATTTTCTTCTGGAAAATGATGGAGGGAAAACTTTTCATGTGGAAAGAAGCAGACCTGTACCCTGAGAAACACAAAACATACACAAACATACTCCTCCCCTGCCCAAACACAGGAGCAAACACAAACACTCCCCCCACACTTTGAATTATACAGCACTGGCACAGCTAGGTAGAGAATGTGCAGGGTCACTCCCAGACAAAGATTAATCTTTCTTTGATATATTCAGAACTCATGCTGCACATTATCTGGTGAGTATATATGCCTTGCCTTCAAGGATGTGATGTACTGTGCCATACATCATTGTCTTATTTATGGAGTGCACCCCAGCAGCAAGCCCTGCACAGCCCTGCTGGGTCAGGATCCCATGCCAGGATCCCATGCCAACCTACACTCTTGCTTTTCCCAACCCTGGGACTTCCCTGAGTGCCAACACCACCCCTGCAGCCAGCTCTGCTCACACAGCTCCCCTGCACAGCCCAGCACTGTTTTTTCCAGAGCAGGTGTCCCTTCAGCACAAAGCTGATCCAGAAATAATCCAGAACTCTCATTAAAAGCAAGATCCTGGGAAATTCTCAAGCAGCAGAAAGATGGCACCACAGCAGGAGCCACTGAACAAGCAAAGCACCTGGATCCACGTGCTCAGACACTGCCCCTCAAACACAGCATTCCCCTGGATTTATTTTACAGAATGGAAACTCCAGCTGGGGCAGTTGAGTTTTCCATTTGCCACCACTCACCTGCTGATCTTTCAGCCATCTTTTAAAGATGAGACAGAAAGATGACCCTGACCCACCCAAAGTAGCTTCATCTTCAGGGAGATTTCCATGGAATGGAGCAGAACACACTTCTCATTCCTACACCAGCTCCTCTCAAAACACCTCCTGAGCCAGCATCAACCAGACTGGGAGTGGCAGGCCAAGAGCTGCTACCAGCTGGATGGCTGGACATGGGAGGAGGAGAAAATGAAGAGTTATAAATACAAACATCTTCTGATTGCAGTTCAGGTTGTCATAATGAAGACCTGGGGCTTCTAGAGATGTAGCCTGGAGTGATGTCCTGCAGTTCTTGGCTGTAACCAAGGAGCCATTTGCCTCGTGCCACATAACAGACATCATGCATAAGGCTGTGATTAAAGAGAACAACCCCACATATGCCTCTTTCTTTAGTGCACATATGAGCATTGTCATCTACAGTTGCACTTTAATGGAAGCATGCAGCATAAATATTGATATTTGCTGTGATTAATATTGCTATTTATAATAGCAATGAATTGGGTTCACGTAAAAATAATTAGCACAGCATGCCTAGGTATTATTTGCTCCTAATTATATCATGGTTCATTTCACCAGCAGCAACATGTCACCAAGTCAATAACAACCAATGATTAATACACAGAATGTATTACCTTCAAATAACACCTTGTGTAAGTCCCTGAGTGATGCTGGAATACTCTCAGGAGTATCCCTGGATAATTGCTTCAGGTGAGCTCCTGACTGGGGTTACCAACACCCATTGCAAATGCAAGGATGAAGAAAGCTGTTACTCAGCAGTTCTGTTTGCTTCTTTTCTTGCTTTTACTCTTTTTTTCCATTATTTCCTCTCACACATCAAGAGCCAGGGCCCACCAAAGCAGGAGCACTGCCATTCTGCAACTTGTCACCCTGCCAGTGGCACTGCTGGCCTGGCAGCAACTCGAGGCCATTCAAAGTGACCCCAAATACAGAGCAGCCAGAGCCCCTCACCCCCCAAGGGAGCTCCAGACACACTCTTCAAAACACCCCCCAGAGCAGACAGACTGCAGAAAATAAAGTCCCAGTCACACCACCCAGGCAGCAGCACAAATAGAACAAATTCATAATAAACCCAGCCAAGAAACTCATCCCCAGAGTCTGCCTCCTGCCTCTGCCCAGCCCCACTCATCTCCAGCTCCCCTGAGCCACTGGTTTCCCACTCTCTGCCATCTGGAGAGCTGGGACACTGCTGCAGGGCTCAACAGGCTAGCAGGAGGCTTTGTTTACTGAAGTTTGTGAAGAAAACTGAGATTTTGGGATGGAATGAGTTGTCATGGGCTCTGTTCTGCTAGAGGCTGGCTCTGGCAAAGCACTTAAACCCCCCAGGTACCCCTTAAAAATGTGGAGCAACTCTTTTTGCTAGCTGTATCACAGAAAACTTATTCAAAGGAGCTTAAAAAGCAGCTTGGGTAAGACAATTTAACACAGGTACTGATTTCCAAGGCACAAGAAGAATGGTTCTGTGCTGTTCAAGTCCTTTTACTTTTGGTTTCTGAAGACCCCTACAACACAGGACCAGATGAAAATGGCCACAGGGGGTGAAGTTGGAATCAAATCCTTTGAAGGATAAAACTTCACCAGTCCTTTTAAAGCAGCAAATACAAATTTCTCTTTACTCCTCACTTATTACTTATAACAAACTTGAATGTCAGCTGATACTTCTTGTCAATATCTGTCAAACACAGAGCCAGCTAACAAACCCTGAATATCCCCTGCATCCTGCAGGCTCATCAGTCACCCCTCCAGCATCACCACGCTGAGCAGCTTGGTGGTGTGCTACTGCCCCCACGTGTAATGAAGATTCCTAACAGCAATCCAGCACTGAAAAATCCTCACTTGGTTTTCATTACCACCGAGCCAGTGTCAAGAGAGAAAATACCTTGGTTCCCTGCAGCTCAAAACACAAATGAAAACTCAGGTGAATAATTCATCACAGGATGGGGGACTTTCCCTGCCCCTCTTACTGGCAGAACTGTCCCTCCTCCTGTAATTCAGAATAATTTCAAACATCTTGGGCAGGTATTTATAATTATTCTTTTCCAGCACAGAAAACCACAGATCTTGAGACACTTGGAATGAGACTTTTTGGAGCAGTTTATATGTTATTTAGGTACAAAACTAACCAGAATTTGAAAGCTTTCAGTAAATTAATGGAAGGGATTTTGAAAAATTTCTCTGACAGTGTTAAAAGCAACACTTTACAAATAAGAGGTCTGCATTGTTCAGAGCCTGGCAGAACTCCAGAAATATCTTAGTGATTGGGAAAAATACCCAATAGGAGAGAAAAAAATATAACTCATCACCAAAGTGGCAGAACCTCTCAGCTCTGATCCACTGCTGTGTGGCAAAGATTCCTCTCCCAGCAGAAAACAAAACCAGTTTCCCATCCTGCCAGCCTGCCCAGGGATCTCCACCTGCAGACACAGCTCGAAGTCAAAATCCAGACTAAACCAAGGAATCAAAAACTCTCAAGGAAAAAAATTACCAAGTCAATCTTTTAATATTTATTTCAGCCCAAACCAACACTTCCAACCTTAAATGTCCATAATGATTTAAAATAACAACAAAACAGCCTACTTTGTCATTTTGAGAATTTTAAAATAGGGCATACAGAAATTAATCAAAGAAGGAAATTATTGGAAAAAAAAACCCAACATCCACTGCCTTGTTTCACCTACAAACCTAGTTTTATAATCATCATTTTTTTGATTAAAAACAACATAATGGCAAAAATTCTCACCAGCTTGATACCTTGAGAAATTAACTACTCAGCAAGCACTTCATTTAATTTATGAGAAGAAAAATGAAGTGGCTAAAGACTTGCTTCTCCCTTTCCAAACACCTCTTTCTCCCATCTGATGTAAATGAAAGCAGAGCCCATGCTCCCACGCCTGCCCCAGCTCCACTGCCAGTGCCAGGCTCAGAGGGTTTGTCCCCAGCACTGGCCTGGGCAGAGGGGACAGGGACACTGACCTTTTTTAGAGCATCACTGTGTCACTCCTGAGAGACTGGCACAAGCCAAGTGCCAAAGAAGTGTCAGATGTGGCTGGTGCCAATCTCCCAGGTGCAGTCCAATTTTCAACATATTTTTTCCTGAGCAATTTATTCCCAAACCACAGGAACACTTGCTTGTATTCCAGCAGAAGATGAGGACTGAGGAATCTCCTCTTTGCACTTGTGTTCCTTTTCAAAAAGAGTTGGGACCACTTGCACTATGTTTCATCAAGTCCACAGAACCTTTGGCATCTTATTCTAAGGGAGCCACCAAAATAAGTAAGAAAATAGAAGTTTATTTACCCAGAGGCTGTAGAGTAACACGGGAGAGCTATGGGAGGTTACACACTGGTAAAGAATGAAAAGCAGATTTTTACTACAAGAGTCTCATCTCCTCAGTGCAGGCCTTGGAGGAAGGTCTCCAGCAGTCACTGTAACAGCATGCTCCAAAGTCAGCTGAGCCCCTGCAAATCCTGCAACAACTGTGAAGAGCTGGAGTTAATCCATGCAATTTGTGCTGCAGCTCTTCTGCAGGAGAACACAGTGTGAGCCCCAGAGAGGCCCCACCAGCACCTTCCACCTGTGCCTGCCTCACGTGTCCCACACCAAAGGAACAGAAAACATGGAAAAAACATTTTAAAGCTCCCAAACAGACTCCTCCCTTCTAGCCAGCTCTAACCTTAGCTCTGTAGTAGCTCAGGTGGGCTCCCCTGTGCCCTTCCAACCAGCAGGAATATCCCTGTTTCACTCATAAGCTCCACCTTTCCAGATGAATTAACCCTTTGATTTCAAGATTGATTTCCCAGTGAAAAAGTACACGTGTGGAGAGAGCCAAAGTGATACTGGAGACCAAGAGAGAAGTACCTGCATGATGAAACCAGAGGGACTGAGCACAGCAGAACAAATCCGGGTATTCCATCCACAGCCTCCATCATTCAGACACATGTACAGCAGGAAAAACAGATGATGGATGGTTACCCCCAGAACATCATTAACACAGTCAGGTTTATGAAAATGTGCAGGCTAAGCTTTTTCAGTTTTCTTTAAAAAAAAATAATATATATATTTTTTTTTTTCCACTAACAAAACCGATTTTTAAGTATGGAACAATCATTTGCCAGGTTTTCAAAGCCATCTGTTTTCAAAGCCTACCTTCCTTGTTGTTTACCACAGGCTGTCTATCTGTTTTAACAACCTCCACTGGGATTTCACATACCTCATTATGCAAAATCACTACTTATGCATTCACTCCAGCACTTGTCTAACTAATCTGCACTCATCCCACCCTCCATAGAAGATGCAGCATCCCCCTTCAGAGGCTGCAGATCAAAAACAATAGTAGCTGGTGTCAGAGCAAGACAAAACACAGCCTCCTGTGTATATTCCTGTTATGATACAGGCCAAATCCAAGACTGCTTGGAGCTGCTAAAGTCTAATACAAAAACACCACATCACAAGAGATTTTGTACCACATGCCAGATACAAAGCATGTATTTTTCATGTTGAGACTTACGTTTTTCTTCATCAAGAGGAGTCAAACTATTTTGGTCTCCCAGCACTCATCCCTGGCAATCAGATGAAGCACCCTCCAGCTCCTCCTGACCTGCTCCTGGGCTCATCCCAGGCACCACATACTTTTTTTTGCCAGTTTTACATTTGTAACAGGCAGCCCTAACATCTGCCAGAGTTTAAACTGCTGTTTATAGCCTTCCTCTGCCCCCACTCCAGACCCCATTACACCTGACAGTTGACAACAGCACCTTCTGAACTGCTCTGCTCTGTCCAGGCCTGCTTGGGGACCCTTTAACCAGACATCACTGGTACCATCCATCACCTGAAGACCTTGCTGGGGGATGCTTTAATTCACAGCCCATGATCTCTGGTACCAGGAGGGTTGGCTGTGTCACACAACATCCTCAGGTAGGCTAAAAACCAAAGAGGGAAAAAAAAAGAGGAAAAAAGTTCTCTCAATTGGCAGAGTAGAGCCAGTGTATACAGTGCTAATAATTTAATTTTTTTTAAATCAGAATTTATTTAATTTTCTTTAAAATAATTCAATCTCCTCCTCCTTGGAAAATGCAGCTACTATCTCTATTTGTCTATATATTGCCAGATGTGAGAGCTTCATGTAAATAGAGAACTTGCCATTCTTACATCTTAAAATGGCACAACTGCAATGACATTGCTATGGTAAGATTTAACTGAAATTCAAAAAGGCAAAGTGACTTCAAATGGTGTTTATTTTACACGAAATAAGGAAGCAAGGGGGATTCCTGTTGAGCAAAGCACCAGAGATTGAAGGTGGCAACAGAAAAAACTGAAATTTCATGGTTGAGTTATGGTTTCCCAGGAAAAAGTACATCAGGCCTATGAAAGAGTGGTCATTTGTGAAACTGAAAGCATTTTCTGAGTGAGGTAAGCATCACATCACTATCCAATTTCACACCTGAGGAAACAAGAGATTGGGAATTAAATGAGGGGATGGACCTTTCCCAAAATGTGGGCATCCAGTCCTGTTTGTACCTGTGCCAGGGGCAAACACCAGAGCCCTCACCCCCTGCCCTGAGCTCCAGCTCCTACCCCAGGATGTGACTGCATCCCAGGCTCCAAGCATCCCTGGGGCAGCACAGCAGCAGTTCCAGGACCAGGGAATGTCTGGTTGGAGCCTCATGGCACAGGGTGAGAAGGTGATGGGAAGAGAAGCTGCCTGCTCAGGCAGCCACTGGCAGCAAACAAGAGCTTGCTGGAGGTGGTTCTGATGGCCAGTTTGGGAACTGGCTGTGATTTTATCCAAGATTGCATCCAGTAGGGTCCAGACAGCACTGCCACAAATCTGTCAACACCCTGGAGCAGCCTTGGTCCCTCTGAAATCAAACCAGGCTCTTGTGGAGTGACTGCTCACAGTGAGACTCCAGAAGTACCACAAACTTGTGGTACACAAACTGCTTGTGTCTCACAGCATGGCAGAAACAAACCCTGGATCAGGGGGTGTGTTCCTCTGTTTTCCTTAGATACAAAGCAGAAATCATCCCGTTCACTCACCCATTTCAGGGTTAAATACATGACACCTTTTGACACCTTTTACATTAAGAAAGGCTGAATTTATACAGCTGCATTCACATTTTTAGGCTTTATGAAGAAAAAAAGATTAAACCTCTTATTTGGAAACACTAATTAAGTTTGTATCCACCTGTACTGTACATCTCCACTACAGCATAAATTAATGTTTCTTTTCCCTGCATTTGCTTTACTTGGCTGATTTATTGTTCTCCACAGTGGAAGTTGAAAACCACCTGCATTTTGTAGGTGAGCACCTCTGTTCCTCTAGTTCCTCCCACTCTACCAGGACAGATGGTCACTGCAACAGCTCTGAATGCTTGATTGGCCTTGGAAACTTATGAAATATGTCAGGCCAGGATTCAGCAGTGCCATGCATGAACATCAGGAGAGGGCAGGTTCAGATCAGGATTATGTTGAGGAAGGCACTGGATAAACACAGAATAAAGAGCAGGCCTTGCATGAAGTTGTCCAAATGATTTATGTGAGTGCTAGCTACAAATAGGATCAGATTAACTTTCAGCTTGGGTAAACACTAGTTTTACTGGAACCAAATCCTCTGCTTCTACAGCCTCTGCTAGAAATAGCAGCCAGATACTCCAGGCCCATGAGGATGCCACAGTGGTGGCCCCAGGACACAACCCCATCCCTTCAAACTTCAGATGAGGGGTCAGCTCCAGCATGTTCAATGTTTGTACTTAAACTAACACATTCTCATCAGGAACAGTTCTATTTTTCACTGCACAGAGCAGCAGAAACCATCTCAGCCCTGTTCTGAAATATTCCTTTTTAGCTCACTGGTGATGTCATTTAGGAAACTGCTGGGACAGGAGCCAGAGCTGCATTAAACATCAGCACAAGGGAAGCCAAGCTGCTGGAGGCAAATATTACAGACAACAAACATCCTATTAAAAAAAGGAAACCTGTGGTGTGGGGATCTTCAGCTCAGGGCTGCCAGAAATGTTCTACCAGCACAGGCTGTGGCACCCTGAGAGGTGGAGCACCCTGTGGGACCCTGACCCTCCCAAACACAGCCTGGGATCTGCTGGAGGCTGAGCAAACTCTAGGAGCTGTATTCATCCCAGAGGAAGGAACCCTTCCTCAGGCTGTGGGTTCCATGGCAGAGACAGCCTCTGGCCCATTGCTCCCCCTCACATTGGGCCAGATCCTGCTTCTTCTGGTCCACTCTCTTTTGCTGGAGGCAGGAGTAAGCACACAAGGTGCCAGCCAGTACCAGGGGGCTGCCAGAACCCATCTGATCACAAAGTGGCCAGAGGAGAAAAGCCCATCCCTCAAAAGCACTGCTGACATTACAGCAACTTTTACTATTTTTTAAGGGAGTTTAATGTAAGAGTCCCATCACCATCTATTGCACAAGCACTCACTCCCCATTTCCTCCTTGACCTCTTAAGCATTCCTCATTCCAAGATTTAAGCACCACACTAAAACAAAATATCAAAGGGTCCAAACTGCAGCACAGCAGATGGATATACATTTCTGTCCTTTTGCTTCTAATGGAGCTTGAAATTAACACCACTTTTCTATTTCATCACCCTTTTTCAGAGAGTTGAAATTCTTGAGGAGGAGGACCACTTCCTCTTCCTGCCAGGTCTGCACAACGTGAGGCTAAAAGCTGGATCTGGGCTACTGGAGAGATGATGAGAGGAGACACTGCTTACCAAAGACTGCCAGAGCAGGGAGCACAGGAAGACCAGGAGACATGTAATATATACTTATTAAATAGAAAGTGAGTTCTCTGCAGTTTTTAACAGTTTCCAAGCAGCATAATCTTCAGTATATTATTTCAAATATCTTCATTAAGTAATCAAGTGGTAAAGATTAAGCTATAAAATACAGTTACTGAGCCAACTGCAAGAGTTCAGGTTACAGATGAGCCTTAGCATTAGGTCTGACAGCAATCATTGGGAAGAAACCAGATAAAACATTTTGTTCATCTGTGGGTTTATCTCTGGGGCTCTTCTGGCTCCCATGGCCACGAGGCCCAGCAGCCTCCCAGTCCTGCTCTGATGTCTTCATACTCAGACAGAAGAGCTTCCACCACCCTTTTGCACATGGACAGAGTACTCAGATGATCCTCTGCTCTGCTGAGCCAGCCTGATGGAACACTGCAACACCTCTCCTGCAGCCCTCTGCAAAGCAGAGCAACTTCTCAGACCCTTAAAGCATGCTCACTGAACACCAGGATTTGTGCTCTCCAGTCAGAGAACAGAATCACAGAATTGTTGTGGTTGGAAAAGACCTTTCAAGAGCAACCATTAACCCAGCACTGCCAAGGCCACCACTAACCCATGGCCCTCAGCACCACAGCTCCATGGCTTTGAAATCCCTCAAGTGTTGGGGATTCCACCCCTGCCCTGGGCAGCCTGGGCCAGGGCCTGACACACTTTCCAATAAAGAAATTGTTCCCAAGCTCCAATCTAAACCTTCCTGCCATAGCCTGAGGTCGTTTCCTCTTGTCTGTCCCTTGTAAGCTGGGAGAGGAGCCCAACACCCATATCTCTAAAACCTCCTTTTAGGTGATTGTAGAGAGTGATGAGGTTTCCCTCCTCTTTTCCAGACTAAGATAACAACGTCAGGTAACTTGTTTAAGCCATGGGCCTGAAGGGGCTTCAAAGAGCTGCTGAAGTCTCCTGTGCTCCTGAGCTTCTCCTGCAGCCAACCCAGTCAAGACAAGGTGAAAGACCTGCTGCTTGGTCTCCTTCCTGCATGTTTGGTGCCAGCTTTTCAAAATCTCAAGGATCTACATCCAAAAGCTTAGAATCCCATCAAAACCTCCTTCGTCGGTGTGTTTAAATAAACCAATTAAACCCACGTGTATTCAGAAACCTTTCTTCCCTGGAAAAGTCTAAACCCAGTGAAAGTGCTCCCTGATTTCTCTTTGCAAAGCCTGAGCCACCAAATCTAAAGCCTCCTGAAGCATGGGTGCAGGTTAGCTCAGAGACACCAGCATCTGCACTCCCTGCAGAGCCCTGCAGCAAAGGAGCACAGCACAGCTGATGTGCTCAGCTTTCATCCCAACAAACACCCTGGGCTCCTCCCAACCATTCCAAGCCTTCTGGCCACACAACTCAACCCGTGACCTTTTCATCTTTAAATCCTGACATCACAGGAATGTATTCATCACATAGATGTCTGTTTGGATTGATGTTTTTGCCCCAGTTTAGAAATGAGTGGTCTGGTACTGCCAGTGTCAATACGATTACATTATTGTGTAGTTTAAATTTGGATTTTGCAGCAAAGCTGCAGAGAATTTAATTGACTCCTTTTATAGCTTAACTCTCAGCTACAGTGATATTGTAAGAGGAAATGTAATTTCTAATTTAACTTAATTTTTAAAGAACGTTTCTGTAACCTTTGGCATGTAATATCTTTTTATTTTAATTGAGAAACATCTCTTTAAAGTGATAAAGTAGGCTAATATGGAACTGATATACAGTTAACCCATATTTTCAAAGTAAACAAGCCCTTTCTGTATAAATGGAGTCCATCAGTCAGCTTTGGTTTAGTTCCTCTGAACGAAAAAAAAATTACTCCAGAAAAAGTAACTAGAAAACACTTTATGCCAATCTGAATTGTGGATGCAGTCAGCTGCTGTCACCACAAGCCATGCCACCAGTGCATGGAGTTCTCTGGAGTTCAGAGCCTGTGGGTATACCTATCCTGGTTAAAAAGGCAACATTCTCTGCTGGGATTGGAGGCTCTGTGTTAGCTGACTTCAGTTACAGTATTTAAGCTTGGGTTTTAAATCATGCTGGCAGCTCCAGCTCAGATTCCTTGCTTCTAAGGTTCCAGTCCCTTGTGAGTATGTAATGCACCATGACAAAAAACATGGAAGCAAAACCAGAACACGTGTGATTTATAGGCACACTGCAACCATTTTAAAACCATTTATGTCTTCTCAAAACACTAAAGAAGGGGGAAAACCTTCCACTCGAAAGCTGGATTCCAACCCGAGCCCTTTCCCAGGGATTCAAGCCAGGAATGCTGTCCTTTCTGAAATCCTCAACTTCTTGGTGATTTCTCCAAGCTACAGCCCTGGAGTTAAGATGACACCCTTACAGCCAACATTTCCTGAATATACATGGAGTAGGGTGACATCAAGTTTTGCTGAAAAATACCAGTCTAACCTTTACTATGCTTCTGCAATTACTGCCTCTCCCAGTTCCAATTTTCAATTCTTTATTAACAACTGCCTTTAAATAAGGTAACCATAGCAATGCTTTGCAGCCTTGATGTCTTTTGTTTGGTTTGCTTGAAGAGGAAGTCACAACATGACTTTCATCAACAACTCTTATGACAAACTTAATTTCAAGAGTAAGGCTCTCATTTCAAGAAAGAAATGAGAGGGGGTTTCCACAGAAAACTGTAATTTATCTTTAGCTTTAAAGAAACAGAACGTACAGTGTCTGCCAGTACAACATTCTTACCTCAACACTGCAGCTGATCTGAATTCTCCTGAACTTTTTTTCAGTCTGCTGACACATACAGACAGTGAATCAGAGTGAGAATTTGAATTCTGTGTTCCATTAGTAGTTCTTTAATGTCTGTGACAGGACAAAGCTCACAGGGTCACAGGACACACAATGCCCAGGTTCTTCCCATGTACTGATGGTAAAGGTCAGCAAAACCAAGCTTTAGAGGTCAAGTACACCCTGGCACAGAGGCTCAAGAGGTCAAAGGATTTACTGCCCCTTTCTCTGGCTTTGTGAAAAACACAAAGGCCTCTAGCAGTAACTACATTAAATTAAAAAAAAAATCAATTCTGCTGGGGTTTTTTTCAAGAGGGGCATAAGGTGGATCACATTCTAACTCTTCTTTCACAGGGCTCCCTGTGCCACACAGAAGCTGAGAGGTTTGAAGGAGTGTTGCTTTGACTTGGTCCTGCCTACACATCCTCAATCTGTACAAATCCACTCTGTAGCAGTATCTATAACCACAAGCTTACTTAAAACTTCCATTCCCAACAAATTTTGACCAAAAATATGCTTAGCATTCTACCACACAGCTTGAAATACCAGATACTTCCATCATAATTTGGATTATAAACTCTAAGAGTGGAAATGCAAACACCTACACTCAGATCTAACTTCAACCACTCGTGTAACTGATGACTAAATGCATGCAGCCCAGGACCTAAGAATCATTTATAATACTGGTTGTGCCCAAGAAAAATCAAATTTCAGTTAAAGAAGATGTTACTTAATGTTGGGAAGATGGACCCACTACGTGTTCTAGTACTCTTGCACCTGAAATTTTCAATACTTTCACATTATTCAGATCTGATCTTTCTCCACAGACTCTTTGCTGACCTCTAGAAGATTCCCACTCAGCTGTATTTATACCTCAGAGCAGTCACTTCCTCAGCCACAGGATCCTCTGGCACACTTGGAGGTCTCCTCTCTCTTCAGATTACTCACCACAGTCATCTAAAATCCACTGGAAGTACTCAGCTTTGGAAAGGCTTTTTACAGGCTTTGGATCAGACCATCACTCTGGCAGCAAAACCTGTATGACATATCTGACAGTCTGGACAAAATTTTCTTGTAGTTTTTCCAAGAGAAAAGAGATCCAATGGCTCTTTCCAAAGGGATTTGTTTTTCACTCCTCCTAGTAAGATGCTTACTACTGTGTAAGCTGCATAAAATATTTTGCTCAGGCAACCTGCTCTTGCCAGTTGAGACCTCAGTGTTTAATCACAATACACAATCACCCACAACACACACAGGCTGCTGCTGTTACATTTTGCACTTGCATGCAAAGCAGAATGTGGCAGCTGAAACACTTTCAGGTTTTTTATATATTTTGTCTTTTCCCTGCAATGTCCCTACATCTCTCTTCTATGTCACCTTTTTACCTCTAAGCAAAAGTGCTAAATACATTTAACGCTGGCAATTCTCCAGGATTATAAGCTTTTTTTAAAAATAAAAATTAATCAGATTTCCTGCTGTTATAGCCCATTTCTCTCATCTCCCTCCCTCTGGCAACAGCAAGTCAGAAGCTGAGACACCAAAGCTGCTTTCCTGCAGCAAATCTCAGTGCCAGGCACTGTTCCAGCAGCAGTACCTGCTCCTCAGGGCTCACCTCCAGCACCTCTGAACATTTCCTTCCCTCCCAGGTGACAGCTTTGAGCAACCATCCCCTTACCATACTCAATCTCCTGAATGCTTTCTGCTCCTGCCACAGCAATCTAACACCAGACTCAAACATCCAAGCTCTCAGCAAACATCTGAATCTCCATTCCAGCCTCCCCAGCTTCCCAGCATCTCTTTTTTCCCTTTACCTTCTGTTGAAAGATCCTGAGAATCTTGCTTTTGCCACAGGCATGTTTTTATCTTTCCCTTCTCTCACGAGTCAAAAAACTGGTTACCTATAAAGAATTGCCAGGATGAAAGGAAAATAAAGCAGTCAGGTTGGGGAACTTAGCTCTGCTCTGCCTCTCTGGAGAACCACCACAGCATTGATCCTTCTGCAGGAGAGGATGATTAGCACCTGCATGAATCCTCTAGGTTTTCATCCAGAGGGGAAAATGTTCTCACCTTCTGGATTTCTTGCAAAGCTCATTGCTAAATCCTGGCCTGCAAGCTTGCTTCAGATTGAGAGAAACAAAGTAAAGCAAAAAACCATGCCTTGTCCCACAGAATAACATGGATAGCTCAGAGTGCCTGCCAAAGGCATCACCCACTGAGCTGAGCTGGCCTGAGGCCACCATCTGACACTGGGCTCTGGCTTCTGCCAGCCCTGCTGCCAAGAGGACTGAACACTGGAGGCAGTGGGACTGAAACTCCTGTTTGCCACTCCTGACAATATCTGGCATTTCTCCCATCCTACCAGCACTCGAGGTTCAGAAACCAGGCAGTGCCACTCACAGTACCCAATCTCCATCCAATCACTATCAGCAACTTTTTTAAAACAACATCCAGAATCCTTCACATGCTCTGTGGATGACTGGGTTGAAGGGAAGGAAGAACTGCAGGGCCCAACTCACATCTCTGATCAAAAAGAAGCCAAAATGCAATGCCCAAAGACTCAGAAGACTGTTTGCTGTGAGGATTTGCAGGGTACTTCACTCATGGCTCCCACCAAACAAAGCTGTGGGAGAAAAAAAAAAAAGGCACAGCCCAGATCTCACTGATGCACACCTAAACCAAGGAAATCTTCCTCACCTGAAACCCAAGGCATTTCACCTACTGACTGACTGAAACCCTTTTCTTGTTCTTGTGTTTCAAACTATTCTATAAAATTTTCTTGAATATATCCAACTTTCAAGTAGGGGGGAAAAAAATCCTGCTTTCCATAAGAAGGTATATGTCTATCCATATATTTTAATAGGATAACAATCAAAACCAATAACAAACACCAAACTTCCAACCATTTACACTTTTATCTGTGTAGATGCACTTTTTTCTCATTATCTGTCTTACTCATAACTTCTTTTTTTCATTCTATTTTTCCTCTTCCCTACAGCAGATTAAGCAAATAATTCCTAGAGATTAAACAAATACACAGATCACATACCATACACACTGACTAACAGCACAGTGAGACCAAAATTCAAACACAGGTATCTAGATCAACATTTTGACTTCCAAGTTGAGCTCACCTTAATTAGCATGCAAGGAGCAGCATGTGTTACACCACGGGGATTCAAAACAGATTCATGTTATGTCTCAAGTTGCTTTACGTATAAATAATAGTTTATTTACTTTAGAAAATGAGTGTTTTATTCTATTTAACACTGGAGGGGGTGATGCAGTTTTTAATTAATTTACTGGTTTGGCTTTTCTTATGTCAAGAAAACAAATGGAGCAATATAAAACCAAGAGCAAACAGCTAACACGGGGGTCTATAATGTAACCATAAAAGGAGCACTTTGAAAACACTCAAAAAGTTCCAGCCACATGATTCCCATTAACTGTAATGAGCACTGGACAGATAAATTCACACATGTTGCTTTGAAGATTTATACTAAATTGGCCTCATCTTTGTTAGCACTAAAGGAATACTGATACTATACAATATAAAGGAGAAATCTTTCAATTTGCCCCCTGCAATTTTCTTCATTATCCACAGAATTCTCCAGTAGCCAGTCATACCACTGATTCATAATCTTTCCAATTTTACAGACAGTTAAAAAAATTAACTCTAGCACAACAGTCAATCTCTGCAGAATATACTGCTAAAATGCTCCTTTGTTCAAAACACAAGCCCAGCTAGTTGTGCTCTGAAGCACATCAAAGGCCTGAACAAGTGGAACAGCACAGGGACAAAGCTGCTGCTGTAGAAGCCAATCCATATTACCTTGCCAAATCTTTAATTGCTATGCGTGTACATTTGGCTTGATCTTGGGCTGCTTTGAAGTCAAGATATTAGCTTCAATTAATCCCAAAATGACCTCAAGTTACAGGCTTTGGAAAAAAAAACAGAAACAACAAAAAAACAGAAAATGGCTCAGGGACAATGTGAGCTGCTTGCCTTTTATTGCCTTTTTTTCCCTTCTCTTTCTCTTGTCTGTTTAAGGACAGGATTTAGTATTCATGGACAATGCTAAACAGATCCTGCAAAGAAAGCCTCTTCTCTAGTCCCTGAAAAAGAAGAGGCTCAAGCTGTGTGAGCAGGTAACTACCCCCCCTCCATGATCCTCAGCCCTGCACTGCTCTCTGATGCCAAAGCAGCTGTGGTGGCAAATGTACCCCAGACACCCTGAAGCTGACACAAAAAATTCAATGTAAACAACTGCAAATCACCAAGACCAAACCCCAGGACCCACAGATCCCAAACTGTTGCTTCAACTAAAGGATTTTCTGTATGGCAGATTTGCTGGCAGTGCACAAGCAAGCCAGCTAGTGGAAGGAGCTGTACAGCCACCAGTGCTGACAAAAGCCCTTGTCACCAACTTCCCACCTCCCATTTTCATCCCAACAAGTTCAGTGCTATGGGAATTTTTTATTTCAGGCTTCTACAGAGAGGCTAGACCAACACTGTAGGGACTCAGATACTTATGTTGAAAAATCATTACACCACTGTGCCTAGCACTGGGAAGAACTCCCTACCTACCAGAAATTTTAAGGTCTCAAAACACCATTCCTGCACCACCCTGAGTCAGAAATCAAAATTGCAGGCACGTGCTGACACCATGCAGATGTTCCATCTTTCAAAAAGAACTTAAAAAAACCAAAACACCCCACCCAAAACACTAGGAAGAAACAATTCTCAGATGCCACCAGCTTCACTATCACCACAGGCACAGCTCAAAATACTGCTCCTGCCTGAGTTCATCACCCACATGGGGAGTGCCTTCAGAAAAGAGGAGGTGCTCTTTTTCTTCAGGATGGCACCTTCAGGATAAAAAACATTCTGTATTGTAAAACAAGCAGGAAAACCAAAGTGTGTGAGGCTTGCCCTCACTGTGTTGGGTAGGAAGCCCTGGGAGGGGCACCCTGCTTGGGCACCCACTGCACTCCAGCTGAGGCTGGCAAGAGCAAGAACATTTGTCTTTTTACAGCTTTTTACTGCTTTTCCTGCTTCTATGTCCATTAGTTGGATTTTTTTTGTTGTCTTCTAATGTGATGACATTTTTGTGCTGTTCCTTCTGACACATCAGATGGAAATGTTACTGAACCAGCCTCGTATTTCATAATTTCCTCCAAAGCAAGACTGCTGAACTACTTTGAGTTATCTCTGTGTCAGCACATTCCCTCGAGGCCAATATTGTCTTTTTCCCTTGTCAGTTAATTTGCTCATTGCAACACAAGTTTATTGAAAGCACTCTGAGTCTTAATTAGTGCTCTTTAGTTGCTGTTTCCCATAGCTGCTGTGTCTCAGTACCAAACGCTGTGATGCACCATTAAGAAGGAATTTCATTACAGGCATGGATTAAACATGAAATATTTTAAGTATCTGTAGCAACATACTTGCAACCAAAGGTAGCCCTGAAATAGCAATGTTTACACCTGGAAAAACAACAAACATCCTTTCCCCATTGAGGCATACCCATTCTCAATGCAATTGTACCTGCACAGACAAACTCATTCTCAGAAAGCCTCCCCAAGGCCAGGCAGGTCAGAATTTATCAGCACAGGGGCGGGAGAGTGTTCTGCTGGGTCACTGCAGCCATCCAAACAGAGAACTGGACCTGTCTTGTGGGCAGTTTCCTGAACAGAACACCCAATGGTAAAAGCACATCTGCCACAGGCACTCCCATCAGCAAATTATTCCAAAACTTCAAATCTAAACTGCTCTAATTCCTAAAATGAGTCTAAATCTACTTTTGCCTGTTCACTTAATCTTCCATCACTCTTATCTATGACACTTAAGAATTTTCCCCCTTCTTCAGCCTTCTGTCCTAACATAATACAGACAATTTAGAACCAAAGGAAGTTAGGGCTTGGAAGGGACCTCTAAAGATCACCCAAGTCCAACCCCCCTGCCACAGCAGGTATTTAGAGACCTTGACAGACATTTGGAGCCACTAAAATGCTCAGAGGGCTGAAGCACCTCCCCTGTGAGGTCCCTTCCAACCCTAGCCATGCTGATTCCATGACTGCCCATACCCTGTCCCCGTGCTCATTCTGCAAGGCAGAACAAGCCCAGTTTTCCAGCCTCATCTCCAAAGTCAAGCTCCCCTCTCCACCTGGTAGTATTCTCTGCAGCTGTTCCTGTATTAACTCATTTTTCTTGAGCACAGGTGAGCAGATGTGAGCACAGTGTCCCAGACACTCTCATTTGTGCCTCCTGCAACAGCAGTACAACACCATGGTTGTGCTGGTGATGATTTGCTGAATGGACTCTAGAATTGCTCTGCTCTTCCTCTCCAGATACTCCTCAGTTACAACATACCTCCCACATGGAATCCTTATTACTAGCCCCTAATCACTTGCTTAAATTTTATACTCATCCATTTCCTGATCTATTATTCCAGTCCCTAAGATCACCCTCCCAGTGTGATGTTCTGTTCTTTTGCCTTAATTGACAAAGTTCCCCAAAATCCATTATCCATGGGCTATGTCAGTAACTTCTACTTCATTCCTACTGTGATTACAGTTAATCACACATTGTTTTGGGGAGCATTGCAACTTAATTTCCCCCAGCCCAATGTTTCCCTTTCCATCACAAAATGGGGCTGTTTTCTAGCTGGTTCTTTGTACCAATTTCCAGCTTGACAAATAATTTCCCATGCAGCTTTGGAGCTAATGCCTTCCTGAAATGCCAACAGATTAGATCTTAGAGACTCCAAAATCCCTTCATGGCTTTGAAAACGACACCACCAAGACCTGATGGTTAATGTTATTTTGTTTATTTTAATTAGGTGTTTTCTTGTCTATTAGAAGAAAGCAGTCTTTCATGTTTCCCTGCTCTCCTGATTTGACTGAGAGCTCTCTCCTTAATGAACCTTGGGGCTGGAGGTGAGGGAGCCCAGGCAGAAGCCAGAGGTAAATCAAGCACTTTTTCCACTATAACAAACACTGCACTTCCTGAGCTCTGCAGCACTTGGTCAAAAGCTCCAGAGTTGCAAATAAAGAGGGTGGTTTTTAATCCCAATGAGATACAACAGAGGGACAGAGTGGGAGAGACTGTTCCCCACCCCCTCAAACCCTGGCTGCTGCAAGCAAAAAGCCTCTCCTTGATTAAGGCTAATTGAGGTATCTCAGAGAGCTCAAAAACTTCACCGTGGCCATTCCTGTCTCCTTCCTGATGTGAGAGCTCTTCTGCCTGGATCTTCTGAAAAAGCTGAGGAAATTTCAGCCTGGCAGGAGTGGGGGCCAGCTCTACACCCTCCTTGGGTTTTAATTATTAAACAACTTACAGACACAGACTTCTGGTTACAAGTCAGTTTACAAGACAACATATTTTGTGAGACTTGGGAAGTATTTTGCATGTATGGTTATGCTGTTCCCATTAATTTTAATATGTTGCTGAGGAAATGTGTAGTTTACCAATCACATCATCATCAAAATCCTTCTTTCCCCAAGCACAAATTTAGTAAATCATACCTGTAATTTAAATCTTAATCAAGAGGCCCTTGAGCTTGACTCTTGAGACTCACTTTACAGATTTTGTTATGCACAGTATGAAAATAAAGCAGAAATCCTAGACTTGGATAGGCTTTGGGTTCACACCCCTGTCTTTTGCCTTTCCACTACAGATCAATAACAAAACACTAATATTCATGTTCCAGTTGTTTAAAAAATGGATTTTCAGTGGAAAATACTGGCTACAGTAAGGATGCAAACAGCATGATAGTTCCAAGCCTGGGCAAGCTCTTTGGTTCTAATGTTCTGTGCCCAGAATTGAAAACAGGATTTTGTAACTAATTTTACCTTGCCATTGAAAACAAGAGATGGCAGTCATGTGTGGGCAAATCAAGTGTGATAAGCTTATTTTTTAAAAAACCCCACACCCAAAACTACAATTTTTTAGACCAAAAACCAGATTGGAATTTGTGAACCATATTCAGTTATTTTGTAAAGGAATTAATTCAGTTGGGGACTGCATAAATGAAACATCTTCTTTACCTGATCCAAAAATACTTTGCACTGAAAAAAAGCATACATGAATTTACTTAAGCTTAGAGAGTGAAGTGGGAAATTAGATGGAAATAAACCAAATTATTTTCTTCCACTATTTCTTTCAGCTTTTTTTTTTGGGGGGGGGAAGGGGACAAGGGAAACCAACAGAAAACCCTCCAAAGCTAACTTAAAACTTTTGAGGGTTGAAATTAAGCAGTCTATCATAACAGGCAGTGAGAGACAGGTACCAAACTAGTCCCCACAAAAGTGCCCTGAGGAAATCCTAGTTAAGTCCTTCTTGATGGACCAGTTTGGTGTGAAAGAAGAAGACTCCAAGTATTAATGCCCAATCTTTCTGCAAAGTGATAAAACAGGATGCTTCTGGGTCTGATACTGCAATACAAAAAGCAAAATCCTGAAGACACAACCATACAGCAAGCCCGTGGTTTGTTTATGGTCCAGGAAGCAATGAGCATGGAGAAGAATGTGTTCCCATGATGTGAAGGCACAGAAGGAACATTTAAGCACTAAGCATAGAGGCATGTGTGTTGTGGATAAAGAAAATTATATCCACACTTACATGAGACAGCACAACAGTGAAAGCACATTTACTATGGCTAAGAAGTGTTCTGTCCCAAACCTAGGCTGGGTGACCTCTTTTATTAGGACAAGACTTTGCATAACTTACCATGAATTAAACCTACTTAGGTTTGATGCTTCCTTAATTTGAGGATGATGCATCAAAATAATTGAGGTAAATAAAAAGGGCAAGATATCCCCTTGAATAACTATTTCATCTCAGTGAGCAACTTATTCTGTATAAAGATTTTCAATAAAAATCGAAGAAAAAACATTCTACTTTCCAGACTGGCACAGATGTTGGAAATGGTCCCAAATAAATAAACTTTCCCAGTGGCAACAGGAATGAAAGTCTAATCAGTACCCTAGCTGTGTGGAGTACAAAGTGAACATTTTAATATAATCAATAATCCCAAGTACAGAGATGATGGCTACACAGCACGGCTCAGTGGGATACAGATTTCAGGTTACAAGTTAACCAAGATGTAATAACTCACCCCAGCTGCAGCATATTCCTTGGAGACACACTTAGAAGCTCAGTCACCACCCAGGGATATTCTCAGGAGCAGATCAAACCCACTGAAGGATGATTCTTTGCATGCCTGTGTTCTGTGTGTGCCAGAGGACAGAGAGCAGAAAATGCAGTCACTGGAGCTCCAGTCATGTGGATTTCTAGACACAAGAGTTGATAAACATGAGCAAATGAAGTGATACATCAGAACACTGGCTTCAGGATCAAGCACTGACATCTCCTGTTCCCACCCAACCTGATCCTCCTTAAGCAACCACCACCAATGGCACCCTATAGATTCAACCAGGCCCTGACACAGATCTTGCCTGTGATATTCAACCAGCATCTGAAACCAGTCTTTGTGAAGTGTGGGTATGGCCCATTTGACTTCACACAGTACTGTTTGCTCAACTGATAACAGCAATCAAATCTCCTGAAACATTTGCCAAAATCTGTGAAAAGCTTCTAGTCTGTTACAGAAATTTCAGTTCTTACTGTACAGGTACAAAGCTCTGGCATTTAAGACTCTGCAGAAGTGGTTGCCTACACTGGAATGAGGAGTAACTCCTGACTGAGCACATCCCAGCACAGTGGATACTCAGCAAGACATCTCTATTTTTAAGATTAAAAAATCTGATTGCATTTTACTTTCTGTTCAGTCCCTCTATGGTCTAGACAGAGCTGGAACCTCAGCTGGTTTGTACAGCACTGGTCAAATTTTTAACCAATTTCTGCAGGGAAATATTCTCTCAACCCTGCACACCTGCATCTTTTGCTTTCCATTTTCTCCCCAAGCCATGTTTTCTGCAGCTGCTGCTGCTGACTCTGAGCCATTTTTTACTCCATTCCTGCAGAGCCCACTCCCAGCAGCTTTGCCCAGTGTATGTGCCCAGGCAGGAATCCAAGGACCTCAGTTATTCCCCCTGTGCCAGTACACTCTGACAGATGTGTTGAGCCCTGACAGGCAGTTATAGCTCCTGTTCATATCTGGAGCATGGCTCTCTCTCCCTCTTCCCCAGATCCCTTCCAGCAATCCTTCTGTCTCCCAAAAGTTGAGCACAACTGTTGGGCATCATTTAAACTGCACACAGAGTACATCAGTTAGTGATTCTCTACCAGCAAGCAAGAATAAAAAAACGTGGGCTACTTATAAGAAGTGCAACAAGGATGCCAGATATTATTTTAAAATATAATTTTCCTGTCCATTCATGGGAAACCAGGACTCAAAGTAAGCAAGAACAGATGACCTTCACTGTGTGGAAGTTTCATTGAACATATGAATTTGTACAGATTTCTGTCATCTCCTTCCACTGATGAACAAAAAGTCAACACTAAATAAATCACTGCTTACATGGGGACAGTAGAACAGTTTACAGTATGTTTCCTCCAATTCACAGTAACAGTCTATTAGTAACAGCAGCAGTCACAGTCATAAACTATGCTATAGATTTTATTGAAAAGATTTCCCTCTCATGACTGAGGACAGTAGTCATGATGTGTGCACTATCCAGATCATCTCAAAAAAATAAATTGAAACAACCAGCAGCAACCACAGGAGCTGGAAGAAAATCCACAAGTCCTTGTGACCATTCAGAAACTTTCCAATGGAACATTTTCCACTACCAAAAAAAAAACAAAAAACCCACCCACAACACCACTAATTCATTGAAACATATTAGAAAAGTAATCTGGCTAAAATTCTGATGAAAACCAGTGAGGTTTCCATTGGAAAATTACTTCACTTTCTCACAGCTCTGCTGCAATCATCCCAGAAGGCAGATGGAAACCTGAGGACAAAGAAACCCTGAGTCCTAAACTCCCAGAGCAGCAAATTCACAAGGAATTTTTCAAGGCTCCCTCTCACCATGGAAAAGCAGAATGCAAACTGCCTTGAATTTATGGTAACCCCACTGCTTCCACAGTCCCAGCTCCTCAGAAGCCTTTTAGCAGTGGGCAAGCCTGACTCCAGGACTCCCAGCCTTCTGGCTCTTCAGCATTCCAGAAATTTGGTGAAAGCCTGGATGCATTTAAAAATCCCTATGTTTGCAGAAATGACAGCATTTCCATGCTGATGGAATTCCAGTGCTTCATGCCTCAGGGAGGTTGTGGAGTCTCCTCTGGAGACATTCAAAGCCCACCTGGGTGTGTTCCTGTGTGTGCTGCTGGAGGTGACCCTGCTCTGGCAGGGGGGTTGGACTCAGTGATCTTTCAAGGTCCCTTCCAACCCCTCACTTTCTGTGATTCTAAGAATCTAAGATTCATGATTCACACAGACAAAGGGGGGGGAAAAACCCACAACCTCCTGGAGCCAGAGGGCAGCAGAGGAGCTTGCATGTCACAGACTCACTTCTTTATGCCCACGTCAGTCAGCAACAACTGGACTGTTGCTCCTTCTTATTACCATTATTATGATAATAATAATAATAATTGTAGTATTATATAATATTCTTATAATGTTGCTACTTCTTGTTACCACATGGTGCTTGTATGGAACAACATCTTGAAGCCAAAAACATGGCCATGGATCTCACTATGCCAAACTCACACAAGAAAGATGATGTCAGAAATCTCGAACAATTCTGAAATAATTTTAAGACATTTTAATTAGCTTCATTAGCTTAATGCAATTTCAAACAAGAAACTTATAATTTAGACATCTGGAAAATAAGACTTGTGCTGTCCAAGACATTATAGCTATCTGCTATCCAGAAAGGAAAAAGGGGTCAGACTGCTGTAGCTCTTTATTCAGAGAGCAACAAACTGCACGTGCAGATGCAAGTCAAAGCTTCAGCTGCTGCTGACTCAACCTGAACTGGCTGAGCACTCCAGATGGGGAAGTACCCACTTTGTAGGAAGTCTGTAGCACAAAGGCATGGGCTGCTTCTCCTGTTAGAGTGTCTAACAGGCAGGCAAACATCATAGCATCAGCAGCTGACAGACTGCTGCAAAACACAGCTGTGACACAACAGCTGAGAGTTTCTTCTATTCCAAACTACATCAGAACCAAAGGAGGAAAGAGTGTTATCATCCTTGTTGCAGAACCTGGGAGAACAGAGCTTCCTTGTTATTCTTTTGTTTCACAACCATCCTCCCCCAAACCTTGGGCAGTATGTGAGCCTGAACTGGCAGATTGCAGCATGTGCTCCCATGGATAAGAACATTCCCAGCAAATGATTAGATAGTCTCTAAAGAGGAAATCATTACCAGACACAGAAAGGAAGACTGAACCAACCTTTGTTCACATGCAAACTTCTTTCAGAGAACTAGGATTGCTGTATGAAAAACAAAGTACACCTAGTTAAACACCTCTCCTTCAGAAAAGAAAAAGATGAGTTTAAATTATTAAGTTTTATCCACTGCACTTCAATGAGATGGAAGTATTTTTCCATGGAAAATCAATTTCATGGAAAATTTAACTGATTGGAATACATCTGCCTCCTATCATCTCAATATTCTGAAGATGCTTATAATCAACAATTTCACACAAGCATAGCAAGGCAGTGAGTGCAGCCCTGGAACACAGCACAGAGCTTGGGAGAGATCCCAGAGCCAGCCCAGAACAAGCCAGGCCCTGAGCCAGAGAAGCAGGAGGGGGGGAACCAACCTTGTGTCTCACCTGGGCTGACCAGCACCACTCACTGCCCTATCCTGATGCTCAGGGGTCCTAACTCTGGGACACCCCTGGGACACACAGGGACCCTGTGAGAGGACTGAATTCTTGGGTGGGGACAAATCCTTTTATCCCTGGTCTACTGCTCTATTTTTTTTATGCTTTACTGTAAAAGCTGACCCAGAAAAACCAAAACTCAGGAGAAAAGTGTAAGTTTACAACTCTGCAAGTGACTGACTGCAATTTCATAGAAGCACAGAATGGTTTGGGTTGGAAGGGACCTCAAACATCATCCAGTTCCAACCCCCTGCCATGGGCTGAGACACTGCCAGGGATGGGGCAGCCACAGCTTCTCTGGGCAACCTGGGCCAGGGGCTCAGCACCCTCACAGGAAAGAATTTTTTCCTAATCTCAAACCTGAATCTCCCCTCTTCAAGTTTGAACCTGTTTCCCCTTGTCCTCTCAATACACACCCATGTAAAAAGCCCTACCCCAGCTTTCTTGTAGACCCCCTTCAGATACTGGAAGGTTGCTATTTATTTATATATTAATTATATAAATTTGTTTAACCATGGAGTATTACAGAGAAGGGATTTACCCCAGTCCTAGCAAAAGAACAAAGAACATCCAAGTTTGAATCCTAACAGGCACACTGAGTATCCTTCAGCATGGTCACTCTTCTCATTCTAACACTAGGGCTTGCAGAGGAATCAGCTGTTGTTGAACACTTCTTCATTTCCTATTATCTTCTGCTCTGTGCTATCACCACACAGATATTACATACCTTCCATACCACATATAAGCTCACTGTATTTCCATCCTCCAGGCTCTGACTTCCACAGGCACTCATTTATCAGTGTTTGGGCAGTACTCCAACAACAGGGCTCTGGAAGTGCTGAGACTCAGAATACCATTCAAAAGGGGAGTATGCACAGACTTCAGCACCTGATCTCAGAGCTGGTGCTGTTCAAATTTTTTTTCTAGTTCTTTGGCCCAGAGCTGCCACTTGAAAACTATTTCCTATACAGAAAGCAATTAAAAACAACAAAAAAACCCCAAACAAACAAAAATCAATGCTTAGTCAAGTCATCTGCCTGGGGTTGTGGGAAATGTTTTATACAGTGTGCTGTCTGCTGCTGCAAATGTGAACAGCTACATGGCTTGACCTGCCATGTGTGAAGAATCTACAGGTGGAAACCCTTTTTATAAGCCCTTTATTTTATGATTCCCCAAGATCAACTTGAGTTCAGAGCTCGTCCCAGAGAGGCCAGATTTGGCAGAGGAAAATAGAGCCTGGAACTACTGAAGCCATAATACCTGTTGTAGGTGTGATGTAGCAAATCCCAGGGTAAGATGATCACATCACATACCTTAGAGAATGACCCAAACATCTGTCCCAAGCCAGTATGCAGCAAAATATCACACTGGAGCTGTGTCTGATGGGCAACTAAAATATAGAGGTGACTAAAATACAGGTAAATGAAACCCTGGGTGCTGGGTGCTGGCATGCATTACGGTTACATAAAGCAAAGGAAGCACTGGCCTTGATGAGAAGCTCCTGATCCTTCCATTGAATGTGCCTGTGCATATTTCTTGAGCCTGAACACTGAGCTCCAAACCCCCCTACTCTGTGGGTCCTGAACCTCTCTGCATTTTTTCCCAGGTACACCCAGGAAGTGTTATTTAGAATGTTTCACTTCCAGCCCAGGGCAGGAATATGAGTAGACATTAAAACACTGGAGAATTTCATCTTCATTGGAGAGAAGCCAACACACAGAGCTTGTCTGCATAGGGGTGCTGGGTCAGAGGGAGCTGTGAGATGTTCTACCAGGAAAAAGGTGTCTGGGGAGGTTATGGGTCCACTCACCCTTCTGTGAAGCACATCCTCATCTCATCAGTTCCCTTGTATCTTGTCCCCACAGCATCTGCAGAGCCCCAGGCACTTCTCAGTGATGCCCTTCTCAGTGTCCTCCCTCACCCACGGGTGAGCCTACAAGAGTACAACAAAACAAAGTCACCAAGAATCAGTCAAACAAACAACTGACAAATTACCAAAGCAACTCTGCTTATTCACTTAAAGCCTACAGAGCCCCTGCCTTCCTTATCAAAGAACCTCACAGCCTTAACTCACTGACTGCATGGGCTACTGCTTATAAGACTATTCCCCCCAAAAATAATAAATCACAGCTTTCCCACTGGTTTAATATCTGAATACAACCTGCCATTAGCTAACAGGGACAAAATAACTGAGCTGATTGACTCAGGCTCATTACCCTGTGCCCCAGCTGATGAATATAAGCTCATTTTAAAAATTAAAAAGCTATTAGACTATTGGAAATAATTTTGAACAATTACCTCTGGGTGCATTATTTCCATGTTTAGACCAACTGCTAGAAGTCTGATGGCTAATACAAGCTGCTGGAAAATTCAGTAACTGGAGATAATGGTCAAATTCTCCCATGTTGCTGTCTAATTACTGAATTCTACTTCACTTGAAATCCACTGAAGTGAGCAACATTGACATACTGTAAAGAAGGAGTAAGAATACATTAGGTCAGGCCAAGTATCCCTATGGTATGAGTTGGCAACTACAAAAGCCATCTTTGATTTACCACCTCCACCTCTTTTATTGAGTTTTCTGCCCTGTCAATACAAAACAGTGGCAAGAATTGAAATCAGTAATTCCCTGCTCCACTTTTTCTTAAGCTGTCACAGTAGAAAACAAGAGACAGCTACCAAAAAAAAAAACCAAACCCAAACCAGTCCTGTAAGAAAGCACAAATATCTGTCCTCTAAAAAAGGGAGGAAGAAAACAAATATTGGCATCCTCTCTGCCTAAAACCAGGGGCAAAATGTGCTGGCATGCTGTAGCCAGAGGAAAGGGTGTTTTGGTGCAGTTTATGGACAGCCAGCCTGTAAAGATTTAAGGTTGAATTCTCATAAAACCAGCCCTGCACATCCATGTTCATGAAGAAGAGCCAATTTCCAGGGTTCCAACAATGCCCTTTCCTAAAGGCCCTTATACAGGCCCACCAAATACAGTGAAACATAATTATCTCATCTAATTAGCATGTAATTTTAGGAAATGAGACTGCTGCCTTGTGCTCTGGGTAAGAAGGTTTGTTTAGAACACAGGGCAGCCAACCAGAGAAGGAAAAATTTTCAAACGTTTGCATCAATCTGAAAATTGACACAAATCCCATAGGGAACAGTTATTGAAGGATGGGCTCTGTGGGGGACAAGGCCACACTTTCACTTCTCTATAATTACCTTGCCTTCAAAATCAATAAAAAGCAGCACAGGATTTGTAAAATCTAACAGTCCTGCAGTGAGAAGAAACAATTTTCCAGGAGACACAATTGCATCATTTCACCTTGGGGTAGAAATACCACCTCATGTCATTAATATTGGCCAAATATACAAAGTTTTTTTGTGCTTTCAAGAGTATGTTATTCCTTCTATTTTGATGTATCAAAAGAAAAACACTTTAAAGTTCATCAACTTTACAGTCTACTGATGAATTGCTGCACATGGCTCTAGTTAAGAGAGGGTCATGGTTATATCATCTGTAATGCCAAAGCCTCTTCATTTTCCTTTCTTCTCTATAACCTTGGCATAGTTAACAAGAGCAAAGTAAAACTTAGCATTTCAGGCATTTGCAAAGTTTCCTCAATCATCTTTTCATTCCTATTTGGGTTAAAACTTCATGTATTCTGAATAATGGAAACAATGTTCAAAGCATACTTCTCCCTCCCAGCATCACACTTGCTCAATGGCCCTTGTGATTTTGAGCATTAATTCCATGTAAAGGTCTCCTTTAGGTTGAAAAAAAGGAAATGTGTTTTAACATTTAAAGCAAAGCTAAATAATACTGTGCTGCTGAGCAATTTTCAAAGCAACATTAAAGGAGAATCACAGGAAAAAGAGGCATCTGTTACAAAACCACTACATGGCTCCTTCTCTGTGCTCCATGATTTTGTTAAGACACTGTTTTAATCCAGCAATACTCTAAATAACATAAAATCAGACTTTGTAACATGGATTAAATGCTATTTCCCTCTCCAATGGACAGATCAGGTTTGGCAAATCCTTACCTTTACATGAGTTCCCCAGAAACTGTGTTATACTGCTACAGAAGTGTCAAGAAAATTGGGGGAAACATAATACAAAGTCTGTTTTCCTGGTGGATCACAACTGCAACAGGATGTGCCTGTGGCATCCAAGGGGCTCAGACAGATCCAGGTTTTCAGGAACTGCTGAGTTAAAGCAGTGCAAAACATCAGAGTCTAAAATTCAATGCTGCAAACACCTATGAAACCTTGGTGCAAACAGGCTCCATGGATGCACTTGGAAGATGGTGGCCTGGTGTGCATCTGGAGGCTGAGATTCCAACATCAGCTTCATCACACTGCACAGGAATCTCTCTCCACCTGCCACCCAAAAAAGAAACTACAACCCAAAGAGTTACCATTAGAGTCAAAACCACAAGACAGATTCTCTCTGATGTTTCAGTGTCCTCCTGGGGAGAGACTTGGAGAAATTCAGCTCTATTTCCATGTTTCTCACAGGCTATCCAGCCCAAACTCAGGAAAAGCAGTACTGAAGCAAAGCTTTTCCCCACAGCACCATAGCTCAGGCAAACCTAATCCTGGGGCACCCCTACTCTGAAATAAGACAAATAAAACTGTGAGATTTCACAGATCAGCTGCTGATCACTTGTTAAAGCTTATCTAACTTGTCACCTGTCCTGCCCTCTCTTCCTATTGGTTCAAGATCTTTAATGGGTCACATCAGACCCCAGCAAGGTGTAACTACTGCTGTGGAACTGCAGCCTCCTCCAAGCCCAGGGGTGAGGTGCAGTCAGGGCTGCACCACCACCACGTTCTTTTCTGGTGCTGCAGCTTTACCACCTCTTGGACCAGGAAGACTAGGAAAAATTGTCTGGGGAAAACCATAACTGGAGAAGCCATGGTACTATATCCATCAAAGGTCTGAGAAAGTCTTGTAGAAATCATGAGATATAACAGGTCTGGAGAGGGTTTGTTCGATTTGCTTGAATTACTGTGATTTTGTCACCTGGGGGAATGGTTAAAATTGGCTTCCCATACAGTAGCATTCCTGGTAAAAGTTAACAAGGCAAGAAATAAGAGCAAATGTCTTCCTTACGATATCTAAATTTGCCATGAAACACTAAAGAAGTGCATTTTTAAAAGCATAAAAAAAGGAGGATAATTAAACTTCCTTGAAAATAGTCATCCTTCTCTTCACACAGTCTGCTGGCACCAGCTGATCTCCAGGTAACAATCTCTCTGCTGTGTCCAGGATCTGTTTTTCAGGTCACTGGGCTGGGTTAGCTTCTGTGTTCCATCACACCCCTCCTACTCCTTAATCTCTGCCTCAGACATAAAGGAGAGCAGATAAAACTCGTGTTTCCTTCAGCTGCAGGAAAGGAGGAAAGGAAATACATGACTGCTATCCATTTGCTCAAGTTGTGCAGCAGTTTCAGTACCTGAAATCTGGATGGGTCGAGGAACATGTAAGACATACAGGAAAAAGAACAAGTTGACACTTGGAGATACAGGAAAATCAACTCCTGATGAGCCTAGACATACCTCTGAGCCAGGAATATTGGCCTCATTCACACCACACTGAGGCATCATGTTACAGGCCCAACCCACTCAGAGCTCCATCCAAAGTCAATTTCATGCTCATTTATCTCTGAAAAACCTAGAGGTCTTTGAGAGGTCTCCTAGAGGTCTCCTAGAGCTTTGAGAGGAGGTTCCTTGCAGTACCCACACACCAGCTGACGAGGCTGTGTAGGTTTGCTATCCTGAAGTGAGACAGAGGTGGTTTGCTCCTTTAAACCCTTAGGATCAGACTGTCCAAAATCTTTTTTCCAGATCCTGTGTTCCACAGCCTGGAAGCTTCTAATATCTGTACTCAGTATTTATTCCCCGTGTGTGCATGCACGTGTATGCATGTGTTTAATACACATATTAAATTTTAAATAGATTGCTTTTAACTAATCACATCAAGTGGCATTTGTGCAATGTAAATATTTGCTTTGTTCCTTCAACACGCTTTCAATTACACTGAAAATTTCAGAGAAATAAAATTACAGCAGGCTGAATATTAAAAGGTGGGGAGGGAAATGAGCTAGAAACTAAGCTTCAAAGGGAATTCTACACTTTGATTTTAGTTTGCATATTCCAAACGCTCACATTTTGCTACACAGATGTCAAACCAGGAGGTAGGCAATAAAGCAGGTTCCCTTAAGTTAAAAAAAGAAAAAGGGGGAAAAAAAAAAAAAAGAAAAAGAAAAAAAGAAAAAAGAAATTTAAAATTATCAAATCAAACCCTATTCCAAGTGTGACAGAAGTAAATGACGTATTATTAGCTTTTCCCTGAACCCCACTGAACCATCTCTTTCCATCCTAGCAGGGGTCTGTCAGCCATGCAGGTCCTTGCCAAAAACAAAGAAAGAATGGCAGCATTCCCCATCTGCTGATGAGTGCAATCTAAGGGAAGACAAAACACTGATTTTATTTAACTCTGTTCCAATTATTGTCAGGCGATACAAACAGTCATCATGACACACAGCCAGGTTTATTCATGTGCCCAGCAAGCCAGGCCAGGCATAATAAAGAGATTGCACATGCTGTCTGGAATACAGGCAGCTTGGAATGGCTTTTATTAAAACTTAAAGCAGGGGAAACATTGAGTAGTAGATTTAGGTATCACACAAGCAGAAATCTGCTTGGCTCAAAACCACAACACATGGCATCCTCAGTGAATGAGGGTGACTGTTATTACAGCATAACAGGCCTGCCTTTCTCTCCTTGCCAAAAGAGAAGCTTGGAATAGCACAGAGCACATGGCACCTCAAACTTAGGAGAGGGAGGTGGGCAAGAGCTTCACAGAGTATGAAGGAAGAAGTAAAAATGGAGCTTTGTGAAGTAGCTCTCCCCTTGAAAGACAGCTCCTGGTAACACCCCCAGGCTCTGTCCTGAGGTGACCCTGGAAGAGAAAGGACTCTTAGCATCAAGGAATGGGGCAGAAGGGGCCACAGTAGGGCTCTGCCTGATTGCTGGGGTTCTGCTTTCTGCTGGCTCTATCTTCTCTACTGAGCACAATCAGAGACCTGAGGAGCCCACTCAGGGCAAAGAGGGTGCTGAGAGCACACACCACCACATGGACCTGTTCTGCTCCATCATCTCCCTCTGCTCCACCTCTGTTAGCATTCATCTGGTGCATTCTTCCTGCTGAACACTTTGGGATGGACCATCTGCCTAGCCTGAGGTTGCAGAGGTGACATGCAGTGGGGCCTTGATTCAGAGGTAGGGTCCCAAGGCACAGCCTGCAGAACAACTGAGGACAGAACCCCCGTTTGCAGTCTCAGGTTTTCAATCTTTAACAGTCAGCCAGGTCCAATGTTTACAGCTTACACTCATCTGACCTGTCCCAGCAGAATTTGCTTCTGTAGACCCCAGTGTGCATTACAAAGGTGGGCAGCCAACCTGGGGCAAAGAGGAACTCAGGCTGGAGAGACAGCCTGAGGTCAAAGATGAAGCCTTACAGAAAGGCTTGGGAGCTCTATGCCTCCAGGAATATCCTTTCTCCTTATGCACAGGTGCCTGCAGCCCCATCAGGAGGATAACTGACAGCAACATCACCTTTGACACAACCTAACACCAGCTCTCTACTGCTTTTCTCAGCCTGCTACAGCAGTCAGGATGCAAGATGGGTCTGAGCTGGGGAATATCTGCTGCAATAACTGAGGAATTACAATAACACTTTCAAAACTTTGTATCTGGTTTAAGATGGAAGAGAAAGGAAGTGACAGCAGCTATTACAAATATGAAAAGCCTGGAGGGCTGGATTTAGATTAGCATACTCTTGAGATACGGTATGAAAAAAAAAGGCAAATGAGATGCTGCTTATATCCTGGAACATCACAGAATGGTTTGGGTTGGAAGGGATCACCTCGTTCTGACCCCTGTGCCATGGGCAGGGACACCTCCCACCAGCCCAGGTTGCTCCAAGCCCCCTCCAACCTGGGCTGGAACACTGCCAGGGATGGGGCAGCCACACATTTTTCTTTTATCTAGCACCATATTTGACCACAGTCCTAGGCAGGCTGTGAGGTCTTTGAGGTCTGGCTCTGTGCATTTTAAAAAAATAATAATACATCAGAACACAGGCTGCAGCCAGCAGAGAACAGAACTCAGTGTCTCCTGGATCACAGCTCTGGGCATTTCTGTTTAAGCTGGAGGATATTTGTACTTCTCAAATGTGCACCGGAATTGAGATGTGAAACATCCCAAAAAATCTGGTAGGATTAAGAGCTCTAAATTTCCAGAAGAATGGATTTCACCCTGATTTCTCATTCTTAGGAATTATCTTTCCAAGCAGCTAAGTAATGACTGTATCTGATTACAGTTCAATTTAATAAAAACCCTGCAGAATTGCCCACACATATCTGGAACAGAAAAGGGAAATGCAGTTATCTGAATTCTCCATTCACTCAGCACATAACACTGCTGAAACCTCGGCCTGAATGTCTCTCACCAGTGCTCACAAGATGGTGGTGTAATTGATGCCAAAAATTCAGCAGCTTTATCATATGCAATTCTTTCCTCCTGACAAAGTATTCCATGGAGCTGTATTTCAATTCTGATTCCATATGTCACTTCAATTTCTGATCAGAGAATGAACATTAAAAAAAAAAAAAAATCATTGCCCTCCTCAAAGGGCCAATAAAAAAGGATCATTTCTTTTTACATATCAACATTTATTAGTCTCAATCATTTCAGAAATATAATCATTATAGTTCCTTTTACTGAGAACAGTTACCCCCCACACACTCATCCTGGGGCTCCTCCAGACAGATGCTATTTCTCCTTTTATTTCTGAGGGTGGCACAAAACTCCACAGCAAAATCTGCCATCATGCAGAACCAAGAGAAAAATTAATTTAAGAGGGTTGTGTGTTTTTTCCTATTCTCAATGCCCTGGCTCTTTAATATAACTATTGTTTCCTTCCCTCCCCCTCAAATAAAATAAACTTTGACTAAGAAGTCAAAAGCAGGGGAAGTTTCAAGCCAGAAGGAATGATGGGGCTGGTTCTCTTGAACTCTTTATTTCAGTTTCAGTTGGGGCCAGCTGTGTTTAACCAGATTTAACCAGAGCACAGCTACAGCCAGCTGTGCTGGCTACAGCACATATTCCAGAGGCATACAAGGCCCCAGTTGGAAACCATCAATACTTGGATTAATCTTGGTTTTCAGAATCACTGATCGTATCTGGTTTGTTTTATACTCTTTTCAGAATCTTCCCAAAGAAATTGATCCACCCTTCCTACTGAAAACCCAAGACAGACAGGATGTTGTTTTCAAAAAGACTTTTTACGAATCCCATCAATACTGGAATAAAACCAGAAAAACAACAAGGCAGCTTTATTGATTTACACATTAAAACAACATCTGCTTTTTGTGCATGTGCAGCCTCCCATGAGTGATAATTGAACTTTTAAAGAGACTCTGGTATTGAACCTGTATTACCCATCAGCTCTCCTCCCCATTTTCGTAGCAGCCACAGAAGATCAGAGGTAACATGTCTAATTGCTGGAGAATGATGGAAAAATCACTGCCTGGACTGAAACACAGGGAGCAAACAATAACTGAGCTTCTTGTTAACTAAAGATCATTTAACCTGGGATCTTCATATGTCTGATACAGACATTTGCGTGACTTCTACAATGTGTACAACTTCTTACTACAAATTTTGTTCACATTAAAGACATCTGGACCAATTCTGCTACTTCCATTAAAATACTTGGTCATTTTCACTCAAAAGGCAGGTCCTTGTAACTCAAGTCACCTCAGTTTGGAAAAATTTTACCTCAGCAGAGACTAATCCATGTACTGTATGAGGTGGAACAGAAACAAAACATGTTTCCCATTTACCAAGGGGAACCTTCTGCTTAAACTCATAAAGCTGAAAATGTTTAAGGATCATACTCTTACCTTGCACCTAGGTTCCCATGTAAAGCTAAGACAACTAACTGCATAGTTCTGCTTCACACATTGCTGTTATCTCCAAAATTCACATCTGCAGAAATTATTTGCTGAGTACTGCAACTCATCTTTCACAAACCTGGAGTAGATCTCGAGGACTGGAATAAACTGTATGAGCTACATATATCACTTAAAGCCAGAAAACAACTTTCTGATAAAGTGATTTCTGTACATAATTTTTTAAAATACAAGATCAGCACAGGACTCCAGGGCCTTGTGTTCAAGGCAGAATGAACAATACAAATCAACTGATAACCAGTTGCCAGCTGAAACCTCAGAAAGTGAACATTTTCCTCATCAGTGGTCCTGCAGGCACAGCTGTACCCCAGCACAGGAAAGCAGCAGCACCCAGGAGTGGCTTCTATCACCCAGCCTGGGCTCCCACCCCTGGCTCAGCACCCCAACCAGCACCTCACTCTGCACCATTTTGTCAGTGCCAGAGCCACAAGCTCAAGGAGCTCCTGGCTCACACAGGTACAGCTTGGAGGCCCGACCTGTCACATACCTGAGGATCCAGCATCTGTGCAAGGGATTCAACAGGATGAAGGCAGTGGCTGTCAGGTTCCTCCATGCTCCTTCCTGAGCATTTCACAGAGAGTGCACACTTGACACACCACAGGTCCTGTCTAATCTATATTTATGCTGCCTTTATTTAGTAGAAGACACAGCACATCTACTCCAGCATACAGCAGACTACTTAGGTAGGCAAATCCTCATGAAGAATTTTCACAGCCACCTTGTCAATCCCACACCACTGCCACCTTGCCAAACACCCTCCTACAACTCCTGAAGTGCTGCCTGCTCTGTGCAGGCTGCTGTGAGCAGGCAGCTCCCTTCTCCACCCAGCAGGCTCTATATTGGCTCACAGCTCAGCCTAAGTAGAGCAGGATTTTGTTTTTCCTACAGTCCTGGCACTGTGGTCCACCAACAGGTGCCTCCACATCACTACTCAAGCAGTGATGGAGCCATCCCCAGGCCAGAGAGGCTGCTGCCCCAGCAGAGGGCTGGGATGTGTCCGCACCAAACAG
The DNA here is from genome assembly GCA_038090715.1 of Florisuga fusca. Classification (NCBI taxonomy): domain Eukaryota; kingdom Metazoa; phylum Chordata; class Aves; order Apodiformes; family Trochilidae; genus Florisuga; species Florisuga fusca. The sequence continues at coordinate 2,155,676 of JAAWXA010000046.1, read as the reverse complement.
GATTCCAATGGAATTGTAGTGTCTGCAGTAATTTCCTGGCAGGTTCACAAGCAGGTCTGTGATAACAATTTGGTTTAAAAATCCATAAGCTCAAGACTCTTGCCTGGTGACTCCTGATGCTCTTTTGAGAGCTGCAGCCAAGGACAAGAAATGCACAGACTCCCTTCTCACTGCTCAGTGGCATTCTCTTCTGCCACTGCCTTAAATGGTGGCAGAACTGGTGCCAAGGAAGTAACTTCTCTTTTTAAACCATGCTGGTCAAGGATGGCTGGCACAATGCAACATCAGGTGACCAGAACCAGGCAACTGGTTTTATTTACATATATGTGTTCAGATGTAGCTTTCACATACACACTAGAGATGTGCACCTTCCCTCCAGATCAGCTTAGATTAGACTGATTTACAGCAGAACATCTCTGTTAAGGACAGTATTTAAACTCATAGCTTTGCAATTTTGCAAAAGTCCCTGGTGACTTTAAAAAAAACAGTATAAAAACCCCCAAATTTAAACTTAATCTTTGGCCAGCAAGAAGGAAATAAAGATATGATCACTGAAGCCTCCTCTCCATCAAAGGAAAGGAAGGAAACATGAACAAAGGATGGAAATATGTCAGTATTATCTGTCTGAACTCCTATTTTTCCTGTGAAGGTTACTGGAGAGCATGATGCCTCCTACAGACCCTGGCAGACAGCTGATCTCTGCTGACTCTGCAGTCCCCAATAGCTTTTTCCTTGACTCAAGTCACTCAGAAGCAAGAGCAGAGCTGTCAAATTCAAGTTTACTTACTGCTAAACTCAGCCAACAAATTGCTTGTTTCTGACAGATGTTTCTGTTTAAAGCCACTAGGAACCCTATGGATCATTCCACCTCATCAGTCTCAAGAGCCAGCCCTGCAACTCCAAGAGCCAGAAATGTGCCAGGAACAAATGAAAAACCTAATTAGATCAACAGACAAAATTTGGAGCAAGATTAGAGGATCTGACATGACAATGGGATTAGACTATTAACAAGACATAACAAGGTTTGGCTATTTATCATTTCACAATCAGTTTTCACAGTACAAGAAGGAAGCACAGGCAAATCAGCATGAAAAATGCAGACATGAGAATATCCTTGTTTCAGTTTAGCCTGTGCTACCTCCTTTAGATGCCAAGCTCTATAGAACCAAACATATTTGACTGAGCTATTCTTTGAGAAAACCACTGCAACAGGAAAAGGAAGTAGGAAGTGGAGGTATAACAATGGAAATAGAACTAACAAAATCCTCAGAGCCACACACTGGTAGTTGCTGGTGTACCAGAAGGCAAAAAAAAAAAAAAGTGTTATCAATGGAAAAGCTAGTGCAGGCAAACATCTGGGTAGAATTTCCAATGACTGTCATTTTTGTCTTCTCCAAAAGTATAAACATACTTAATTATGTTGAAAAACAAAAATATCCCATTGTTGTGCCCCCCTGTTAGCAGGTTTCCTGTGGGACCAAAAAGGGTAGAAGTCAAACAAATCTCAGCTTTCTGCCAAACTAGAAAACAGCAGTGACACCAGAGCTAAACACCACACAGCATGGGTGGATGAACTGAGCTCCATTTCCTGCCAGCTGGCTGCCTTTGCACAGCTCCCAAGGGATGCTCTGCTCCAACTAGACAGGTCACAAGAGGTCTAGGTGGTATTTAGGCCAACCAGAAAATGAGCCTGACCCTCCAGAGTCCTTTTGCCCTTTTTCTGTTCAAATGCTCTGCACCTTCACCTTCTGCTCCCAATGGGGGAAGCACAACAATTGGAGCACTCATGTTCCTGGAGTGGAAGGAGTGCCTGAGCACTGCTTACCTGCTTACTGCTTCTTGTGTCAAAAAAGGAGCCACTCAAATCTGCCTGGAGGAAGCTCCTCCAAATACTCTCTCCCTGCTTGTCTAGGGATTAAAAATGCAGACAACAAGCTGCATGCTTTACACACAATGAAGCAATCTGGCCCAAACCCATGCTGGCTTTAGTAAGAAGTCATCACCAACTTATTTCTATTTCTAGCATCAGCCATGAGGTCTGGTGAGGTACAACAACATGGTTTTAAAGAGAGGAAATTAAGTCACAGAGCAGATGAATTTTACAGTTAGTGATATGTGAAGCTATACCTCTACAGAACCACAAGTGGGGCTCCTCACTCTCTGCCTGCTAGTTGCAATTAAAAGATACAAACTGAAGTTTAGAGCAATGAAATGTGGAGACTATCTAGTACAGAGGAAGTCTCAGTTCACATCTGGAGGGGCCACTTGACAGCAGCAATTTAAAATCCATGACCAGCACCATAGGAGGGGCTTCCCCCCTCCCTGGCTGTGCCTCCTGAGGAGCCTGGAGGAGGCAGCTGTCACCACACTTGTCATTCTCTTGACTCAAGAAGCTGAGGAGAGATTACAGGAGTATTTACAGTTTATCACTAAACAAACTGCAACATCAAGCCAAGCAATTCAGCAAAAAACATAAACATGTCTAGGATCTTGTACATGGAAGTGCCTGTAAAAGGAAGAAAAAAATATTCACAAGGCACTGCAACCTCCATTGCCCAGGTTGAAAATCTCATTTCAGGGCATGGCTGGTGTCAGATAGATTCCAAGACAGCAGGCAAGTAGGGCAGGTTTGGGCTGGAGATTATCCAAACAGAACAGAAATGAGGGAGAGATGAAAGTTGAGGTTTTCCCCTCAAACTGCTTCATCACATCCTCAACTTTAAACACATTACTCGTTTCAGTGGAAGATAAAGGACATGTGTTAACATCTGTGTCAGTGCTGGCAGCAATAAAAGGATACATTGCAGCAGCAGTATGAGTAAACTTACCCTTAAGTACATTGTTTAATCCTTCCCTACATGTTTCAAAAATAATTCCTCTTTGTCAAACTAAATATGGCTTTTTGATACAATTAACTTTTTGCCTGGAGCTCTGGTGATCCTGGTATGAAAGGAATCTAGATACACATCAGTTCTGGTTTAGGTTTTGCATTTAAAAAAAAAGATTAAAAATAAATCCTTCCTCTCAAGCTCATCTTCTCATAAATCCTATTAACCAGAGATATTCTGAGATAATTACAACAGGAACCAGCATCTCTCCTTTCCTCAGTGACTTCTGATACTGTACATCATCATGACAAGGAAGAAGCATCCCTGCTAGCACCTATAAATAGCATTTTCATTTCTCTACTGCCCTCCAACTATAAAATGTTAAAAAAAAAAAAAAAAAAAAAAAGAGGGCAGAGCTCACATTACCACCTTCCCTTGTGGGGCAGATTAGAAGGAGAAGGTTTTTTTCCTCTGCTCAGTTGAAGGAACCCAATAGTTTTAAACTCCTTCCTGCTCTGGTCCACAGGCTGGAAATTGCCAGCAGGCAGCAGAGCAGACAGACATCTATGCAAACTTCCAGCACTGGCAGAGCATCCTCACCTCCTCAGGAAAGCCAACAAAAAATCCCAATAGAAGGAATATGCCAGGGATGGCCTAGACAGAATTTTACATCTGGGCCATTTACATGGTTCTGTACAGAAGGACCAAGCTGTTTCTTTCAGCTGTTACTTATAAATGGTACCAAGTCCCTCTGTAGGACCCAGGGGAACAACAACTTAGTCAGGCTTCAGGTTGGATCTCCTACAGTTCAAAGCTTCACTTTCAGAGAACCTTGGTATCTGAAGTCAGCCAAGCCACATAACATGTGCTGAACAGAGGTAATGCAGGGCAGTGGTACCTTAAAACACCCCTCACATTCAAGGATAAGCAGTTAGAATGGAAAAAAAATAATTAAATTAAGCTACTACGTGATGCTAATGAAAACTATAGAGCAAAACTATCCCTACACCTAACTTAGGAATCTGAATGTATCTTTGGTGTTGAAAGACACCAATGAGCATCTTACACCAATGCAGCTGCAGGACTTGGTCACTCATGTATTTGCCCTCTGCACTGAGTTAATGCCACCAACTGACAAATTAGCTACTTTTGATGCACAGCACACAAATATCTTCATCATAAAAATACATAAATAGGTCTCAACATAATCACTGAAACTCGTGAGGGGAAAAATCTGCTCAGAAAGGCTTCTCCAGTTAACACATTCAATGTGACAATTTTAGCAGCCATATACATACTCAGTATGGTAAAATTTCCCCCTTAGATGTGTTTCTGATCCTAGGTAGGCAAAGCAGCTCATTTGTCCTAATTCTGAACCAGTGCATGCTAGTCTCCTTCAATCTCAATTAGCTAGTAGGAAATTTATTTAGAAAGCTGACAGGAACTATTTGGGGGATTAATGATCACTGATTTATGAATATTGAGTAGCATTTCAATAATCCAAGCAGAGTAATCACTTGTAGCTGAAGCCAGTTCTCCCAACCATTATAGTCTGTAGCAATCACTCAAAGGCAGTTAAATGATTCTGATTTATGACCTTAACCTACAGGGCCCAGTGCATTTGCTCTATCAGTGTGTAAATTCTAAAAACGCAATTCCCTGCACCTCTAGAGAGCCAATTTAAGTCAACATTATGCATGAGCTGAGCATGCTTGAATTCTCAGATCTCTTATTTCACTCATTAAATTTGCACTGAACATCTTGCAATTAAAATTTCATATAGATTTTTTTCTTATGATTGACATTTGGCCTTGGCAAAATGAGTTTAAATTTTGTTTCTCTAAAGATTTAGAAGGAGATAGATTGATCTAGACATTGTTTTCTGCAAGATGATGATGATGGACCACTAATGCTTTTATTAGCATTTTGAAAAGGCTCCCTTCTTGCTGGAAGACTATCAGTAGTAAGTGAAAGCAAGTCAGTAACCAAAGCTAACACAGCAGCAACAAAAGTGTTGCTGCACAAAGTCTTGATGTGACCCTTTCCTGGTTTTAGGCCAACACCATTAACTGGGGTGGAACAAATTGGGCCTTCCAGTACAAACCAATATGTGCTCATCTACCATGAATAAACAGCAGTTGTATTATGTCATTTAGAAAATAAGCCCAGGACAACCAAAAAGAGCAGAAAAGTAGTCAAGTGATTTCAAAGTCCTGATCTGCAGTGGTGAACACTGTTTGGATCTGACTCAAACACTAGATTTGTTGTGCTAAAATCTGGCAAATCATTTATTTTATCTCGTGTTCTGTCCTCCAGGCAATGTGTTCATCAAAAGAAGAACAGTTGTAGCCTCCTGGGAGCCATGTATTTACCTTCCATGCAGTAAAAGTACCTGATCACACAGGGGCTGTCCGTCCATCAAGGACTTCATAACACAGGGACAAACATGATGACTGAGGGAGAGAAAAAGAATTTCTGCCTGAAACCATCAGCAGCTTTACAAGACTGCAATGGTAAGAGCCTGTGGACAGAAAAGAAAGCAGTACACAGTAGGTTTTTCTGTAGAAATACAGCTCCTAACATGGCACATCTACTTTATGCATTGATTTAGAGCATTAAATATGAGCATGTCAATAATAAATAACCACATACAGGCTGTAGTGGATGTGCTAATGTTCTTAGCCCAAGATGAAAATCAAGAAGAAAATGTTTCAAAAATCTAAGGAGCTGACTAAAGGAAACATCCACTGGACTAGAAAAACATGAATACACATTTATAATATCCATTTAAATCCACTGGTCCTAGTGGCAATGGAAATTAGCCTGGAGATAACATTTTAACTGGTGTTTCCTAATCTGCTGGACAAAAGATAATTCATTTGTCAAGGCAGGTACTTCCACACAGAGCTGAAGCAGGACCCAACTGCTTACATACTGAACACACAAGTGATACCAGAAGGTACCCTCCTCCTCACATCACAAGAACATTTAAGACACTGGGGACTGATCATCCAGGCACAAGGAAGAATCATTAATCCCCACATGTACACCACTTCCAGCTTAACAACTCTTCATTCTGTCCAGCTGAGCACAGAATTTGCCTTTCAGCAAATTATAAGCAAAGGAAATAAGCAAAAATTTGTCTCACTATGGGAAGAGATCAATAGTGTACCTAAATTCCATTATGTACCTAAAGGAAAAATCCAGTGTACTAGCCCTGGAGAATATCAATCTTGTAGCAGTACCCAAGGCATATTTTACTGCAGAATAGTAAAGTCTTTACAGTCCCAGCATAATTACACTAGCATTCCAGGTATTTTAATATCTCAATGAAAATTTGCCTCCGTGTCCAGTCAATAATTCTGTCTCATCTCAGTGATGAACAGAGCTTAGTGGATAATTTGTTATGAATAATTTATTCACTGCCTTTCACCTTTCATCTCGCTGCACATTGTGAAATTCTGAACACAGAACTACTCACAAACAACTCACACTTGTGGACCGTGTGTTCACAGCTCACCAAACACATTCCCACAGATCTGTCACTTGGTTACGAGGTGCTGTACCTGCTCCATCACTACTTGGGCTCAGTTCAACCAAGCTGCACTCCCAGCTGCAACTCAAGTTCAGCCTCAGATATTTTAGTTGAAAATGCTTCTTATGTACCTCAGGATCTAGAGAGGATCCAGCTGTGCTCTGGCCCCACTGTTCTAAGTGCTGTGTGAAGGACCACAAGAACTGAGGGTCTCAGGAGGCAAAACAGTGGGAGTTACCACCAGACTATTTTACAGATAGGAAATTTAGACAGAAATCAAGTATTGTTTCACTAAGTTCAGACAGTTCTCTTCTGGAGCAGGGAGAGGAACCACCAGCTTACAGTCATGATTGGTTTTCTACCTTAACAGCCAGACAAGGCTGTAAAGCCACAAGAACTTCTCAAGGTGACTCAGTTGAGATAGCTGAGAATTTTCTCAAGGAATCATTTGTTGTAAAAACAAGGATTCCTCTTTCTCTCTCCACTTGCACAAGTCAGTTTATTGTCATGTTTTGCTGTAAGGAGCAAAATTTTCCAGTCTAACCTCTGAAGGAATCGATAGATTTAGAGCTGGACAGAGACAATGAAAACAAAACAAAGACCAAATACCCCAAATGTTTTATTTTCCACTGGTGTAACAAACCTTTACATTATGGGTATGGAAGTTCAAAAAACAGTTTTCTCCCAGAAGTAATTCATCCCTTCCCAATCTCCTAGAAAATAAAAAGACCACCACTGCAATGCAGATTTTGGGGCAAGACAAGTGGAATTGTATAGATAGAGCACCAAACTCACAGGGACAACAAATCCTGGAGCTGAGAGGCTACTAGAGGCAGTTTGTCACAACAGAACAATCCCATTTATTATCATACTCTATAATGAAAAAAATACTTTGGCCCAGATCAGTGCATCCCAGGTTCCAAATGAGAATGAAGAATGGATTGGAAGCAGTGGTGAGGAAAAGGTCTTGAGGGTCCTGGTTGATGAGAAGTTCAACGTGAGCCAGCAATGTGCACTCACAAACAGAAGGCCAAGTGTCCAGGGCTGCAACAAAACCAGGGTGTCCAGCAGGTCAATGGAGGTGATCTCCTGAGACCCCACCTGGAGGGGCAAGTTCTGGACACAGAGCTGCTGGAGTGAGCACAGAGGCCACGAAGATGATGAGAGAGATGGAGCCCCCCTGCTCTGGAGCCAGGCTGAGAGAGTTGGGGGTTTTCAGCCTGGAGAAGAGAAGGCTGCAATGGGGAGACCTTAGAGCACCTTCCAGTGCCTGAAGGGGCTCCAGGAAAGCTGGGGAGGGACTTGGGACAAGGGCCTGGAGTGATAGGAGGAAAGGGAACAGTTTTAAACTGAAAGAGAGGAAATTTAGGGTCAGACATCAGGAAGAAATTCTTCACTATGAGGGTGCTGAGCCCCTGGCCCAGGTTGCCCAGAGAAGCTGTGGCTGCCCCATCCCTGGCAGTGTCTCAGTCCAGGCTGGATGGGGCTTGGAGCAGCCTGGGCTGTGGGAGGTGTCCCTGCCCATGGAGGGGAGTTGGAACTGGATGATGTTTGAGGTTGTCTCCAGGCCAATCCATTCCATGATTCGAAGAAAAGATACACTGGCAAAATCTATGACCACTGGGAGGGGGATGTGACTGATGAATTCTGCTATCCTGCAGAGCAGGGTAAAGCATCCCATCACAGGATTCAGGCACTCACCTCAGCATCAGGGTTGGGCTGCTCAAGCCTTAGATGGGCAGACACTTCCCTGGGTAAAAAAATGTCTGGATGGCTGAGCCCAAAGTGTGGTGGTGAAGAGAGTCAAATCCTGTTGGCAGCTGGTCACAGATGGTGCTGCTCAGGGCTCAGCTGGAGCCACCTCTCCAAGGGCTTTATCAACAAACTGGACAAGGGCATTGAGTGGGCCCTCAGTAAGTCTGCAGCAGAACAGGTCAGGATGTGATCTCTCAATAAAAAATTGCATTAAAGGAGTGGTCAATCACTGGTACAGGCCCACAGAGAAGTTGTGAACTCCATTTTAGGAGATACCTGACACTGGACAGGAAAAGACCCTGAGCAACATCATCTAACACTGAAGTTAGCCCTGCTTTGTGCAAGGGGGTGGGGCTGGATCATCCTCAAAGGCTTTTTCCAACCTGAATTCCTTTATGGTTCTGTATCATCTCTTCAGAAAAATAGAACAGTAACAAGCAGACCATCAGCTACATAAAATCCCTTCTTTCTACTGTACTGCTGGAACCATCTTACACAGAGAGCACGTGTGCTAATGGGAGCTGGTTGAGTTGTCAACATAAAAGCTTTGTTTCACATACAAACAGATCCACCTTGGAACACACTAACTGTTTGCTGCCAAGCACTCAATGACAGTGGGCTTTAAATTCAGCTTCAGGAAGTCATGTACATTTCACTGTGAGGTAAATTCCTAACAACACCTCTTCTGTAAGGTCTACCAGTCCATAGATGCATACCCCAAGATCCTTAATTAGAGCAGGAATTTTTTATGTAGAAATAAAAGGTGACATATTAACACCACAAAAGACAGGAACCAGGTGCATTTTCAGAATCAGATGTTGGGATGGCCTGATTGTCACAACCCTTTATGTGAGAAATAGAAAAATCATAGGCTGGCATTCATGCAAATTGCACTTATGTTCCCTGCTCATTATTATCTCACACTTCAGACTGTCCAGGTTTTTGTTGTTGTTGTTGTTGGTTGGTTGGTTGTTTTTTTCTTTAGTGGAAAGATCTAGGCAACACTCAGTATGCACAGAAGAGCAAAGCACTGCTACAAAACAGATGGTACAACTGAATATTAAGCAACCTTGTATGAAGAACATTGCTTTTAAGAAGAACCCAATTTAAAACTAATAACTTATGGACTGTAAAACTGGCTAGCAAAATAAAATTCTCAGCTTAGGTATTATCAGGGGAATCTAAAGGAGAAATTAGTCTCTGGTTCATGCAGTTGGTGGAGTCCTTTCCAGCTGTGGAATGTCACACACCCAAGGTGTAGGCTCTTAACCTGAATCTGTAGTAAAACTCTTCCTGCTCACCTTAGTCCCAAAGTGTTTTACTATTGCACTCTGCTGCTTTGTGGAAGAGAGATGTGCCAGATTTCAATTAATTAGTCTGCCATAATCAAAGCTTTCCATCCACAACATTTCATTCCTTTAGGACTACTACAGGGCAAAGACACTCTTGAGGCTCAAAAGCCTGAAGAAGCAAGTCTGTTCCCTTGAATACAATCAAAATCAAAACACAGCTGCCTTCTGCTCCCATCTTTTTCCAACTAGGGTTTAGTCATCTCCCTCTAAAGCTTATGCCTTTATCTTTCCACCATTTTGCCTGCTAAGTGGAAATAAAAAAGAACAGGAACAAGCTGGCATGTAATGAGAAATGAAAAGTCATAACAGAATTCTAAATTCCATGTGAGTTTAGATTTGAAGTGGTTTGGCCACCACCCACCACCAAAACCAAGTGCCAGAGGAACTGAATGATACTCAGGTGACAAAGCAGTGTGCAACCCAGACCAAGGCTGCTTATGCTCATCTGACTACCTCAGATGACAGCACTCCTGTCCTAGAACACAGGAACACAGAGCCATGACCTGATGGAGGCCAATTCAACAATAATTCACTTATCTTGGGTGAATTTTAATTCACCTGTTAGGAGAACTGAACAGACACCCACTCACCCAGGAATAAGGAGAGGAGTGTCTTGAAACAGTCAAGAGCACAACAGAAGGAGAGAACCAGGAGGGAGAAAGCAGACCCACACCTGGAAGTGGAATGCCAGTTCAGGATCTCAGCACTTAGGAGTTTAATTCAAAAATTCAACTGCTGTTTAGTTTGCCCTTTAAAATATGGTTATATAAAAAACACAATTAATTTTGTACTATCATGAGTTGCTATAGAAATATTAGATAACTTCACCAAATCACTAACAGTCATTTGATTATGGAAATTGCAATCTTCAGAATTATGAGGCTCTACTTTATATCTGTATTATAACAACAGCAAGATTTACACAACTATGAAGAATAATTCTTTAGCTTCATATACATATGTAATTGTCTTAAAAATGGAAGTTGCCAATGATACAATATGGTTATAAGTAATTAACCACCTAATTAAAATCTAGAAATTAAAAGTAATTGATGTTCAGATAAAACAGACCTTCACAGCTGGATTTCAGCAGTCCACAAATCTAAGCAATACTGAAAATGGAAGAAATTAAGAGATGCTGAACACTTTTTATGGGAATTTGCAATGTGAAGCAACAGGGAGCAGCAGGGTAGAACATGCCATGATGATTAGTGTTCTGTTTAATCAGTGCTGAGATGCCATCAGGCAGAGATGGCAAATGTCACCCCACTATGTTAGAACTAAGTTAGTTTTTACAAAGATGAGATGTGGAAGAACGGGAAGAAAAGAGTTCCTGCAGGACTGGAAAAAATCTTTGCCAATGCCAAGCAGATACAATTAAAATCATACAACATTAAAAAGAAAAGTTGGAAAGTCTCCAACATTCACTTGAAGAAGTCATATTTGTTCTCCTCTCCAGCACTATAATAGATATTTGGGGAGGAAAAGCAGCAGCACCTTATTGCACATCAAAGTGTTCCTCTAACTCCCATCCCAAGTTGTAACCTACTGAGGAGACATCAATGAATTTAAAGTGTTACCAAGTGTTTCAACAAAACACCAGCAGCTGAGACTTGTTACTCCACAGTCACAAAGTGCTACCTAAACAGTTCTTACTGACAGTTTGTGTGTTCAGAGACAATTCTCTGTGACAGGGTAAGACAAATTGCTGTGATTGAAACAACTGAACAATATACTGTAGTGTGATCCTGAGGTCAGGCATTGCAGGGAGCTCCCCTATTTAAGTCAAAGTGCTAGAGAATTATTAATGTCCAAATTTACACAGGCAATTCAGTGAGATTTGGCCTCATGAATTCTAAATCTTAAATGAATGGAAGAACTTAGTTGTAGGCCAATATCCTGCACTTGAAAAAGGCTCCCTGTGTCCCACGCTGACTGGAGACAGCATGTGCAGAGCTGGAGACATAACAGAAGCCCCACACTGTGTCTGCAGACAGACAGACCAAGGCTCACAAAGAACTCCACCTGCTTCTGCTCCACACTGTTAAAAGGTTAAGCAGTGGCTTCAAGGTGTTCCCTGGTGAGTGCACCTGAGCACACCCTGAGCCTCTAAGAACTCACATGGGTAAGAACCCTCATGTCAAGGACTTTTAAAGATGCTACATGACCTCCTGAGCAGGTGGCTTTCTAACCTGGGTTTTGCTGGAGGCCTCTCCTGAAGGGCCATGGCAGGACCTCTGGAACACAGAGAACTTTTTCTAGTTTTTCAGAACTTTTTCACAACCTCTTTCTTTCAAATACTGTTCTCTTGGGAAGGGCTGGCAGAAGACAAACGTTTGACTTTTATGGATTTTGTATACTTCCTTCATGTCAACTTTTTCCAGTGAGTATACAGTCAGTCTCAGTAATTTACTCCCTTCCTGCCCCAGAAGAATGGGAAAACCCCTTTCTTTTAAATTTTTGAAAATTGTCCATTTCTACAGAACTGTATCAATCTTTAAATACACATTACAAGAACAACTGTCTATCCAAAGGGAATGATCTTTTCCATCCCCTGAATACCAGACTCAAGGAATCTGAAACTTTAGCATACATCTCAGAGACAGCTTTTGTCTCTCCATGTTCAGGAGCCACTTGCAGACAAACAGCAAATCATTTACCTCTGATTATGTTCCAAGACAGATTTCTAATGCAGCTGTCATGATTACAGTAAGGCTTTACATTGCCTCACTGCTGCCCACCCACTGGAGTTTACTGAAACACTGGCTTGGTACCTCACCTTCCCCACCCCACAACCCCACTGCTAGGAAGTGGCTGCAAACCAGACCCTGGCAGGTGTGTTTTGAGAGCAGAATGAGGGACTGCAGCTGATTTCAGCCTTCTTCCAGCTAGACCTGGGTATTTCTCAAAACTGTCAGACTACTTTGCTAAGTTTCTGGCTGCTCATTGTTAATCACCACTATAATTCCAATCATTTCCACCTAATGTGAACAATAAATTAAAAAGAGGAGCCATATAGTCAGAGGAAGACTTTATTATTAGGGTTTTTTGACTTAAAATGCCTGTAGCTTGCCACATTGACTAATGTTCTTTGGTCAGTAAATAACACCACCTGCTGAGCCAACCATGTGCCCAGAATGGAAGTGTACTGCTAGGTGATTCAAAAAGACCATTAATTTTCCTTTTCAGCTCCATGCTTTTTTCTTAAAAGGCATTTGCAGCAGCCTCCTCTCATTTCTAGGAGCAGAGAATGCATGGACCACACACGGATTTGTATAACCATTATTACACAAGCTCATTATTCCAGTCTTTACCCTAGCACCCAGCACTGGAGGCACAAACAAGCATGCCATGAGTTGCATTCCACTCTCCACAGAGGGAAATACAAAACATGCTAACACTCAACCTCTCTTCTCCACACCCACTCCTTCTGTTCTCAACTATCCCAAACTCGCTCTGGGGCAAAAAAAAGCCTGGAAAAAGCAGCACAGTGCTTCCTCATTAGACTTCTCAAATGTCTGCTTGACCTTGTCACAAAAAAGGGTAAGCCACAGGTACCTGGCTCTTCTTTTTACCCCATCATTATGTGACAGAATTACAGGGCTGTTGAGGCTGGAAACCATCTAGCCCAGCTTCTTGCTCAAAGCAGGACCACCAACAGCAGGCTGCTGAGGACTATGTCATGCTGGGGTTTGAATATCTCCAAGGAAAGACACTATAACCCCTTTGGATAACTTGTACCAGGGTCTGACTGCCTTTACAGTAAAATAGTTTTTTCTTACAATTAAATTAAATTTCCTGTATTTCATTTGTGCCCACTGAAAACCCGTTTTGTTTGCCTTGATCAAACCTCTCTTTTTAAGTGAGTTTTCTTTAAACTAAATATACCTGGGAGCATTATCTGTATCAAAGGGGGTGGAAAGAAGTTCCATTAAGATTTATACATCCACACCACACAGGCCTGAACAGCTCAGTGATCAAACATACACCTTGAAAAGCTGCAGCCCTGGTGAGGTTCTTTTTCTGCCTTCAAGAGGCATTTGCTTCCAAAGGACTTTGTCTCCTTAGCTGCTCTTGAGCAGTTCAGATCAATTTTGTTCCTTAGTCAGGTCAGACATTTATTAATTGCCCTAATGGCCAAAGAGCTGTTTAAATTTCATCACCTCTGGATGAGTTGGTGCAGAGATGGATTAAGTGGATTTCAAATGCTACCTGCTTCCAGTGTAGTCTGAGAAGCAGACTAGAAGTCAAAAGAAAACGCAGAATGATATTAAAAGTGACCCTACAGATGTTGCTAAACTCTACATCAGGAGTTTTCATGGAGAAAAGGTTCATAGTGATTGAATTCTTCTGTCATCACCAAGTATAAGCAGTACTGGAATAGTAACTCTGCAGTTCTGTACTTGCCAGAAGTAAGAGGTACTGGATTCTGGAAGGACCCACACAAAGCTACACTGCAATAACTAGGTAGCTCAGAAATGCAAACTGAAATTATTATTACATATACTAAGAACCATCTCCTATAAACATATAAATTAGAAGAAAATCACCCACATTAGCTTCTGTCTAAGCACCAGATTTGTTTCTGCTTTACAAAAGGCAAGTCCTTCATTTTCTTCAATTTTCTCACCATGCAGGATTTAGGCTTGGCTTTATCTGTTCTATTATTTATTCTGTTCTTAACAGCTACAGATCACCCATGGCAAAACAGAAAAGAAGAAAATAATTGTAAATGAACACTTCCACTTTGCTAGGAGGGGCCTCCCTCCCTGAAAAGCATTACAAAAGAAGAAAAGAAACAGATTTGAGACTCGTAATAAATTCACATCCAAGTGAGAACAGCAAAATAATTTCTTATTATACATTAAATGTCATGGAGGTTCACCACATTCATGAAAGCTCTGAACTGCATGGATTCAAGGGACAAAAAGAACAAGGCCATGCATCCACAGACAACCCCTCAAACATGCCAAAGAGGCTCCTCTGTAAGGGCTCAGATCTCCCCACTCCCTGCCAAGCTTTTCTTTATCGTATCTGCCTTTTCTCTATTAACTATTTTTTTTTACCCTGAAGAAGATTCTAAGGCTGTGCTACTTTTAAATAATGAAATGGACATTTCCCTGTGGTTTAAAACACAGTGCAAACATGGTAAGATTGATTTTCCTCTGGGGAAGAATGCACTTCAGCAATATGTTAAGAGAGAAGGCTACACAGATAATAGTTTGCATAGTTAAAGCTTTCTCTAAGCTGGGAAATTAATTTTTTTAAATTGTTTTATTAACTTCTACTAGTGTTAAAACAGAAAAAATAAATTCTCATATTACACATTAAAAAAATCCAGTGTTCTGTAATATGCACAGATTAATTAACATTTGAATTAACTCCACTTCTAAGTCTGTTTTTCATGTTTAAGCACAAGGGATGGGGATATTGATTAAGTCTTTCAAATCCAGTCTAGTACACTCAGGATGTTAACAAGACTGAAATCTTCTGGAATTAGAGCTCTGCAGTCTGCTTTCCTCCATCACTATTCTCCTCGTTGTCAAGTTCTTTTTAAAAAGCAGCACAACCCAAAACCTTGATGTCATCAGAAAGTAATTTTGAAACCTGCTACTTATTACTGTTCCACAGCAGCAGACAGCTCTAGTCACTGAGACCACTTCCAAGTCATGACTGTGCAGCTGATGACAGACAGGAGATGTGGAAAGGTTTAATTGATGTCAGTTTGCCAAGAAACTGTTCCCAAGCAGGTTTCTACCTGATGATCAAGTCTAAGAACCAAGAGGACAGCATCCAGCTCTCTGTAAGCAGTGACAGGACTCCTCACCCCTGTGATGCAACACCAGGACCACAGGCTCCCAGTGCACAACATGGGAAAGAGGCACCAGCCTGTGCTGCAAACCCAGATGGGGTAAATCCCTGTGGGAATCTCCAGCACCTCTTTTCCAAAAGCTGCTGGGTTACCAGAGCTCTGCACACACCAGCAGCAAAGAGGGCAGAGCCCACAGCAGTGCACCTTGCAGAGAGAGAGGAGGCAGACTGGAAGGATGGTGGGGTCTGCTGGGGGGAGGTGTTTCCCCTCTAAATAAGAGGATCTAAATGTAGACCTGAGCAGGCAGCTAGCTGAAGCCAAGAGATCAAACAAGCACTCAAAGCTCCTGAGAAGCAGTTCTTCTGACAAGCAGTTCCTGGGTATGGCTGAATCCAACCATGCAGTCAGTCCTGAACAGGTTCTCAGGACAGGGTTCTGCCACAGGCACACAGCTCTGCTTGAGCAACCAGGAATCCCGTTGTACTGGGTTGGTACACAAAGCATCCCAACAGGCTATTATTTATGGAAAAATATTTGACATTTGTTTCTTAAACATAGCAGAAGTAGATTCCTGCTCAGACTCAGAGGGACAAGAGGCTGCCAGGGAAGGTTACATACACAGCTCCCTGTTTTCAGGGCCATCCAGTCACATTCCAGCCCTTGAACACCACCCCTTGGGAAAAGACAGGACAGACTCCAGTCCTCCCACCCCTGCTGCAGCACCCCAAGAGCTTCCCCCTGCAAAGTCCCAGCCAAGCAGCTGGGAGTTGAGCAGAACAGGAATGGGAGCTGGCATACACAGATCTGCTGTGCAAAATTCCTGTTCCTTCCCTTCCCAATCACAGACATCAGGAGTCAGCTAGGAATCCAAATGTCCCAACAGGGAACTGCAGCTGTGATTTGCAAAGGGGAGGTGGGGGTATAGAATAACAGAAGAGTAAAGCACATTGTTTCATCTCTTCAGTCAAAACAATTCCTTTTAACTGCAATATACTTTGCAACTACAACCTCATTCTTCTTGGCGGGGAAAAAGAGACTCCCCACTGAGAATTAAATGATCTATTTAAGCAGTATGTTCAAAAGATACTGTAAGCTTTTAAATTACCAGCTCAAAAACACAGCATAAATAAAATAAAAACAATGGAAGATCATGTGTAAATCATGCTATTATGCAGAGTTGTAGCAAAAAGTACACAGAGTAACTGGGTCGTATCTCCACCATTTGATTTTTTTTTTTGTGTTCAACACATTCACAAACAATAAAGTTAGAATAAATGGCCTTCCCTAAACAAAAGGGGTGTATATGAGCAAAGCATTCTGGAAAAGTTCCCAAGGGTCTAACAATAATGATAACTATTTGCCAGTATAAGTCTGTTAAGGTATCTGGAGTGAATTCCTGGGTTCTATGAGGTCAGCAAGAATTTTACCAGCAATTTCAGCAGAAGCAGGACACCACCTCTGGACTCCCATGCAGGGCTCACTGCTCAGGGAGAAGCTAGCTGAGCACAGACCTGGTTAATGACTGCTCATCCACAGGGACAGCAGTAAAACTCAAATCTATACTTCAGATGAACCTAGGCAATGATGGTATTTTAAGAAAGTATGGCACATGCAGGAGTATCTCATTACTTTCAATCTCTACTATAAATTGTAGAATAAAAGGAGGTGTAATTTGTCATTCCTCCCTAATCCCAAGCCCCAGTAAGCAAATGGAAGGCAGGATGGGGTCCTTTGAATACTGTGGCATTGAGGTTAATGGGAGATTTAAATGCACAAGAAATGCAGGATCCAGTCATAAGAGTATTTGAGAAAGAATCATGATAGTTATAAAAATGAGAGGATATTTATTCAAAAATGCTTCAGTATCTCATAAGTTATTTCTTTTCCACAGTCCTTTCTCAGCTGACTCAGTGCTGCTTCTGCTCTCCTTAATCTTTCCTTTCTAATTCTTCCTTTAAATATTTATTAAAAATTTGCACAGATGGGGAAAAAGCTGGAGATCTGAAACAAAATTAATTTAATAAGGAAAGGACTAGAAGCCCATTATTGGTTTAGGCAGCCTCTTTTCATGCTGTATATTGTAACTAGGAATAATTAATTTGAAAGTCCTTGATCTTTGGGAGCTTTTTCATTAATATTATTATTATTAATAATAGCAATTCACATTCACTCTCCCCACTTTCCTCCTGCTGGCTCTAAGTACTTGAGTGCCTCTGGGCACCCTCACACTGCCACAACACAGAGGCTGGATTTCAAAGCTTTTACTTTCTCAGAGGTCCAACAAAGGACTGCAGTGCAGGCAGGCTGCTGCCAAGGCCTCTCCACCTACCCCAGAGACAGCCTGGCCCAGGAGGTAACCCCATGGGGGGCTGCATTGGCAAGAGATGGGGAAGGGCTGAAACTGTAGGAATTTGCCCTGGGGAAGGGGGTGTTAGATGAGAGGAGGGGGAAGCTTTGGAGCAGAGGGCTGCACTGAGAGCTGAAGCAACACCACAAGCACCCTCCTCACCTCACACACCAATGCAACAGGCATGGCCCTGCAACCCCAGACACCAGAGCTGCAAGGGCACAAAGGGCAAACACCTCACCTGGCACAGGCAGGGACCCAGCACTGCCAGCAACAGCCTCAGCAGATGGGGCCAGGAGTTCAGAGCCAATGTGGGGGAACAACACATCTTGACTTCAGTCCCATCACCCAAACAAAACACTTTGTCACACCCAAGTAAGGTGCACGATCTACTCAGTGTTTCCATTTGTTGTTCACAATATGATAGCAGTTACCTGCACCAGAAAGTAAAGCCCCTTGCTACTATACACATCCCAATGTCAACAGGAGCAGGGACTGCATGACATGAAATCATCTCTAAAAACAGTGCAGAAGGACAACTGGCAGGGCAGTCAGCCACAGACAGAGCTCTGGATGCAAGTGCCATGTCCTCTGAGGCCCCTGGGATAACACACTCCACACGATTGCACTGCCTGCTTTTAGTTTCTAGACTGTGAAGTGTGAGATGGACCATTCCTCAACATCTCACCCAACACTTACTGCCACAGGCTCTACTCAGACTGACACAATGGCAGATATGCAAAACATAGTGGTGACTCAAGATAAACCCAGCTCTAAATCTCCAGGTTTTGAGGAGAGTACACACACTGGTTTGTGGAGGTTTCTATGACTTCAGAATGTAAATATAGAGGGGTTGTTTTTTTGGCAACATTTGAATTCTTCTGATAATCAATTCCCAAATGTAGGAGACACCTCCAGCATTAGAGCCTCATCTGGAACAGCAAAGACACAAAAAAGACACAAAAGAAAATACCAACACCCTCCCTAAGCACAGGTCTCCATCAGAAAATTCACTAGAGGTAATTCCAAAAGCAGGACAAGCAGCAAACAAACTTGGGTGAGGAATAGGAATGGTGGCCAAGTGTTGGCCAGAACATTTCCCATGTCCTAAGCATGCACACAAACAGCCCTGAAAAGCATTACTTAGGTATTCTCTTGATCTAGTTTTTATTGCCTGAATCCTTATGAAAGTCCTGTGTAATCCCTCCAGGCAGGCAGTCTCTCTCAGTTAATTGCACAAGTCTAAGCAAGCTGTTCATGTTTTTTCTGAAGTTTATGCAGAGAAGGGGATACCTCTGGAGGGAAATTCCCTCTCGAGCCAGGAGCTTATAACACTCTGGAACATCTGAAGAGGACTGACTCTGTCTCTCTTCTGGATGTAGAGCAGTTCAATATCCTGTTAGTGAAGTGGAGCTAAAAGCACTTCAGCATCTCACTGAGTGGTTTCAGGAAAAGCACAGAGTTGCAGAGCATGCAGGTAGTAACCAGAGCAGAGAGTTCAGTGTGCTCCAGACAGCTGATACCAGCTGGCTTTGCAGTGCTCCATTTGTCTCCCCTCCAGACTGCTGAAGCAGGTAGGTACTGCCCATGCACCCTTCAGACTGCTCAGAGCCTACCATCTAAGCTGATGAAAAAGAACAGAGAAACTGCACCAGATCAGAAAACACAGGTCTGGGGATGAACACTCTGGGCCTTGAGAGCAGCTGAGGGACAACATTGTACCTACAGAGAGAGGAACCCCA
The DNA here is from genome assembly GCA_038090715.1 of Florisuga fusca. Lineage (NCBI taxonomy): Eukaryota > Metazoa > Chordata > Aves > Apodiformes > Trochilidae > Florisuga > Florisuga fusca. The sequence goes on along the minus strand of JAAWXA010000046.1, from coordinate 2,136,305 downwards.
CTAAAAGCAGGCACCTGGGCTGCCTGCTGATCCCCATCCTGGCCACGTACCATGAGCACTTTGCTGGATGATCTTTGGGTTCTAGGTGTACCCAGTGGGTCAGAGATAACCTTTTTTTCATAGAGAGCTTTGACTCTTGCATGTGGCAAGTGTTATGCACGGAAAAATATCATTAAATGAAACACAAACTGGTCTTCACCTTTGCTGATTAACCAACGTGTTAATATGACAGAAATAACTGCAAAATAGATAAAGCACTTATTTGCAGGAACTCGTATCATTTCACCCAGACAACCTTTCCTGTTATAATGCAAGCACTGTGCTTAAATCCATCCAGCACTGTCTAATCCATACTGCCTAAAGACACAAATCCTATCTTAAAATTTGCACAAAAGCAGTGTTAGTGTACAACAGATCTGGGGAGAAGAAAATCTCAGGATATGTCTGTAAATGTTCATTTTCTCTTACATAAAGTGTACAAGACGGATGGAAAATACATTTAAATAAAAGCAAAGCCATCATATAGTTGCTACAGAGCATTTTCAACCTCCTACAGAATAAGTAGGTAAACTATTTCAACATAGTTTATTTTTTCCTGGTTTTGTTTTTTTTCTCATACATTTTTTATTATGCCTTGAGGCAGGATTTCTTTCAGGAGAAACTTTCTCTTGGTATTTTCTCAAGACCTACTAATTATTGTCATCTGTAAATGTTTATGCTCTGACTCCAATCACATTTTAATTCATGGATTTTTGTCAATTGCCAAATAATTTATTCCCAAAAAAACCTACTGATGGACTGCATTTCATCACACTGGTTTTATCCCTCACAAATTAAGAGGAAAATATAAAACCCAAGGTATTTAACTTCTGAGAACAAATCACTCATCTTTTTTCTTTTGAAGTCATAGTCAACTCTTCAAACTGATCCCTTCACTCATTTCTGATATGTTTTAATTGAATGAGTGCAGTTTGGGGAAAAAAAAAAAAAAAAGTTGTGTAAATGGCCTGCTGTTTCTTTACCCTGGGCACAGCTAAATCCATAGCAGAGCAGGCAGGACTGGTTCCCTTCCTTCAACCTGGCCAGAGCCACAAGGTGAAAAAGAGTTTGAACTGACTGGTGGCAGATCACTCAGATGCCCCTGGTGGGCTGGATACAGCCTGGAGTTCTGGGTTTAAGAGCCCTGCTCTGGAGCAGAGATTACACAGCACATGCAAATACTCCCAAGTGGGTGGTTTCCAGCTAGCTATTAAAGCTGGTCACCACTTTTACTGTCAAGTATTTATGCAAAGCCATTGTTTCAATTCCCACACTCCCTTCCCTTCTCAGCCACCAGAGCAGAGGCCAGAGCTGCACAGTGGACACAGAGCTCCTACAGTCACCTGTCTGTAGGGCATTTCATTCATCCTGACAACAATTAGTTCAATCAGACCTTCAAAAACTAAATCATAATGAAAAAAAGACCAACAGGTCAGCATGTATTATTGAGTAACAATGTTAGTAGATGTTGGATGCAATTATATTCCAGCAGCCAATCAACCTACCTGGAGAAATTAAGTCATGTTTCTGGGTTGTGTCTTAAGAATAAAGGAGGGAGGAAAGTGATCCCAGTCCAACAAAGGAGCTCAGGGTCCATCATGGAGAAAATGATGATGTTATGCCCAGCTTCACTGGTTTTCAATCACAAAGGCCTCCTTGGCAGGGCAAAAGCAAGACCTGAAGAGTTGACACCTTCAAAACTTTGGGAAACTGCACCTCCCAGCAGGTTCCACCTAACACAAGTGTTCTATATGGAAGCATACTGATAGCTGGGAACCACAGGACTGAAGTGGTAAAACCACAAATATCAATAAGCATAATTTTACTCAATATATGTCACAAATTATATAAATGCAAACATTTGTTAGAAAAACATCTTTGTGAAAATGTGCACCTCTTATATGACTGGTATATGTGAGATGCAGTTTCAGCCTGCCCCAGGTGAGGAGAAACCAGAGAAATAATCAGTTCTACAGACACAAGAGGTGGCACTTTAAGCTGCTGTGTGACACTAGGACATGCTCTACTACCACTTCCTTTTTCTAGAGAAGATTTAATCACAGAATGTCTGTAGCACTTCTGAGGGTAACTGGGTGGTAACTCCATTTCTTCAGACTTCACACACATTAATGGGATGTGAGAGAGCTCCATCAAGTTTCACATGGCAGCATCCTTCCCGATTTCCAACCTACAAATCACTGTGTAAATGTTGCTGAGTCAAACCCAGCTCCACAGGAGATGTGCTACCTGAAGTGACTGCCTAGGAAACCTTATGCTTCTGAGTTCCTACGGGCATCAAACATGCTACATTAAAAATTATCCTTGCTCTGATGACCAATAATCATCCTTAGGTGTAATTTACCTCTCTTTGAGAGCAGAGCCAACAACCCTTTTAACTGCCTCACTTCAAATGACTTACCTGTTTCACTAAAGCTCTCAGGTTTAAACACTGATGTACTCTCCAGACTCAGGGAATCAATGTGCCAGTGTAATTACTGGACAGCCATATCCTGCTTCTCCAGCAATCTTTGTAACAGGCAAAGTCAGCTAAAAAAGAACAGTTGCTGCAGAAGTCATACCTTTAACTCACTGCAAATAGTTTTGAATCTTTTTAATTATAAACTAAAAAAATACCAAAACAAAAACCCACAGGAAAAAACAAAACAAAGCCAAACCAAACCAACAACAAAAAACTAACAGGTGGCAAAGCTAAATCATCATGTTAACATTTGACCTGTAGGAGCAGTCAGAATTTTACCATTAGTTAATACGTGGGGGGGGCTTACTTTGTCTGCCATGTTGCATAAAACTATGATTAATAACATCTCTTACCTAATCATGCTGGTCTGTTCTGTACTTCTGAGTAGGACTGCAGCTATAAATTTCACACAGTCTTAGGCACTGTGCAGAGGCTTCTGACAGACTCCCATGACTATGAAGAAGAGAGAGTGTCATTCCCACTGACAAACTGACTGGTATCACTGTCAGCATAATAGCCCCAGATATGCAGCAAAAGAGAACAGCATTGATTGTCAACATCAAAAGGGTCAAGATGAATTAAATATTTATGGGTCTGGGCTGTGCTGACAGCTTTTGGTGTCTTCTCAAAGCTTCTGAAAGTTGCCCCACTAAACCTGCAGTGGTTTCTGACATTTATGTATTTATTTGCTGTGCTACTGACAGCCTTGCAGTGACAACCAGCAGTGTACTTGGGTCCTGCAGGAGGGCACACCTCAAACCTCTTCACTTCCTCCTGTTGCCCTCAGCCATCACCGTGCCTTCTTTTCCACAAGGGAGGTAAAATAAAAGCTTCAGGTAAAACAAAGCAACCAGCAAAGGTTATGCAAAAAAAAAAAGAGGTGGCTTTATAGGTATACAAAGTTTTGTACACTTGATTTTTCCACAGTGGATAGAAATTTATGGGAAAACTGCACTGTCCCAATATGCAGCAGTTTTAGGTTTTGGGGGTTTTTAAGTTGTTGTTGGGTTTTTTGTTTGCTTTTGTTTTGTTTTTTTTTTTAAAGTACACATTTAATGAATTACACAGACATCTCTGTAGCCTCAGTACTATCCATCCCCACGAGCATCAACAGCCAAGGGCTGAGGGCATTCCAGGGAAGTCCAGATTCCAGGGCAGCTGGCAATCCCATGGAGCTTGGAGGGCTTGGAGTCTGGGTCTCCACCACCTGCAGTGGGGTTTCTGTTATCTCCTTTGGGAAGCAGTTTTGACCTCACTTGCTCACTCAGTTTCCATCTCCTCAGTGATATTTGAATTCATACACATAAGCTTGTGCATGAAAAGACTGAATTGAAGTTATCTGCATTTGTTAACTAAAAATGCTGAAGCAAAGTTCCCCCACCAGTCCCTCCAGAACACTGTTTCATTCTCTGCTCTGCTCACAGAAGGTATCATTTTCTTTAGAAATCAAAATGTAAGATTACTAGGTAACAGTTAGCTTCCTAATTAACTGCACAGTATTTTCTGGTTTTTTCCTCCATGTTACTGAAAATAAGGTTAGGGTGGAGAAATGCTTTCATGCATTAATGACATCTGGTGCCAGCAATTTGCAGTTATTTTGACTGGTACAGTACTTAAATTACTAAAAACACATAAAACCCAGTGAGCTAATAGCATTCTGTGGCAGTGAGAAACACACTTTATCAAAGATTATATTTCCACAGGACCAGATTAATTTAATTACAATTTATTTATTTATTTTTAGGAAATTACACCAACAGACAGTCATGGCAAATAATTTGTGTATAATTACTCCCACTCCTGCTCTAGATGTTATCAGCTCCAAAAAGCCACTTACAACTATGTGAATGCACTGCCACTAGTTACCATTCTGCATGAAAACATGGGCAAAAATTGGTAGAAATAGTACCCAGGCTCTGCAAATACCACGTGTCTCAGCTTGCCTCAAAGGCTGCAGGCTGGGCAGAAAGCAAGCAGCATTTGCTTTCTGATGTTCCTTCTTGGCAAGACATCCCAAAGCACTTTTAAGAAATATCATGGGTGTACATTATCAGACACAGCATCCACATGAGATTATTTTGTTAAGAATGCTTTGGAAAAAATATAAAATATTCATGGGTTTACTGCAGAAACAACTGGAAATGTGGGCCCTTCTGGAAAACAAGCTCCTGTGCTGGCAGCAGAGGTAACAGCACTGGCTGCCTGGGGATTTCCAGATTGTGTTTGGGATCTCCCCACAGCCCCTGCCCATTGCCCAGGGGCACTGTGTCACAGCTCTGCCTGTCCCCAGGTTCCTATCTGCATTTCCAGGATTCACCTTAGACCTGGTCGTTGCCTTCACTCTCCAGCCCGGATCCTGTGGGGCTCTGCCCACCCTGGGCTGTCAGCAGCCTCGGCTCCCAGCTTGCTGTCCTCTTCCTGCCTCCTGCCATGGGAAAACTTCTCCTGAGGTTTAGACAAAAACTCCCCCGAGGAGGTCCCCACAGGAGAGGTCAGCTCACATTGCAGGCTTTTGCTCCAGGCTGTGTTAACCCCTTAACTGCATGCAGGAACACAGTATGTTGGAGTCTCTTCACCCAGATCTGGTTAAGAGTTATGAAAGAAATAGCCTGAGAGGGGCAAAAAGGGCAAATAGACACAAAAATACCACATGACTGTATAAGCCTTCCAAGCAGTAATCTCCTGTGTCATCTGTGTGTACTTTCCCTGTTCTTCTTTTCACTGTGTTTTAAACAAGGGAAACTCCTTTTCCTACCTCAACACAGCCTGAAGTGGCTAAGTTCAGATTTGCAGTGCATCTCTGGTCTAAGCTTGTTTCAGATATCTAAATTAGCACTTTAAAGGTTCTAGCAGGTGAACTGACAATACCTCGTGACAGCTCTTTCCTGCTATCATCACAAAATTTTGTATTATTAATGCTGCAGACACCTCCACTTCAAAGAAGTCTATGATGCTTGAAGGAGCAGAGTCTCATGTATACACCTGAAACACTTTCATGATGCTTTCTACAAAGTTCAGCAATATTAGCTGGAAAGTGCTTCCAAGCGTTTGGGTCGCAGTCATTTGGATATCAGATCTCAATGAAAACAAAATTGATACCACATGCAAAACTGCTAGTTAGATTCCATCATCAAGCCCAGTCTCTGAGGTAGTATGCAAAGCAGAATCAGGAAAAAAAGCTCAGGAGATAAAAACTTGAACAACTTAAAATTCAGTCAGGTAACAAGCACAGCACTTCCTGGGCTGTATTTTGCATTCATAAAAGCAGCACAGGCTATTAGTGAAAAACATCCCAGACAACAGAACTGGAAGTTATCAGTATTGCTGCCATGTAACAGACATGAAAATTCAATCCTAGCACAACACATGCAACCTGCCTTGGAAGGAGAAAAAGAAAAGGTGGACAGAGGGGGAGAGGCATTTAAGACTATTCCTGGGAACTTCAGTGCTTGATCTAACAGATTTTCAAGGTTTGAACACAGGATTTTAATGTGTGAAATAAGTCACACAGGATAAACATGGATGAATTCCTACCATCCCTTATTCAAAGATTCATAATAATTTCTCATATCCTGTGTTTTACTCCCATGTAGAAATATTCAAGCAAATAAACACTTGGAGAGCATAATCTCTTCTTGTAGAAGTTACACAGTGATTCACAGGAAGCCAAGTTGAAGATAAACATAAGATGAAGTCAATTATCTTCAACTTCCTCAGTGTTTCTGTAACCTAAGATAATTCATTTCATACTTAATTGTCCAGATCTTGTAATATCATAATATTAAAAATATTTTGCCTGCAGAACATGAGAGGAAACCCAGAATTCTTCTGAGGAACCCAAATTTAGGCATCTAACCTAAGGATGCACCCTTCAAAACTCTAGAGCAAGGTTCCCTCACTCAGAAAGGGATCATCATCCCTGCAAGAACCTCTGCCTGCATCTCCCTGCGTATCACCCTTTTGCTTGTGGGTAAGGACATCTGCAAGTGTGTTAGCACAGAGCAGAGGTTGTAACACATCCGCAGCTCCTGTGACCTTCTGCTACCTCCTGCTCAACCACAACCTGCAGTCAAACGATCTGATTAGCCAAGGAGAGCAGATATGAAATCAGTTCAACACCTGCTACCTCTTAAAATGTGTACTCCTACAGGATGATCTTTCCCTCCAACACTACTAGCTGGAAAGCAGGCTTTTTTGTTTGTTTCTCAGTGCTCTTGTCCTGCTTCTACATATTATTCAGATTATCTTGCATTGAAGTGCTGTTTAGATTACTGGGACAGATTGAGTTGCTAATGCTGCTTCTACCTTACATTGCACTCAAGTTTCCTTTGCTCTGGTTTTCTCCCCCACAGGGAATGCCTTAGTCAGTATCTCTCTAAACATTACCTTTGTTATTTACTATTATTTATAGCATGTAGGCAGGACAAGAAGAAACACATTAATGCAGGTGCTGTTACCACATACAATTCCACAGGCTAGTCTGTCAGCACTGAAAGCAACAAGCTCAAATTCCCATGCAATTATTTAATGCACAGACAAGAGCATCTTTGGATTTCATTCTCCTCTCCTGAAGTTGTCTCTGTCAGAGGAATCCCAGTTACTACCTTATTTCAACACAAGGACCCCATTAATCATGTGCAGCTCACCATGACAGAACAGCCAAATTTAATAATAAGCTGCATTTTATAATCTACTACTAAAATTTATATGCTATACACTTAGCTAAACAAAGGAATTGTTTGCTTTAAAAAGAAGAGAGCAAACCTACTATGCAGACAAATAATTTCTGGAGTGAATACAGGTATCACAAAACAGCCAAGGCTGGGAGGGACCTCTAAAGAACAGCCCTGAGGTGTATTTCCCTCAATCCCTTTGATCAGGCTAAAAAATGCTTAATACAACTTGTACCTGACAGGTATGAACACTCATTATCCTGTACATTCAGTCCTCTGATGCCATGAATGCAGCACAACAGGGGTGAGGGTGTCAGAGGTTTAGTAAAGTACAGAGGACAAAGCACAGGAAGGTTAAGATGAAAAAAAAGAAAGAAAAAAAAAGGAGGGGGGGGTGGATGTGAGAAGGGAAGAAAAAAACCCCAAACCACCACACATTCTCACATTTTGGGGACAGATGGGCTGAATGAGTGTTTGCCTGGGTCCAGACAGCGATCTTCAGAAATCCAAGCTGAGGCAGTCACTCAGGTTAGAGACCTAAACTGGATTTTATTTGAGCAAACTTGACTGTTTTGCAGACAAGGTATTTTTACCATGACATAATTAAAATACACTTGGGCAATCCCTAGAAAACTTCTAGCACTGAAGTTGGTTCCCCATCCTGCTGACAAAACTCTATTATCTGACTTTGCTATGAGAACAGGAGCTATCAAGTTACCCTGAGGGTACACATCCCCTGGATGTACATAGGAAAGCTGAGAAATAAGCTATTTGGTAATTACAATTAATAGCATTTACCTCTTACCAAGAGCTTTACATTTCTTAAATGTTTCCCAAAACTAATAAATTACCAAGACAGAGGGAAAAAGGTCATTGCTTTATTGAGAAAAGCAAGTCTGCTGTGATGTACTGATCAATGTGTATGTACCAGTGTCTTTTATTGGCTGTTATCTGACCCTTTGGGTATGTACAGCCAAGGAGGTGCCTCTGATTTTGAGACTGCTCTCAGCTGCTAAGGGTGGAGAGCATTTTTGGATTTATCTGTAATCTGCTTCCTTCCAATTTAAGTTGTGAAACACAGATTATTCTACAGTAAGAACAGAGAGCTGAAAGCACTAGCAACAGGACACTGGAACTCCCATCCCACTCTAGGTACAGGTCATCAGTGTCAAAAAATGATGAGATCACTAAAAAGCAGGGTGTTACAGCTTCCAGTGTGAGAGAGCAAATCAGACCCCCATTTACCAACAGAAGTTCTCAAATGAGGACAGCAATACCATCTATTTCTGCTTGGTGTTACTCACTCAGCCCAGCAAGGGTCCAGATCAACGTCTGCTGAAACTGCCAGGGAACATCCAGGAAAGGACCACTCATACATCTGCCACATTTCTCATGCTTTTTCCCTAAGAATCTGCTGTTCACGACTCCTAAAAAATCCTGAGTTTTCTGTCTACTGTAATACAGATACTTGCATGTTCTAAATCAGACCCAAAACAAGAGGGCTGTTCAGTTTTTCACAGGTTCTCAAGCCTTAATCTCAAGATTAAAGGCAAATTAAGACAACCCAAGCACAGTATTTTTACTCTGACTCACGCAGAATTTTTTCCTGCATGATCCAACAACAAAAACCAGCACTTTAAGCTGTTTCACAAAGGAAACTCTTGCAAAATCTTCTTCAATATCATGTCAAAATCAGGATGCACTGTCAGTAGATGACTGTCAGGGTGATCTACAGCCCCTAGCTAGCACTGTAATATAAGCTAAATTGCCTGAGTCACAAGCAATGATAGAGTCATTCTACAGGAAATTGGAAATCAATTCTTGTCATCACTGTACATAACTCCTTTATCCAGTTCCAGTTCACCGGTGTAATGCAAGGGAAAGAAGCTGGGAACTGACAATCACAACAAGCCAAATAGTCACACATACAGATAATTTAAGTCAGAAGTTCTGTTTCTGGAACAGTGCTTTGCATATGGCACACAACAGGTGTGAGCAGCCTGACTGGGGAAAATATTGAAGGTTAATGGTGGTCACACACCAGTACTCAAAGAAACCTGCAGTGTGTTGCAGTGTCTTAGGTTAGGAGGAGATAGGTACCTAGAGCCTGAGCCTGAAAAATGAGGCCACAGACTGTAAAGCCTTCTTTGTACAATGCATCCTGGCAAAAGGAAAAGAAAGGACAACTCTCTGCTACATCTCACACTGGAAGTCTTTCAGCCTGTCACTGGGAGGTTCCTGCATAATGGTGATCAAGATGTTTCAGAAACCAGGGCAGCAACATCACCCCCAGCAAACTTATTTGCAGTTTTTGCTGTCTGCAATGCTTTTGGACAGGATTTAGCTGTAGGAACCCAGTGGTTCAATCAGCTTCTGCTGCCAAAAAGGAGGTTTTAAAACTAAGGGGAAAACCAACTGCTTGATTCTAACACCCAAGAGGGGGGAAAAAAAAAGAACGCAAGATATTATCCTTGAAACATGCAAGAACCTTTTGGGCAATGATGTTATTCTGCCTATATCCTCTCCTAAGCCTTACTTTACCCCGTCTCACCATATAAATCCATTAAAATGAAGTGCTAAAATTACGTATGTTTTGAAACAAATTAAGAAAACTCTGTGAAACAAACCAAAATAGTTTGTTCCCACTTCCTAAACTGCCCTCCACAAAAGCAGAATCACCAAGCTTCTAAACACATACAGCAAAACCACAGCCACTTTTCACATAAATCCACCTCCAACTACTTAGTATTGAAAATCTGGGATGCAGGAATAAGATCAGCACATGCAGGGTCCAGCACAGCGTGTTTCTCATCTCAATGATGAAGTCCTAATCTAAAATAAGACTCCTTTAAAAATACATATTCAACCAAAATCTAGTACAAAGTGCTCTCCATGTCAGGAAATTTTCTTTCTTACTCTGACTCCCAGCTTGGGAAAGTAGTTTCTTCACAGAACAAATGTTTGCCGTTAGACAAACACTCAGAATTTTTCTTCATGACAGCTGAAGATAAGACCCTTCTATCAAGCAAAGCACAGAGCACGAAGCAAAGAGCCCAACCACTCCAGCAAGCAATCCACCCATCCACCACAATTCCAGAAAGCTGGAATACAATACAAAGAAGGGCTGCTCGGAGTGCCCTGCTGCAACATGGGTTGCAACAACCTCTGGCATTAATCAGGCAAGGGGATAGCCAGCCAACAGGCTATCAGAACACAACTGAGAAACTAAACACCATCATCTTGGGTGAATTAGCTTAATTTAGTTTACATAAGCCACTGATCTTTTTATCCTTCCAGCCCTACAATTCTCAGGATGATATTGTTTATATTCTTGTAACTGTGCCTAGGCAAGAACCCATTCATAATCAACTTCTGAAGTGAATGCTTTTCAGTTCTCCTACTCTTCTCTTCAGAAATGGATGCAATCTTCTCTACCTTTCCCTCTCCAAACCAAGGCTTTACAGTATCACTTAAAGAAACCAGGAGTGAAGTATGCCCAAGAAGTCTTGCAAGTTATGAATCTTCTCCATAACTGCCATTCTAACCATGTTATATAGGTGCAAAATCCCCTTTAAAGAAGATTACCAAAGTTAGTCATGATTGAACAGTAAATGGTCCCAGCTTTGTTTCAGTCCTTAATTTAGATACTTTGTTAACTGCTAGTTATTGGCTAAAGCAGTGAATTTTGCTTGGTAAATCCTTTTAAAGTGTGTTTCTCTATATATTAGAAGGCCTGAAAGAGAAGTTAGGAAAATCAAACTTAAAAGTACTGAGAGCTACAGACAGATCTTGCACATCATCAATGCACAGCATTGTAGTGAGACACATTCCAACATGAAAAAGTAATTTGCATGTTTACTGATGCATTGTGGATATTTGTTCAAAGCCTTCAACATGAGCTGTTAGTTACACAGCACGGATTCATTAAAGTGCTGAAGATTTCTCAAAGTTTTAATTAGTTCTGAGAAAATGTTTTATGTAAAAGTCACAAGTCACCATGAAGCAGACCTTCTCCTCCCTTCTTCCTGTGATTCAAAACCTCATGGGAAAAGCCCTGCACTTTAGACTTGGGCAGCCAACAGTAACACTCCTGCAAGAGAAGGCTGCAGCACCTCCTCGGGTGCCACACTGCATTTTTTAGCACCCACAGTACTTCACCAGGACACCATATTTATCTGCATTTTACATATTAACTCAAGCCACAGAGAAATGAAGTAACTTCCTATGGACTAATAAGCCATGGCAGCATCAAGAAAGAGAACATCAGCAAAGGTTTAGTGAATGTCAGAGCAGCATGGCTGCAGCATGATGAGCAGGGGTGCTTGCAAAGCCCCTGCTCAAACCTGCACATTTCCATCAGCATGGAATCACTGCCAGGCAGAGGCAGAGCAGCTCCCATGGCCCTGCACATGGGGGTACTAACACCTCCAGTACAGCTGCCTTCCTGCCTGCCTCCACCTCTTTGCACCTCCAGCTCAGAACACTGCACACTAACTGTCTGCAGCCCTGAGGGACAGAAGAACACGACAAAAAAAGAAGAAAAAAACAGACCAAAACCTAAATCTATTAGAAGTGGGCAGTTTTCTGAGGTCTACGATTCAGAATCATGGCTTTAGCTTCCTATTATTTGGCCACCTCGCTGCCATAACTGCAGTGAAGTTTTGTGGAAGATGGTGAAAGCTGACTTTGGAGTGTGAGATGTACTGAGAAGATGGAACTTCCTGCAAGCTTCAATGTGTCAGTCATTTACTAAGTGTCTTATTTTACAAAACAAAGTAACTGGAGGGCATTCATGTGGCAATCCAAAAGACTTTTCTGAAAATTGCACCTACCAAATTAATTAAATGTTTAAAAAGCCTAGCAGGTGCACCTTGTACACATGCTTTTGGAGTACATATGCTTTTGGAATCTTCTACAAGATCTTTGACATTTAAATAACATCTAATTCTTGTTTCTCCATTTGCTTTTCTATTTCAAGTTTCCACTTCCAGACTGTGTTTGGGACTAGAGCAGCAGAAGATTAAAAAAAAATATATTTCCTGTCTTTTCTGTAGCCTGGTGAGAGGGAAACACAGGATCATCTGGTAAGAAACTGCAATTTTGCAAGAATTCAGTTCCTGCATAAAAACAACCAAAATAGTGTAAATCTTTCTAAGCAAGCACCCCTATTTTCAGATGTTTACCCAAGCTGAACTAAACCTTTGTGTTCTGCAAAGATGACTATTCTGGTAATTCATACATTTCCACAGCTTGGATACTTAATGATGCTAGAAAGCTGGAGGGAGGAAGAGTATATCTCATGGCAGAGAGACAAAGTGCATTCAAGGTTTCTTTAATAAGTCCCCTAAAAACATTTTTTATCAGAAAACATCCACCTTATGTCAGCCATATTAGCAATTATTTAGTAAGAATTGGCACAGTAGCTGCATCAGTGATTCAGTGTATTCAGTGATGTCAGGACACAAGACCAAGACAGAACAAACAACTTCTCACCCTCTCCTGTCCTCCCCCAATGCAAAGCTTCTTCAGTTTTTCTTGGATCTGCCCTGACATGTTCTTTTGCTGGCTCCTACAAGAGAGTTACTACAACTCCAGTTTTACTCAAATTACCTGTCCTGCAGTTTAATAGTTCTTGGATACTGCATTTCCAGTCAAATACAGATAAGATCAGGCATTCCTCTGGTCCCATTTATTGTTATTAATATATAATATACAATTGCCCTTATTTACCAGTTCTTACACACCACAGCAGAGGCATACTGCCTTCATGCAGTAAGTTCAAGTATGCCATTTAAATGGTGCAAGTCTTCTTTCACCCAGCAAGTGGCATAAATTTAATTCAAATTACAGTATGGAGCAAAAGCTTAGTGGGATTGTGGAGTGCAGTCTATACAGGCACCTTGCTTCCCCTCTGTCTGATTGGAACAAGATGCTGAAGTGCTTACAGCCTGTTACCTCCAAGCATCACTATGCAGACATCTCTTAGCAGGCATCAGCTATTGGTTCAAAGTTTTCTGCAGGTTCTTACCTCAAACCAAATTATTTTCCTACATTTTATCAGCAGGAAATAATTGCTATGAATTTCAGTATGGAATCCCCTAAGATATCTATACATGAGCAATATTATTAAAGTACTACTATTATATTCCCTAAAAAGATTGTTCAGCATTACTGGTTTATTCTTTAGAACTACTCAGAGTGCCAACAGTTTCATTATTGCACCTGTGATTTCTAGGACTCCAGCAACCTCGATGAACTCCAGTCCTGAGGAATGTTCCAGCTTATTATTTGCTAAACTCTATTTCCACAAGGATTCCACAGTCAATGTATGAACATGGCAGAGCAGGCCCTCCACATGCTGCTAGTGACACTTTTAAAATCAACCTCAGCAAATACTGTTTGACTTTCAAACCACTTGCAATAGCATATATGTTCTTAATTTTAAATTGAGATTACTCTTATAATGTGGACTCAATAAATATTTACATCCTGCTACTTTTTGATTGAATCTATGCAAACAGCCTGCCTTTGGGGTTCTATTTGCTAATTTGCATGTGCACCCAGGGGCATCATATCTATTCTCCATAAGCCAAGTATCAAAATTGTGAAAATCCTAAATAAAAGTGAAAGGAGGCAAAGGCATGATAAACCTCACCAGTTTGAAAGGAAACTACAGAAAACTTCATGTGGGGCTTCTGTATTACCATAAAACACCCAGGATTTCACATAGCTACACTGTAACTGAGGAAAATCTACCTGAAGGAAGCATCTTTTGCCCAAGCCCTGCAGTCATTATGGTAACAAACAGACTCTAATACCAAGGTTCTTTGATAAGCTGATAAACCAAGAAACATTCAACAGTCCTCTCTTGACAGCCTTTCCATCAGTCACCATAAAGAAAACCCAATTGGACAAAGCCACTAGCTGGCACACTTCCTTGAGACACAGTAACACTAACAGCCAGTTAAGAGAATAAACTTCACCGTGAAACTGTTCAACTACAACCTTGTTAACAATACCCTGGGTACCAGTTGATTCTTCACAGCCAGCCTGGGTTAAGATATTTTAAACAAGCACTGACTGCTCACAGATAAACCCCTGAAGGCAGTCAAAGGAATTCAGCAGGGATGCAAAAGGCTCAGCTGGAAATTGTAGTTACGGATGAGATGCCCAAGTACAGCACACGGGGAGATTCCAACATCCTCATTATTTACATTCCTCTGTCACTGCTCTGTGCTCAAGAACCGTATCAAAAAAATGCCACATCTGCAACTGAGCCTCACCAGCCTGCAGATACCAAGTACAAAACAGTTATGTGGGACCTTACTCTACATAAGCAGCTTTTCACATTGCACTGCTAAAAGCAGTACGATGGCAATTACTGGATGAAATAACAGGGCTTGCAAATGGCTAAAGAAAATACTGTCTGCTACAATGTAATGACATGATGGTAGTTAAACCCTTCACATTTACCAACTAGGAGCACACAGATGGTCAATTGTTGAAGCCTGGCTGACGAGCTGCTTGCTAAGCCACTGTAACAGCCACTCAGGGTCTCAGGAATAAATGTTAAGAGCTTCCACTGAAACAATCCAGGTGGCTTGTGTTCCTAATTGCTTTGGATGCTTTTGATTAGCAAGCCTCAATAGGAACTGTGTTGTTCCTTGATGCTTCTAAGGAAAGGTATTTTCCTAATACTTCTACACACAGTCTTGGGTCCCACTGCTGCACCATGGCAGCAACCTCTGATGGTTATTTACTCCTGTGCTATTCAGTGTGTGACTTGGGCAGAGCAGGCTGAGGTCTGCAGAGGCCAAAGGAAGGGTACCAGTCTGCCCTCCAGAACACTGGTCCTCCCCATGGTCTGGAGCTGACTCCATGGGTACACCACAGGAGCACAGAGCACTCAGAAGGTAAAGATTATCCCAAATTCCCCCTAGGAACTGATGCTGCAGCACCAGCAGTTCTTCACTGTGGGTCTGGCTCTGCAGAGCAGGAAGCAGTTTTCTTTCCACATCACTGCAAGACATGGCCAGGAGCCTCAAGTGACACAGCACTGCCAGGCTAGCACTGCTGAAGTATCTAGGCAGAAGGAAAGCTCAGTAATAGCCATGTCAAGTGAATTTATTTACTAGAGTGGAGAGAATTTTTGTGAAACCACAGCACCATCATCTGGTGATACACCTGCACTGCTTTTTGCCCTTATGTCATTGCCAGACTATTTTGAGCACAAACATTTTAATACTTACCTCAGCATCTCTCAGGGTCTGACATTTTAACACATTTCCTGTAATTATTTTTAGAACTAAAAAAGTCGTGTGCTCAGAATTCCTTTTACCAGTTTGCCACTGTTTTCCCCATCTCGTGCCTGTTACTTCTCCCTAAGTCTCACAGGAGGGGATTTTCAAAAGCAAGAGATCTTCAAGGGAGTTCTGCAAAAATGCCTCATCTAGAAAAATACAAATAAATCCCTAACCAGCTTTGCTAGTACAATGAGAAAGGTAGGCATAAAATCAGCTTCAGCTCAAATTGTCTTTTTACAACCTAAAAAATCTATTGGAAAGGAAGACCGATGGTTGCTTCACAACATGGTACTTACACTAGTATTTTAAAGTATTTCTTAAATTAGAGAGAGCTTTCTGCCCACTGAAGGCTGAACTCTGCCTCCTTGCCATCAGGTAGGATGTGATGACTCCACCTAACACCTCACTCTGAGACACCCTATAAACCTGCTATGGAAGAACAGAGCTGTTGCCAAAGAGGAGAGAGCTGAAAGCAGACCTTGTGAGCTAGAAGCTGGAGAATCAGATGATAAAAACCCTCAATTCCCATGGCCCTGAGCACCCTGAGGGACAGGAAACAGCACCCCACCTACAGCTCCTTCTGCTTCATCTAACACCCCAGCTTCTCAGCCTCCCTCCTCTCTTCCCCATTAAAGCACACACTGTTGACATCCATACCATGGGACAGAAAGAGAAGTAGCCAGGGAATTTTCTAACCCTGCACTAACTACTACAACCCACCTTGTGTCCTCTGCTTTTCCATCCCCTGAATGCACACTGTGTTCACTGTCCTCTTACACTGGCACTGATGAGCTAACCTAGACCAGCAGCTCCCTGTCCCAGACACAGTGGTAACCAGTCACTCCCCTTTACACTTCAGAACTCAGACCAGTCAGGGCCAGAGACACACCTGCCCACCAGCATGTCCCTGGGCTTCACCTGCATAGGCTGCCTCCTGTTTCCACTCATGGCATCTACCAGGTTCCTGAGCTCTGGTGATCTGATCCAGCCTCTGCCAGCACACACAGTGTGCCAGGTGGATTTAGTAGGCCAGTTCATCACTAGCTGAATGACCTCCCTGCAATGCTGTATGCAGCATACACTCACTCTGCAGGACCTGAACAACTCATGTATGGCACCAGGGCCCAAAACAGGCACTTGTGAAATGAGACCACCCATTGCTATCAAAAACATCTATTCCCATTTTCAACAGTTTGCCAACAGTCTCCATTATAAACTGCAAGCCCAACTGGATGCCTCCATTCCTAGATGAAGCACAGGAGCTGAGCAATGTCTTCTGTACTCGTGAGTCCTGCTGCCCACCACCACCACTACTCCCCGGTCAGCTAACACCCAAGTTTGGCATGCTACTGCTTGAAAAGAGGGGGAGACAGAGTCAGCACTGGACAGAACTGGTAACAGCATGAAGGGAAGCAATTTTTACACATACAGGACAGGCCAGGAGTAGCCCGGCCTTTCAGTTGTCTGGCAAGCAATAAGCAATTGAAAGCTGCTTGCAACACAAAAAATCCAAACCATGCAGTAGGCTTTTGGTATCTGTCTGGAACACATCTGAAATATCAGATCATCCTAGTCCCTTGTCTGCTCCTACAGATCTCATCAGGACTTAAGCTGTTCAAACTTCTTTGCTTTGCTTACTTGAGATACTCCCAGAACTCCAGCCAGGCAGAGGACACAGCACAGTTCAGTGCACCTCACAGAATGGACTCCAGAAGAACTCAGCACAAGCATCCAGGGGTGAGCAGGGGCTGCTTGGCCTTGAGTGGCTGATGAATGTGCAGTGGGACATTTAGTGATTTTTAAAGTAAACATGACTGGTTTGCTTGCTGCAAAACACAACAAAATGACAAATCCACAAGGGGCTCAGATACCTGGTCCCTGGGGAACAGGACAGTAACCTTGTCAGTCAGCAAGCACTGAAGTTGCCATTGTCCACCCAGCTCTTACTTCCTGATGGATTTAAGGATTGTTTCAAGGAAGCAAAACAAGGACTTGAGGATGTTCAACTTCCATCCTGGGCAAGTGCTGTGACAACCAGGCTTTTGAACTGTTAGTGTTGCACCTCCCATGTTCAAAAGACTCATACTTAGTACCCTCCCTTAGAAGCCAATATGCTTCAAGAAATTTTTTTTTTTTTTTTTTTTTGAGAAAAAGACAGCATTTTCTAATGTAGCTTTAAAAAAGAAATTACTGAGAAGTTCACAGCCAGCCCCTATAATTATCCTAAACATTATCCTATTATCCTTAATATTATCCAATTCCCCTGGGTGCCTTGGGGGAAAGTAATTTCATCACATTGCTCAAACATGTTCCAACAAACTTGTTCTACCTCTTCCTTTACTTGGCCACTCTGCTTCCATACAGTGTCCCTAAGAGCAACTCAGTTCCTCCAGGACAAAGGGAAGAGAGAACTGGCTGTATTTGTCAGCTGTGGTAGGTAACACAGGCCCTCACCCCCAGCCTTGGGAGACAGGGCTGCTCTCTGCAGCTCAGGACAGTTTGTATTCCCCCAGGCAGAGTTTTAGCTGGATATGAGCTACAAAATTGTTCATCCCCACAGCCACGACGTTTCAGAGTCTGCTGTGACCCCTTGCCTAACTGGGCTGCAAAGGCCAGGCTAGGTAACAGTTTTTCAGTACAGATCTCCATCCATCACTTCTGGTCTTACCTGAATTTATGTCAAACTGGTCTCAGTTGAATTATGTCAAATAGTCAAAAACAGGGCTGGTGAAAATAAACAATAGTCACAAGGAAATCACACCCAAAGCAGACTCGGAACACAGGCTAAGGTTACAAAAGACAAACTGCTGCAGACCATTAGCTTAAAAACTGGAAGCTGCAAAATACCAAAGTCAATTAAGACCCCTGAGAGTAAAGGCCATAAAAACACAATGCCAAAATACAACAGCTGCAAGCACGGGTATTTCAACAGATGAACACTCCATAGGATCTCTGAGGCTGCTTACTGCTAGTCAGGAACCAAACACATTTAGTAACTGAACACCGTTAGCAATGCAGTCAGGAGCATGCACACAAGGACTATGCTGGCACTGCTCAGCTCATTGTTATGGGTCACAATTGACAAAACTCCACTGGAGCAGATTAAATGCAGCTGTAAGACCCAAATGGACAAGATGGACAAAGTGCTGGGGAAATGAAACAGAAGAATGTGAAATTCGGCAGTCGTGTTATTCATGAAAGGCCATCTCAGTGAACATTTCAGCATGCATCTTTGGTTATTAAAGGAAAAAGAGAACACACATCTAAGATTTAAATGAAAATTCAAGAAAAATAAACTTGGGCAAAAAGCTACTTATATCTGAACTAATGACTACCAAGAGATGATCTGTATCAAGCACTTGCCATTAAGTAATAGCCACTCGTGATAATTCAGCAATAAACAAAGGATCACTGAAAACTTCAAGAGTTGCCATGCTTCTCCTAAACAGATTTTGGAGTCTGCAGGCATTTATCTCAAATCACTAAAGCAAGTACAACTGTCTTCTGCTATATCAAAAACTGAAAAGCTGCCAGCAACACTTATGCATACTACAGAAAACATTCTGCATGACTTCCATCTGGTATTCATCAATCTAACTGGATGTAAGGATGGCATATGTTAGTGTTCTCCCACAGCCCAGAGAAAGTAATCAGCTTACCCTCCTTGATGCAAACATCAATTTTTTATTTTTTTTTAATTTTTTTTTTTTTCACCAGATATTTTTACTTGCTAGTTTCAAGCACTTTACCAACATTTCTATCTAGATATTCTAGGCATGACCACTGGAAGTACCAGACCACTGGATACAGTATTATGTCTAGTTTTTCCAAAGCAGAAGTCTATCTGCAACCAAATCAAATCATCAGGCTACAGAGAAAGCTCCAGGTGGTTTGCACCACTGAAAGGCATGTGGGGCTGTCACTTTGCCCACAGAGTAGCTACCAACTATCTGCATGAAAATCAGAATTCATAACTACTTTGTTTTCCAGCATTAGTAATATTAAATTTGTTTCAAGTCTTCAAACCACATAGTCAAACTATATTTTTCCAAGATCAATGCAATAAAATCCCAAAAAGGTTTTTATTCCTCTTTGTTAACAAGCATTTTCTATCATTATTCATAGCTCAGATCTTCCAGCCAGCTTTGTTACAGAAGGAAAAATAGGTGTCTCTGTGCAGGGAACTGCAGAGCTGTGTGCATTTGTTAAAATACAAACTGAAGGTTTAAAAAATGAACACAGCTGCATTTCTAAGGGCAAAGCAAATGGATGAGCTAGCTGAACTTTCTCTCAAAACAAACAACAAAAAAAACCAAAAGCAGAAAAACCAACAATGACCGAAACACAACCAAACCAAACATCCACGAGGGTTCAGACTTCTGATTGATGAACCACTGCCCCTAGACAGTGTGAAGCAAACCCCAGTGAACTCATGGCAAGAGTCCCTTCCACACACAGGGACACCAGATCAGGTTCCAGGCTCCCAGCATGAGCACAGACCTGCTTTCTCAAGTTTCAGATAGCACATGTGTAGCAGAGCTTTGCCAAGAAGGCACAAGCTTGGGATTGGGGAGTTTTTTCCCATTCCTTATTTTGAAACTATTGCTTTTAAATAAATTAAACAACAGAAAAAAACCCACCCTAAATTTTGGAATAATAGACAAAGGAATTCAATAACTATTAAAAAACAAAACCAGCAAAAAAAATTTTCAGTATTTTAGATTCTATTGAAAACAGTCTTCCCCTCACAACTATTTTCTTTGAATCTAATGTCCCAATACTGCTCTCTGCATTCTGTGGTATTAAACTCCTTGAAAATGAGTAAGAAGCACACAATCCAAATAGCAAGCTGGCAGCAAAATTGTACCAACTACAGGGAAATATAATAAAGCTTTCAAAATCACTAGCCAAGAACAATCCAATAAGGATTATTTCTAGTGCTTTGCATTTCACAAGAAAGAAAAAAAAAAAAATTGCCAGCATGGAAACCTGATCCAGATAGTTTTTTCTGGCTTTTGCTGCCTTCCCAGAGTTAATGGTATATTTATCACTGTAGGATATGCTTCCCACATTTCAATACAAATACTTGTTTCTGAGAAACATGGACTCTGCTGAGAGACTAGGCTGGCAAGATAAAAAACAATTTATCTCAGTACATGCTTGCAGAGCACCAGGTAGTGCCATACAGCAGACACCTGAGCTAGCTCTTTCTGTCTCCTGCTACAAGCTCTTCAATCTCCCCTACCACTCCTGGAGCCCTTTTCACCCACTGTGAATTCATCTTTCTCCAATGGCAGCTCCTAAGTTTCCAACTACACCTTAGATATAGTCCTACCAACCAACCAAACCATAGTGTTATTATGACTGATCTTCCTCCAAGTTCTAAATAACAGAAGGGAAGAATGTTAAGTATTCAAGTCTTTTCAATGGACAATACAACAGTTCAACAAACTTCTCACAAAGGAGAAAAGCTGCAGTTGCCTCACTGCCTCATTTGAGCAGAACAAGCCTGCTATTGGCAGATGAAGATGCAAGGCAGGAAGGAAAGGCAGAGGAAATTACCTTCAGGCTCCCACCCTCCAATCTGCTCCTCGATGAAAGCATTACTGTAACAGGGGAGGGGAAGGAAAACAAAACAACAAAAAAAGCAAAAAGCAGGGAGTCAGATTACATAAAGTCTTATCAGTTAAAGTGTGAGACACTCAACTTCAGCAGTGTACTCCAACAGGTGGATACCTGCTGCTTGAGCCTGATTATTTCTTTTAGAAACAAGTAACTTCAGCTCCTCAGGTAAGGGATGCCCCTTGTCGACAGGGCATGACATTCTAAGGGCCAACCAATTTTTATTAGTGATAAAATTTTTATACCAAATTCATAGTTCCAGTATTTCAGTTTCAGATTCCGTATCACTGAAACCCACAAGCCAATGACAACACAACAGTGAAAGCCATTTTAGGTGAAGAACCACAGCCATAGTAATTACCAGCACCCAGATTTCCCAAGGAGGTATTTTGTGTGGTTTTTGTTCTGTGGTGGTGTTCGGTTTTTTGTTGGTTTTTTTTTTTAACTGCAAAATCTTCAGCCATGGAAAGCATCTTCAAAAACCAGTTAGTGATGGTCAGCTCAAAGCAATGCCTCCAACAGAAGAGCACAAGCATCTGCAGAGGTGGGGTTGCACTGGTAAGTACCCACACCCACCAGAACCCAGCTGATGCAGATTTCAGCTCACCATCTCTCTCATCTCCAAGAAGACTTCCTACACATCCTCCATTCCTGCATTTTTCAAGACCTACATGAATCTAAACTTAAGAGAAGGGGTTGAAAGCTAATTTTAATACAAAGGTGGGTGTCTATCTTACACCTCTCTTCTATAACCAACTTCTTTCATGTTTCTGAACAAATCTATATTGCCTATGTTTAGTTTTACCCTATTAATGCTTTAGAACAGAAGAAGCAATAGCTATTGACTACAGTTATGACTGCCCATTATTCTGCTTTTAGCAGGACACAGTACAGTAAAATTAATAGAAACAGGAGCAGTGTTTTATAGCAGTATCACATTAATGATTTGGAGACTAATCATGTCTTACTGAGCTGTGAGCATCAGCAAGCCAAAAACATAAAAATGGAAGACATGTCCCCAGGCTGCATATTTAGTCCATCTATTTAACATGCACTTTATTTTTACATCATAGCACTGTACTTGTTCTGTTGTGTATACTCTAGAAGCAATTAAATCTTAATAACTTGACACCTCTCCATTACTCTGTCCTGGTTTACCATCTACATTTTACATAAAGCAAGTAATATAAAAGTGAACAGAAATCCATGAAGGTCCTTTTAACCTTGACAGTCTGTCACATTGTGAAAATCAGAGCAGATCAAGAAGTGCTCTTCTTTTTCCAGTCTTGCCTCTCATCCAAACACATGGATTTAAACATTTACATGCCTATTCATAATTTATTGGCGCATTTGCAGCTTGTATCATAAATACAGGTCTAGCCTGCAGGAAAAACAATGACTAATAGTTGAAAGAAAGGATTCCAATTAGTCATCATGAAGTACATCCATGCTCACTGCTTGGTCCTCAGGTGTCAGAAAAGTCCAATAGGTAAGTCTGACATCAAATATGTCATCCAGAAAAATACATCACTTCCCAACAGCAGCAGCAGTTAGATCAGACTGTGATTATCTCTCCTGGTATACAGCAGTATCTTTAAAGAAGTTCTCCAAGAGTGGAGCCCCTAAAGGAGCCTGATGGGGAAAAACTGTGCTTTGAGTTGTGTTCCTACCACTGGGATATGCTGCATTCTGCTTCAGAGGACCTGTGCCAGACTGTATTTTCTCTTTCCGATTTCAGTGTTAAGCATGGAGACAAACAGCAGATCCAGGAGATGCTGATTCTCAGAAGGAAGTTGCTGCTTATCTACCACCTTTGTAAGATGGGGATCCCACTCTGGCCATGTTTACAACTCAATAGAACACTAACGAGAAGACCCTGCTCCTCTCAGCTATCTCCTGTCACATTGTGACAAGGATGCCACCTTGCCAAATGGCATTTAAAAATTGCTTGGGTGCCATCTTTGGCATCCCTGCCACAGACTGCTGATCCTTAGGTTAATGGGCTAGAAAACACAAGCATCTCCTCACACAATCAGGAAGCATTTGCATGTCTCCAACTCTGGCTTCCTGGAAAAGCTTTTTACCCCAAGATTGTGTCCATGTCCATGGTTCTCTTTCCAAGACACTGGGCACCTCCAATCTAAATCCAGACATGCAAGATAAGTAAAAAATTACAGAGTTGCAGTGACATAAGTATTTTGCAAAGAAAAAACAGGGAAACTGTGCTCCTCATATTAAACCATCCTTCTATTGCACTGAATAAGTATCACATTTAGAGTTTTGAATCCACTCTCCAGTAGTCCAAATGACCTTTTTCTAGGATTTTATTACAGAACTTTTTCACCCTCTTCTGGAGGACGAGGAATTTATGGAATTTGAGATACAGACTGGTCAGTCTTTAAGTCAAGTCTCTCCTCTCTGGACAAGTGGCTAGGAAGAATATAACAGCAGAGAGACTTGACAAAGACCAACAATCACTTCTGATCAAATAAAAAGCATGTTGTCTTCCTGAATGCATTATGCTAAATCTGCATGTAAATGAGAAATGTATAAATAGAATTGGGTATTAACTGACATCAGGTTTTCTTTTTTATGGGGAGGAGGTGGGGGATGTTGTTATTAAAGGAGTTAAATTCTAACATCTGTTTTTAATCCTACCAGCTTATTTGTCTGTTTATACCTACAGGCTTTCAAGACATCATTCAACACTGCTAATTAAACCTGACAGGTTTTGTTCACTGCCATGCTTCCTTGTATCCCTGCAAGCCACTTACTCACGTCAGTGCTGTCATTGCAGGTGACACTGCTGCTTGATGGAGAGATGACAAGGGGCTAGAGTGCCCCCACAAGGGATGAGAAGAGGTTCACCTTGTCCCCTGTCAGACAGCAAAGGGAAGTAGTGATGGATGGCAGTGACCAGTGCCCTGTCCACAAGCTTTTATCTCCTTTCCAGGCTGCAACAGAACCCTCCAATTTCCCACAATTCCCAAATGTCTGACTGAAAACACAAATCCAGAGCAATATTATCTAGCATATGTCTAAAATGCCACAGAAATGGGACTCCAACTTAATTATGATTGCAACAATATTTGGAGAGGACATGGCATGTTAGACACACACTGTGGCTTTTCTTAGTGCCAGAACCCATCCACAGCCATGCCTGAGGGAACTGCTATTTGTGCTCCAGTGACAGCACAGTGCAGACTCAAGAGAGGAGTGGTGCATATGCAAGCAGCCCCTGCCTACCAAACATCTGCAGAAGTGGCTGATTTGGCTCAGCTAACATGATGCACTTTATGGAAGAAGCCACAAAGGACAAATGCCAACAAGTGCATTCATTTCTTCATATTCTGGACTTCAGACTTCATAGACTTGGACACAGGCATTACTTGTCAGCCAGTTACATACACTGTTCTTTAAACCAAAGCAACCAACCAATCCTGTGCCATACAGAGAATTCTGCTGCAAGGACAAGCAAGTAGGTCAGGGACAGCCCATTATAAAATCCCAGCCTCTGAACTCTGCATCATGTATCATGGTACTAAACACACTATCACTAATGCAACAGGCATAAGGGTGATTGTTTACTAGTGAGTTTAGAGTGCTGGCCAAAGGTTGCACTGGATGATCTTGAAGGTCTCTTCCAACCACAGACATTCTGTGGAGCTGAACAGACTGAGGCATGCAGGGAGAAATCCCAGTGAGATAAGGAGTCAAGAAGTAGCTGTGCACATTTTGACTCAATTTTTTGCCACACAGAATTTTTTCTTATTTTTCCCCAAATCAGTTTCACAATCAGAACAGACTTTTTTTTTTTTTTTTTTTTGAAACGACCAGTGTGCTTTCAAATGTATTTTTAAAGCTGTTTCAGTCTGGAAGAGGCCCTTTGTTACACAGACATACAGTGCTTGCTACCTGGGGGCCTGGCTCCCTGGGTGAGGTGTCTAGACATCTCTGCAGTAGAAATAACAACCACACAGCCTAGCACTCTATTGAATCCACTAGTTTTAGCATTAGGAGTAATTTCATGCCCCAGGTTGCCATAATCAAACACATCTGTTGCATGAAAATTACCCACTGCCAACTTGAGTGCAAAGTACCATATGCCCAAATTATCTGTGTTCACAGGATCAACTTTGCCTCCTAAAAGACTACATTAAATACCACACATTATACCATCAGCAATGCTGCTTCAGTCATTCCAAAACCCAGATGAAATTCAAGAAGATCTAAAAATCCACTTTGAGGAGAGATGGACTTAAATCAAGAATGGTAGCTTTGACAAGTAATAGTCCAACAGCTACTGCACTGCATGCTAGGAATACAAAAGCTTTGTATTCCAAATGCTTTCACAAAAACACATTGAAGCACTTCTCTCAATCCTTTAAGAAGCAAAAATCAATCAAAAAACCCTACTGTTAATTTAAGCCACTTTTTAGCTTCACTTGTCTAAAGCTATGCTTTCATAGCCCAATACAGAAAAATATCATGACAGATATGCAAATCTGGTATTTCCAGGCAGGAAAGGTGAAATCTCTATATATGAAAGGTTGAAGTCTGATCTTTAAAAGAAGCCTGCATCTGGTTTCTGTCACCTTGCTTTCTCTACTTGAGTCAATAAGCAGGCCCTCAGCTTTAGGAAAATGGCCATTTTGCCCCCATGAGGAAAAGAACAACAGAACTCCCAAAACTGAGCAAAGAATTCACCTTTTCTTTGTGGGAAATCACTCTGAAAAATCAAGGTAAGGGCAGAAATTAGAAAAAAAAATCATTTTTAGCTACAAACTTTTGCAAGTCAGTGAGAAGAAAAAAAAAAAAAGTAAACATTTACAAGCATTTCCCACTAATTCAAACACATTTCAATTTGCTTCCTGCTTTCCTTCCTCACCTTGTCTAGTCTTGGTACTGCTTTCCATAGTTATTGAACTGACCACAGAACTCTGCAGCTATCACTTTTCCTTTGCAGACTAATAGTAAACATCTTTCCTCTCACTTTCCATTCTCCCACTTATGTCTGTTGTATTGCTCTCTCTAGTCTAGGTTGAAGAGATACCCTTTACCTACTAATGCTACACATTCCTCAGGTCCAACAAGCTAAAAGCTCATAAATCTTTAGGAAAATAAAAATGAAAACAATTTTTATATATTTATATATATTACTCTACTGGTTCAGGACACTGAGAGCCCCTGAATTACTCTCAAAGACAAAACTTTTCATACCATAGGGTGACACATCATCACTGTTAATGACTGGATCTTCCCTCTTGCAGTGGCTCTCCACTCCAAGCCTCTGCAGCTGGAAGGCTCTAACAAAATAAACTCCAACCACCAACAACCAACAGAGCACCATTAGGAAGCAGAAGTGTTTACAAGCTCATCCACTAGGTAAAATTAAGCTCTCTAAACCACCTTAGAAACTCAAATTATGAAGCCTGCACCACAGGAAACCCAATTGAACAGGGCCCAGAGAGCAAACTCCACGACACAAAACACCTCAGGAGCACTGAGAGCTCAAATCCATGGAAGTACACAGCACACTCAAACCTCAGGGCAGGCTGCTATGAGTACATCCATAAAAAAGAGCTAACAGTTGGGGGAAAAAAAAAAGAAGAAGAAAAAAAAAAAAAGCAATAAAAAAAAAGCACTCTCTAAAGAGATCTTCTTGAACATTTCAAATACATCCAAATTAACAGTAACTACAATTCTATCCATAAACCCACACAATCAAAACATTCCATCTAGAGGAGGCAACAGAAAACCAGCAAAGCACTTCCTCATTTTCACAGTGCTTTGGGATGCAATTGCTCCACACTTCTTAAATACTGAGTTGCCTAATTGAAATGCAGCTCATACAGCACCCAGGCTTACTTCTGGATCACTAACAAATTGGTCCGATTTGAAAATGTCAGGATCTGGTTAGCAATTCAAATGACCACGGTGGTAATTACAGCTTTTCATGTTCCAGCATGTTGCACTGCATCAAAACTGACACAAATGCCTGGTTTTATAATATCACAGCACGGAAATAAATGTCCAAAATGATACGAAAATGTACTAGTAAGAGATTAATAACTGTTCTTCTAGGAAGAAAGATGGCTCTTTTCAACCAGTATATTCAAAAAAACCTTGTCTGATAGCATCTCTCCTTGAGGGAAACTGAATTATATTATCACTCATAAGCTATAATCATTTCTGTCAGCACCAGTCAGAATATTTGAAGGAAAAGAGGAGGAGAAACAGGGAAGGGGCTGGAGAAAGAACAGTGCAATCTTATTTATAAGTCCAGAGAGATAATACTTAAAGGTTCCCCTCTAGCATTTTGTTCTCTCTCCCACCCAGTAGACTAGAACATATTTCAAGTGTTTTATTTTGATCATAAAGTGGAGGAACTGTGTGGACAGGGAGCAATGCATCATGAGCGATGTGCTCAGCTCTACAATCTTTGGTACAATGTGTCAGCTTGAAATACGGGCCTAAAGCAATATGCATAAGGGAAACTGTTTTATTTTTCAGGAAAGGAGGAGGAAGAAAGGTCTTTTGAAGTCTAATGTGCCCCCATTAGTCTGTTTATAAAATAAAATAAATAAAACAAGCAATGTCTTCAGTAGTTCTCTCGTGCAGCAGCCAAACCACATTCCAGCATCACTCAGCTGCCTCCTAGCTACGGAACACTTTAAGCAGATGAGCACTTGGTACTTCTGCCTTCTGCAAAGTGTGTGGGGTGGAGATACCAACCAGGGCTTCCCATGAGCTCCTTCAGTCCCATTTACTCATCTGACATGGCACAGAACATACTCTCTCATCACATGTGTGATTGAGAGAACACAGCACAGCCTGGACCAGTATCTTCACAGGATGCCTCATGCTTCCTCTGCAGTCTCATATTTTCCACCTGGCTAACAGGGTTGCGTATCCATGTTTTTACCCATGAATTTAAGATGGAAAGACATCTTCCACCTCCCAAACAGCCCTTCCCTCACCCCCCCTAACAGTGCTGTAGTTTCACGGGGTTTGTTTGTTTGCTCTTGAAGTATCTACATCTTTCCCTGTACTTTAGCAAACAACAAGGGCACTGCTAGAGCTGCAGGTCCTTCAGCAAGCTACCGATCAACACCTGGTCCTGACACCAAAAGAAAAGAGTTTAACATTATCCAGGATCTCTCTTCACCACTCCAGCCTCTAATACCAAGGTAGATTTTCTTGAAATCAACAGACCAGAGAGCTGCCTGCAACTTTACCATCCTGATCAGATGAACCAGGGAGGAGAAAGCAGGAGAGACCACTGGTTTGGTCCACTTGGTCTTATAGCTCACAGGGGCATAACACAGTTGGCACAGAGAAAAGAAAGTGGGTGAGCAGCAGTGTCATGTCCCATAATAATGCAGCTTAGGCCAAGGTAAAATGTAACAGAAGTGAAGCACACAAACCAACAGACAAGTTACTCATCTCAGGAGGAAACATGGCCACTTTGAAAAAAACCAGACACACACTTCAGTTTCTACCTTGCAGAGGAAAGAAACACTCTGCACCACGTGTGCTAAGTCCCATACAAGACATGCAGTCATACACTGGTGCATGTGAATCTGCAGTAAGAATCAAAAAAAAACCCACAGGAAAGTGAATCTGTAGGTTCCCATCTTATCATGAGGTCCTTTATGATTTGGATTCAGGATCAAGACACGTCCTCATCTTTGCCCTTGTCTTTTGTGACTTACAGAACATTTAGTGAAGTTGGTCAATACACTGGGAAATCACAGACAGAGAAGTGTGACTTCTACCAGGCAAACTTGGCAAGAACTTGAATCCTTAGGAGAGGAGACAGTAGGGGGCATTTTAAGACACAGTCAAGTGACCAATAAATAGCAACCTACCAGCCTTCCTATGCTAGGCTGCTGAGTTAATCCTGCAACAGCTCATTTCCCCATCTCAAGCACAAGCATAAGGAATGCAAATTCCATTGGGGAAATATGGCTCATACTACTGGAGGTGCAATAATCAGATACCCTTTACTTAATTACAGCAATGCAGCTTAACAACGATTTTCCAGGAACTACCACTTCTTCTACTGTATCATCTGGTGAAACTTATTAGGCTCATCCTTACTGTAAAACACATGTGGATATTCAATCTGTATTTTCTGCAGAATTTCACATGCACAAGGTGCAAACAATATGCAGACACACATGACTGTCCTGACCAAAATTTCCAGACTGTTGCTATGTGGTTTTGTTGGACTATTGACCAGACTTCAAAGAGCTCTAAAGACATTAGGAAATGAAAGGTATTTGAATGCCAGGGTCAGGCTGCAGCACAATGTAAGCAAGCCCAGATGCCAAAGATTTCCCTGAGCTTCAAGTTCTCTGCCACTAGGTACTACCTAAACTCAGCTAGCATCCTTTTTCTCCAAGTTTCTTAATGCAAATGTGACCTTTTGAATCCAACTTCTGTGTCATTGAAAAAACTGCCAAGCTTAAATTTCTTATTTACATTTAATGAGAACACTACAAGAAAGAAGAAACAACACATACTGAAACCACTTGAGACTAAGTGCCATGGGAAGCATGAACCAATTCAGAGCAGCAGCAGAAACTGGCTGCCTACCTTGTTTCTCCTCAACTAAAGAGGTGTTAATACTCACTATCACTCCAACATTTTCCAGAATTTTCAGAAGGGAGCTAAATTTTGCAGAGAACTGACTGTTAACTTAATAGCTCCTTCCAGACTTGGGAGGAAGAGAATTACAGCCAAGACTGCAAACTAAGGCTCCAGCCTAGCAAGGTACAGCATTACTCCTATGCTCAGCCAACCCTTTCATACTGTCTCAGCAAGAAAACCACATCTGATACAGCATGACACCAACTGTCATGAAAACAACCTCCTCTGTTGTTTAACAGAAGTAAAAAAATCTAATGACCAGTGACTACAAAGGGGAACAAATCAATACCACAATCAAAAAAAAACCTTAAGATTTTCATCTAGGTAAAAATCAGATCTTATACTATAAATATGCTTCTTCTGTCCAAAACTCAAGGCCTTCTACAGCTGAGGTATCCTAATAGATTTGACTGAAGACAAAACAAGGAACTGGTGAACCAACAGGACTGCACAGGAGAAGGCATGCTCAACTGGCATAATTATTTAGAACGTTTCTTATCTTCAGAGCATGGGAAATAAATAAAAAACTACTGCAGTCATCTGGAACCCCTTTCTACCAGGAATGTTTTGGTAAAGAAAGGAGTTACTAAATTCATACTCAGACAGCAAACCACTTTGCAACAGATTACAGGATAGATACGTGCTCTCCAACTCTTCTTTCACACAAATTTTTAGATGTGTAAGTGAAAACATTTCACCTAAGTTTTCAAAAAATATTTTCAAAGTACTAAAAAGTAGAGACACTCTAACATTTTTCTTTCAGTTTTCAGAGTAATTTTCATTTGTATCTATGATCATATTTAAACTGTCTTGATCAGAACTGTCCCATTATTCACCATAATTTCAATTCCTGGAACCAGAACAGAAAAAAAATAATCTAATTAGAAATAAAATCTCCTTTAATGAAGTTAGTCTTGTGTAAAGCAAAAACCAAGTAAGAAATTCTGAAACTTAGAGAAAAACTGCTGGAGTAGAGACTTTTTCACTACAGGCCTCAGCATAAAAAGGGCCCACCAGATGACACAGGCTCCTAGGTGTGAGATAATAGTAGCAGTAATTAAAAAAAAAAAAAAAAAGGCAGATTGGATTCCCAGTGGATGAAGACAGTCTAGCAATTTGCAACAAACACATGTTTGAAGTCAACTTCAAGTAATATGCTAACAAGAATTATGTGCATCTGTTTCATGCTCCCTGAGAATAATGCCATCAAAACTGAATTTAAACATTTCAAAGCCACAGAGAGCCTGAGCATGTCTTTGACTAATTAAAATTAGCCACATTACTGAGGTCATAAGCTTACCCCTTTGGACATTAGCAAATTGTGGCTAAGGTCACTTCATCAAGCAAAATAATAAATGTCTGTGTTTAAAAGGCATGAACAATACATTTATTTAATTAACATATTATTGGATTGAGGGAGATTTATGGAGTCATTTGAATTTTGGAAGACCCACAATAGCTCTCTGCAGTCATAATACTACTGAGACATAACAACATGCAATAAAAGTTAAAAAAACCCAAACAGGTCAAAACTAGAACCTTAGCTCAATTATTAATAAGGATAAATCAGTGTTTGATACAAACCCAACCTGGTTTTGATAAAGAGTATCCATTAGTTTTCTTTTTCTTTAAAATTTAAAGTAACAGGAAAAAAAAAATTAGCTTTAACTCTAGGTTGAATCCATATTACTGAGCCTGTTGCATCTTCCAAGTTCCTTATGTAAGTTACAGATATTCTTGTCCTAGATTCAAGTCAAAAGGGGAGCAGGGGATCAGAACTGGTGTCTAAACTGACAGTTCACTGCAACAAGTTACAAGGGGTTTTTAAATCTTGGTATTTCTGTAACATAATATAAACTGGGGAAATTAAGATCATGAAACAGAAAATAAAGATTGGGGTTCTCAGACTGCACTCTGCAGAAAACAAGATTAGCATAGTGATAAGGGATTAAAATGCTCAAACTACGAGGAATGTTACAGCAACAGGCAGGAGGTGCCAGGAAAGCTCAGCCAAGGCATGCAATTACCATCAATTGTCCCTGCACCAGGAGCTCCACACATCAGAGCAATGGGTTCTCTACCAGGAGGAGCCTTTGGGTATCACTGCAATATAAATAAATGTTTAGGTGAGAAAATGACAGTTTTAAGGACTATTATTTCCTTTGTAAAGCATGGAAAACCATGCTAAAGCATTCCCCATGGGATCTGTTCCTGTCTGAAAATAGATTTACTCACTGTGCTCCAAATGTCCCACATGACTATAGGCAATTCATTAATTATTTTTTTAACATATTGGCACTAACTCTGAAGCCTACTAAATGAAAATAATCTCCTTATGCTGCAAAATAAAAAACCCTCACTTCAACAGATCTGATTATTGTATATAAAATAAAGCTAATCAGTGTAATTATGCAGTTGAAAAGTGCATGCTGTGGACCCATAGATCATCACAGACAATAAATGTTGCGGTGCCAGATGTGCCTCAGGTTTGCTTAACTAGTGTTTTGAAAAGTTCTTTTAAAAGCAAATACCTTAGTTTCAAATTATTCTTTCAAACTCAATTACATAGAGACAATTGGAAGAACTTTCCTTCCATTTGCTTTCAAATCAGAACATTTCACCAAAAGCTTACAATTCTGAAGATGAAGCTCAACCATGTCATGCAACATGGTGTTACATCAGCAAAGGGCTGGTTATGGACAGAGTCCCACTCAGTTGCTCTGAGAAGGCTGATCAGCAGTTTACTAGACTAATAAATATTATCTCCACCTTGTAATATTTTAGCATTTATATGTAAGACTTCCAGAGGATTCTAGTCACAGAAACACTGTTCAGATTAAAATTAAAAAAAAAAAAAAAGTAAATTAACCCATGAGGTACCCAGCAGTTTTATCTAATTAACAAGAAACAGGCAAAATTTGATCAAAGACTTCCAGAAATTCATCGTCCATGACCTGAGAATTCCAGCTTTACTATTCCTCAGTTACCACAGCTCTGAGCTGAAGTATCAACGCCATTCTCTCACACACAGGTTGCACAGCTCTGGGTTGAAAACCACTTTGACATTTCTGGCTTGGTGTTCTGCCCTCAATAAGTGCATTTGATGCTCATGTGTAGCCTCCTGGCTGCTGGCTTCCACAGCCATCTGTCAGGATGGCACAGTGCCTGGTTACTAGCTGGTGTGCCAGTTTTACTAGGGCAGAGATGCCAAGAATAGGTGGTTTGAAATGCATAGCCAGCACATTAAATCACTGTTGTCTCAATGCCTCTCCTCCAGCATCCCAAGGAAGGCAAGGGTAGCCATACAAAAAGAGGCCAGAAGTACATCCAGAGTCCTCCCCAATTCAGACACAGACCAATACCACATGCTTTAAAATGAAACAAGACTATCAAGAGCTGAACAATTACAAAATAACTTGCTCATAAAGTCTGGAAACATTTCAACCGAAAACACTGCACATGGGCTTGTGTGCAAAAAGCCCTATAAACCCTGGAGTGAACCCTCTCACTTAAAAACGAAAATGCCTCAGTGATGTTAAACATGTAAAGCAAATTAAAGCCACTCCAGCTCCAACACAGTGCCTGTACATAGTGGCTTAACACATCTAATTCATTACACAGTTGAAATTAATTTCAAACTACTTTTCTGTTTTGTTTCCTGTGTTTTCTCCACAATGGAGACAAGCTTTAAACAGAACTATTTTACTGCCAAAATATGACTAATAGGGATGTAAATTAAAGCAGTTCTTACATAGCTTCATCCTGTGAAGGTTAAAATTCTGAACAATGAACTCTAGCTTTTATTTTCATGCCTGTAAGACTTCATGTGTCTCTCTCATCCTAATACAAAACACTGAACAGAGAAACCCTCTGCAAGACTGAAAACTTCAATCTATGCCATGGGGAGGGAACTTTTTGACAGGGGAGAGGTCACACACCCATGGTAAGGGAAGGTACACACTCTCCCAATTTCCCCAGCCCATGACTGGGGAAGCCAATTCCACTAGGCAGCAAGGTACATGTACTTCCACAGGATCAGGAAGGAATAAATCCCTTCCCCTTCATAATTAAGACGTCCATGAGGTGAAGGAGCAGTGAAGAAGTGGCTGCAGGTTGTAAGAATTACAGTGAGAGAACCTGCCCTTGTGCCAACTTTCATGCCACTGCTGTAGCTGAAACAGTGGGCAACCAGGTAGAGTGTGTTGCCCACTGTACCCCTTCCTAGCCCCCCCAGCCATCTGACAGGCTCTATACTGCTGGCACAGGCAGAGAAAGTACTACAAAAAATTAGCCTCAAGGCTAATGGCAATAACAGAGAACAGATAAAATCACACAACATTAAAAAGCAAAGTTGATGGAGTTCCAGTACATGCAGGGTGCTCCTCTTAGAAGGCAAGATCCAGCCAGCACACAGGAGTACAACTGACCTTTTTTGGCAGAGATTTTTGTAAATACATTTGATTTCCCCGGCTGTATGGCAAACAAAGGTGCCAATTTTGAAACACATATGAATGCTGAGTACAATTTGTCCTATTTGGACAAAGTCCATTAAAAAAAAAAAGTGCACAAAGAAAAACAAAAAACCCTCATCTTACTCTGCTCAGACCCCAAAAACTACTTACCTTGTCTCCATTTTCCATTACGACTTCACCTTTGTTTCTCTTCCCACATCTTTCCTCCACTCTTCCCATCTCAAATCCTATCTAGCTCTCAAGTAAGCTAAGGCCAGAATTCCAAATCACCTACATTTGTCATGTCAACTACAGCAAGCTCCCATACAGACCTCTATCTGCTGCACCAGAGAGAAAAGCTGATTTGAGCCTCAAGTCAGAAACACCAGCAAGCATAAGGTCACTGAGCTCTGTAAAACTCAGGAGAAGGTTTACCACAGGAACAAAACAATGCTGAGTTACACCAGATCCTTCTGACAAGAGGGACCAGCCCTTAAATCAAGAGGATTTCATGTTAAATATCATCAGACTTAGTATTTGCATTATGAGGTGCACTAGCAAGCTTTATGCACAAAGGAAACTTGTTTGTTCCATGCAGGAGTTGCCATTATTTACAGATGCATTTCAGCTCCTTGCTACAACACCACTCAATAGAAAATTTTCAATAAAAAGGCACTCCTTAGCATAATTTATTTATAACAGATCCAAGAGCTGTGAAGAATGCCTTTATGTTTCTAGTTCTAGTCATGAAAAAAATACTTATTCTCACAATTGTTTATACTTCCAGGCAGCAGGCCAGAGTAGCCTTTTTACCACACTTGATAGCATCATGCATCCCAGGTGCAAGCCCTCCAAGATCCCTCACAAGTGGCAGAGAAGGGATGTTCAAGGGCCCTTCCTGAGCAACTCAGTTCTTCAACAGGGAGTCAATTTGTTCAATCTCTGTTCAATGGTCAGGGCAAACCACAGCACAGAGAATAGATCTACTGTTGTTACTCCCCTCCACCCTCCCAGGAGAAAACAAAAGAGAAATAAGGGAGACCCAAAGCTTCGAAGTGAAAACTTGAAGAGGTTTACAAGTTACTGAAGAGGCAGTAACTCCTGAGGTAATAATGAAAACTATACAAATATATACAAAACCTGATTCAATGGTCGCCAACAGAAGTGTCCATCAGCCCGTCATGGCAGACACCGTTCGGGAAAAGTGTCCAGGGCGCTTCCCAGCAGCCGATGCAGACGGATCCTGCTGCAGACACAAAGGGGGAGCCCCGTTCCAAGATGGCGCCGGAGCAGCAAAGTGCGGCAGCAAGAAGGGGCGGGTTTCCCGCCCTCGTGGGTGTGAAAGGGAATGGCAGGAGATAGGAGGGAATCCTGACCCGACTCTGCTCTGCCCATGGATCCCTCGAGGTCCTGAACAACGAGCTTTCTCTAGGGGCTTCGTATTGACACCAGAAAATTAGACTGTGGTCCCTCAACACTCTCCCCTTAAGGGCCTCCGCATGATCCTTCACAAATGGCAGAAAAAAGGATGTAGAGGTGCCCCTCCTGAGCCTTGCAGGTCTGAGGCACGGGCAGGAGACACAGAGGTGCCCCCAAGGCACAGCAGTAGCTCTCCTTACTGTTTTTTGAATGGAGCAGATGGGAGAGGAGCGTCTGGGAACAGCTCAGTGCCTGAGCAGGGCCATCAGCAGGCAGCTGGGAACGAGCAAAGATGGCGTCATCTGCAGCCAGTACAGAGCTCACCTCTTCAGCCCTCGGGTCAGGAAACCAAATCACAGCTTTCCCACACACTTCCTTTCAGCTATGGCCTCAACCTACCTCTGACAAGAATAACAGAATCAGTCAGGTTGGAAAGGACCTCTGAGATCATCAAGTGATCCACTTGATCCACTACCACTATGGTTCCCAGACCATGGCACTCAGTGCCACATTCAGTCTCCTCCTAAAAACCTCCAGGGATGGAGAATCCACCACCTCTCTGGGCAGCCCATTCCAACACCTGATCAACTTCTCTGGAAAGAATTTCTTCCTAATATCCAACCTAAACCTCCCCTGGCAGAGCTTAAGCCCATGCCCTCTTGTCTTACTGAGAGCTGCCTGGGAGAAGAGCCCGACCTCCCCCGGCTCCAACCTCCTTTCAGGGAGCTGTAGAGAATGATGAGGTCTCCCCTGAGCCTCCTCTTCTCCAGACTGAACACCCCCAGCTCCCTCAGCCCTTCCTCACAGGACTTGTGCTCGAGTCCCTTCACAGCCTCCTTGCTCTTCTCCGGACCTGCTCCAGCACCTCAATCTCCTTCCTGAACTGAGGGGCCCAGAACTGGACACAGGACTCGAGGTGTGGCCTCACCAGGGCTGAGTACAGGGAAAGAATCCCTTCCCTGGACCTACTGGCCACACTGGCCAGGATGCCACTGGCCTTCTTGGCCACCTGGGCACATGCACACTGCTGGCTCATGTTCAGCTTCTTGTCAATCCAGGAAATCCAAGAAATTGGTCATGGGACTTTCGCTCACCTCTTAAAAAGAGGTGGCCCAGCTCCAGTGTGTTCCTTCCAGCACTGCCTGCCCAGGAAGAGGTCAGTACGCTCTCCATACTAGGATACTTTTCATTCAGAGTGTGTTCTGCTCCTTTTGTGCATATATTTTCCTGCAATGTCTGAATTTATCTCCCATTCGAAAACCCGCTGCACCACATTAAATTAAATTCATTTCATCCTTGCTATTTCTACGCTATAATTATATTATAGATCTCATAAGCTAAAACTGTGAAAAGCAACTATCCGCTTTATTTGAACAGGAGCAGATTACACTTGCTCAAAATTCTATAGAATTTGTTTATGTTTGCGTGATTTGCAAGCCCTTGTGGAGAAAGAGTATTGCTGTAACCACCATGTTTGGTTTTTAAAGTGCTTGTTTTTCCTTCATGTAGCAGATATCATCTGTAGTCATCATGCCTTAGTACACTGAGCCTCCAAGACAGATAATTATAGCAGGGACAGTCAAGATAAGGCTTGTTGAATATCTCAGCTGATGCTTTCCCCTGCAAGCACATGTCTCCACTGTTACTGTTTACTGGTACACTGCTCAGCTTAGTTCCTCACATCCCAGAAAGACAGCTCCCCACCATTTCCCTTTGAGAGCTTTCAAGTTTTCAGAAAATTCCTCTCCCCACTCTCTTAGCCCACACCCCCCTGAAGAAAAAAATGAAATTCAATGGCCCCTTTATTTCATGCCCTTATGCAGAAGAAGCGTCCCTGGGACTCGGGTCTGACCTATGTGCACTCAAGTCAGAATTCTACTTGTCTGATTGCTGAGGACTTCACAGTATTATTTCCACATGAGGGAGAAGGAATGTCCTGTATCCTTTTCCCATCACCTGGGCCACCCTGAGCTTTGCATGGACCCCTCTTTACTTTTAAACCAAAGCTTCAGAATCCTGCCTAGCATTCTCCCTTCATGGAGCCATATTCTGTCAGAGCTGGGCTGTTTGAAGGCTCCCTGAGAGCAGCAAATTATATCCATGCACTCAGGATGGAAAAACAGCTCAATTCATGGTAGCATAACTCCTTGCAAGTCACCTGTAATCACATTACCCAAACTAGAGATTTAAATGAACATCAACAAAAAAGCCCACTGAGAGCAAATTCTGGAATACCGGCTCATTTCTGGACACCTGGTTTTTGTATGAAAACCAGACTCATTCTGTTAGGTGACATCCTTCAAAAGGTTTAACATTTTGCACAAAGAAACCCCAAGCAGCTTTAACAAGCAGTGACCAGAAAAAAGTCACATTGCTCCTGCAGAGTACACAGTTACAGCTAAGTTACTCAGAGTGCATCTCACAGCCTGATATGATAGCAACCAAACGTAGAGTGCAGGAGATGCCAGCACACTGTACAAAAGCAGATGTTAAGCCCGGGTATCCATCAACCACAGAAGGGTGAGAGGAAAAAGTCACTCAAAAGGATAAAGCCTCTCTGTTTAAAACGTTTACTAAAGCAATTATTGAAGTGTGAACCAAATCCACCAAGTGCTAAGAAGGCAAGGAACCCACTCTTAATTGGACACAAATGATTTTTTAAAGCTCTGCAAAGCAGGTGCTGTGTTATTTTACCAAGAGAGGTCTCTAAGCGTGACACCCAGGGAAACAATGGGACCATGGATTCCTGCTAGAAGGAATATTAAAAAACAAACAAAACAGAAAAACTGTAAAAGCAAACAGCTCAGTCGCTGTGAGAGCTGTTTGCAAACAGGACATTGCAAGGGGCAGTGTGAGAAAGCATTTTGCTGCAGATCCTTATTTTGAGAGGCCAGAAAGGACCCCAAACCACTGCACTGCTGTGGCACACTAACTCAGAGGGCAGTAGTTCCAACACTACCCCCTGCAGAATTCCTGTGGGTCCACAACTGCAGCAAACTCATGCTAAAACTATCTTTTCAGTTCATGTATGGGATGACATCTGTCCTCTGTGCTTTTGAACACCTTGGTTTTTACTTGTGCTCCTTGAGAAAATTAGAAAAAACTGCAACTTCCTGGGTATGACTGATGACATAAAATATTATAAAAATACAATAAAATCTAAAATTCCTCCTGGCATTAATGGAAGCAACCTGGGAGAGAGCTCCATTATTCAGAATGGTTACATGCTACTGCTCCTACCTTTTATTCTTTTCATGTCTTATGATGATTCGGATTTTGCAGTCTATTCTCCAAGGAAATATTTAATATGAAAGGTGGTAAGCTAGTGAAAATAAAGATTAATGTAGAACACACAGAGAAAATGTTCCTTCTAAGTAGAATCTCCAAGGACTGCATTTGTACTCATTCTTTCCTGTAGAGAACCTGAAAACTTTGACTAAATATAACCAACCCCAGTGGATACATTTGGGCTTGGAAATATCATTTCAGTAATCATAAAGGCATTAATATATGAGAAGAATTGGTATTGCTAAAGTAATACCATGCTGCCAGGAATAATTGCACATTAGTTAGTATATAAGTCCTGTAAGAAATGTCCACATTACTGCAGAAATTGCCCTTTAAAAATAAAAATTAAGCTTTTATTCCTCTTTCCAATAGCAACAGAGCAAGTCTTTGGTGCATTTAAAGTGGTTTAAAAATCTCTTCAGATTTCTCAAGAGTTTTAAATTACTTCAAGCCTCACCCAGCAGCTGGGCAAGAAAGCAGCTACAGTACCAAGCAACCTTGTTAAAACAAATGCATGCACCTGAAAAAATCTAGTATCTATTTTAAGAAACATCAGCTTAGTGGAGTCATTAGTCCAACTATTCCCAACACCCAGCAATGGTCAAAAAGTTCAGAAATGAGAGCAATTTATTGTCCTAAAATAGCTCCTAAAATTTAATCTCAAAAAGCAGCATTCTACAAAAAAAAAACCAACCAAAAACCACAACAAACAAAACAACACCAAACCATGAATGCATGGGATAAAAAATAGTTTTCTGAAGATTAATTAAAGGTAGATGACCACTAGGATTGAAGGTAGAGTGAAAGTATAACAACTACTACATCTAAATATTGACAGTAGTGATTTTTAAAGTAATTTTTGGCACAACATCATTACTCGAACAACAGAAAGCACCAGCTTCCTAGATGTATTTCTTTCCTGACCTCCATGGGAACACCAAAACTCCTTTCTTCTGACTGCCTTGAGCTGTTAGTTCTGCTCAGTTATTTGGAATAAACCCCTTGTTTCTCAGCCTCCATTTCTCACAGTTACAGTCTCCAAGCAATGGTTCTTATCATCCTGACATCAGAACTGAGGTAGTGCTAAGTCCACATACAGATGCAGGCAAGACTATGAAGAAGCCACACTCACACATTATGGAAATAATAAATGACACATCAAAGACAGTTTCCCAGCTGTAAAAGATTCTCCCTTTTAATTCAACAGCTCATTCAACTGCCACATTACTTTGTTACAGTTCATATTCAATACAAAGTAATCACCAGTGGTTTACTGGACTAAATATGGAATAATTCATAGCAGTTTGATCTAGAAATCAATCATAAAGCCTTAATATCAGCTTTTCTGTTATTAGAAAGTACTTTTATGATAAAACAAAGTTTCTTGACTTTCAGTAATTTTAACATTTGGTCCTAATGGACTTAAAGAAAAAAAATCCTTAGAAGTTTGAAAAAACCTAAAATAGAACAACATCTGCTAAAATTTAGGTGCAGCTGTTTAGTGAAAAGGTCCAATAGTAGAAAAGCCAATATTTAAAGCTCTCTCTGCAATCAATAAAAACTCTATTAAAAATGTCATGAAATGGGGTGAACTGTTTAGTCCAGCTTCAAAGTTATTTGTTTTGTGGGGTTCTTTTTAAAGCACTGACTTCTTTTGGTCATCAAAACCTGGAGGGATTTTTTATGATCTAGTGTCTCACAGGTTTTCAGCCAAGCAGGCCAAATTCTAAACCAGCCTATATAGCTTGCTGCTTTTCCAAAGCAGTCAGAGTTGGTTTAGTTATAAGGATAAAGATCCCCAAAGCAGTTTCATTTTTGGTGTAAGGCCTGTTGGCTTGTCTGCTTAGTTACTGCACTTCAGTGCTAACCAAAATTACATGATGCTTCTTACCAGCTTCAGGTTCTATTCAACAACTGTACAGATTTGTAGAGTGCAAAGCATCTTGCATGGCAGCACTTCATTGTTCAGAATTCTGCTTGGGGAAAACCTGAATGTTATTTATATAAAAAACTAACCCACACAACATTAGCATCATTTTGGGCCTGGGGAGTGTGAGTGTAGACTACTCCCATCCTTAGCCACAGCAGAGGGAGTGGTGTCCTTCCAAGCTGTTGATTTAGTTTTTAACTGAAATTGAAGTGAAAGGGACAAATTCCAGTAATAGCATCAATCACCAAACCTCTACCAGGCAGGTAACATACCTGTTGAAAAAGATATGGACTGTTAAAATGAATAAGTTCTATTTGTTACTGTAACCCAGAGCAACCTGAGCATACAAAAAAAAAAAAAAGAAAAAACCAGACCCAAACATGAAGCTTACATCTGCCTGCTTTCTGCTACCCAGTGCCTGGGAACACAACACATAGGATAAACTACCACCTTATATAAGAAGTTGGAGAATAAAGGGTTGATTTAACTGGAAAAAGAAGATGTAGTACACCCTTTGCCAGTTGCCCAAATCAACATGTGTAGAGCAAAGTTTTAGAGACTGTCAAGTTTCAGACACTATAACCTCAGTATTTCTTGTACAGTTTTTACAGCTCCAAGCACCTCATCAACATAATTTCCACAATGACTGTAATGCAGTCAGATTGTTACTTAAGAACATGGTAACACTGGGGTAGTCCTTTATGTTTCTGCTGGAAGAGGCAACAGAAAGGCCTAGAAATGTAGTTCACAACCATTATGCTGTTACATGGAACCAGAAGCTGCCCAAAAGATTTAGATGGTTCTTGATTCATGATAACTCTTGGGTTAAAACCAAACCAAACCAAACCAAACCAAACCAAACCAAACCAAACCCAAACCAAAAAACATGCTTTCGTCCTTCTTGGTTAGGAAACTAGAATTGTGCACAAGACTACAAAAAGTCTGTAGCAGTAAATAAAATAATGCATAGAGAGCAAGCTGCAAGTGAGCTGTACAGAAGCTGTTACTGAGCTGAGAGGGGCTACATGTTTTCTGGGCAGTCTGTGTGCCTTCACTGGTAGAGCCAAGGACACAGGTTCTGTCTTTCATCTTCTTTGGATATGGGTTAGAAGCCATTTTTAATATTAAGAAATGTTTCTGTTTCCTTCCTGTACTTTAGGAAAATGTTGATTTACACTTTTAAGTGCACTTTGGGAAGAGGCATGTACTTTTTATTGCTCCTTCATAAAACATTTGGGCTTCCTCTCAGATCTCCTCTAAGAAGCTGTCTAAGCATTGAAATGAAAGAGCTAACTATACTTTGAAACTTCTTCCCTCCCACACAAAAGACCCAAAACAAATCCCTCTGAGGTTTTATGGATCTCATTAATGTTTTCATCAGGGCACAAGTGGCTCTTTTGGTCAAAATACAGTTTTCCAAAGGATAAATTGATCTCTCCATAGGCAGTTGAAAGACAGGCCTTCCTGGCTGCTGCTGGCCATAGGGAAAAGCAAATATTTTCTCAACTCAAGGTCTACGTTTTCAGGCCAGGGGTGTCACAAAACAATTGAACTCCACACAGCTTTCCTCCACTTCTCTATGAGCAACAATTTAAGTAGATGAGAACTTGTCTGGTGGGAAAGGAGATAGCAGGGGATGGTGGGAGATTTGAAATCACAGCAAATGTGAGGGTCATTTCCTGTGGATTCCACAGTATGAAGACTAAGGAGCTTCAAGTGAAAATTCAAGGGAAGCAATTACCATTTCTATGTTTTGTTTAGTAACTACACACATGTAATTGACCTCCAGAACTTGTTGCTGCAAGGTTCTGTGGGTGCTCATAGCTTATGTAAGTTCAAAACCCAAGTGGATAACTTCCTGTGGCTCAGGAAGGGTCTGAGCCACAGACAGCTGACAGAGACAACTCTGAAGAACACCCCAATGTGCTTGTCCTGTTCCTATACTCACCCCAGGTACCCAGCACTGTCCAGAACTGGAGACCAGGCACAAGCTCAAGGGACCTTTCAGCTCTCCTGGTGTAGCCCTGGGGTGATGGTTCTCCTTCAGTCAAAATTGGTGGAAAATGCAGAGAAACTGAAAATGTTAAGGATAAAATATGTATTCCTTTCTGACTTTCCAGAGTAACAGTAATGGACTGCAGCAACAATTTTATTTTTCTTTTTTAATTAGTTGGGCCAAAGTAAAGTGGATTATCACAGTTAACCTCAGTGCTGCACAATGCATCTCTGTGAGCACAAACACTATCCAGAATATCCAAGTGACTTTTAAAAGACTTTTATGGATA
The DNA here is from genome assembly GCA_038090715.1 of Florisuga fusca. Classification (NCBI taxonomy): domain Eukaryota; kingdom Metazoa; phylum Chordata; class Aves; order Apodiformes; family Trochilidae; genus Florisuga; species Florisuga fusca. The sequence goes on along the minus strand of JAAWXA010000046.1, from coordinate 2,093,161 downwards.
TTCCACTCTCAAAGGATGCTGGACAAGATCAATGGACGCCAACTGAGATCATTATGTATGACTTACCTTGCCCATTTCCTTCCCTTTCTGCCTTTGAGGCTCTTTTAGTGCACTGAATGTCTTTCTGGGGAATTTCATTTAATATCTTGGCAGCATACTCAATTCCTCCTGTCAGATCCTTGAGGCAGTCCTATAAATAAAGGGCAGAATGCTTTATTACTAGACTCAGCAAAAGAAATGTGCACAATGATGTCCTTATTCATACCAAAATATTATTAAAATGTGCATACTGTTTCTGTGGTTCAGAGGCAAAGGGAGTCAAGCAATTGTAACTTAGTGGTTTCAGTTCCCTCTTCTCCTAGATGCAAGTGGAACACTTGTATTTTGAATTCCACTCCACACAAGCTGCCATTTCTGCCTCCTCTGTTTCTGTTCACTGACACAGGCCCACAACTCACTGCTCTGCCATGAACACACACTTCATTTGCTGACATGTAATTAGTATCAACTGCACTTCAAGTTTTAGCAAGTGGCAGCCTGGACAGGTAGTGCTGCCTTAAAGCTTGGAGCTCAGGATGCCTGAGTGACCCTTTCCAGCTGCCTCTGGTATGTAAGAGACCTGGAAGAAGTCACATTGGGTTCCCATTCCAAATCCACCAAACCTACAATCTGTTGCTGCAGAACAGTGGCCCCAAAACTTTGGTGCAAATTAAAATAGAAATACACTAACCTAGAACTAGTCTGCTCCAAAGACTTCAAAGTACTTGCTAGTGTTACAGACCAATCCACTCAGGGATGCCTTTCACACACACATTGCAGCCAGACTCATGATTCTATCAGATGCTCATCCCATGTGTGCACTATACTTGTGGGCTTTACAGGATAAGGAAGAGGTTTAGTACTTTTTATAAAAAGAAGATATTTCTAACATGAAGAAAACACTGAAATCAGACCAAAACCTTCCATTTCACCATTCAGGAACTGTAGTTCTACAAACAGTAACATCAAAACCTTAACTGGCCTTAAAGTGGGCAGTTGCTTAATGCATTTGCAACATGATTCTCCCAAGCATTAAAAGTACTCACATTTTCTAATTTTAAGTGATTAAATAATAGTTAACAAAAAACTTAAAACCCCATGTTGTCTAGTAACAGATCTGCAAGAAAACACAAATTCCAAAAAGCAGCAGCAGCATCTTATTCAAGGTGCAGCAGTTTTAAGGCAGACACACCCAACTCATCCCATTTCCAAGTAGACAGCATATATTCAGCTACTGGGATGTTGGGAGAACCAGAAGCAAGAGTATCCTCAGTGCTCTGAGGAGGGGCATCTCATTAAGAAATTAATTTCAAGATAATTTTTATTTTTTTAAGACTTTACCAGAGCTTCATGTCTTGACAACCATACCATGCAGCAAATACTAGAGGTCACCCCTTAGCAGCCTCTTCTGGCAGAGGAAGAAGGAATGCAAACTTGTGCCACTCAAAAGAGACCTTGTGACCTTAATCCTTGCTACAGGGGAATGCAGCAGTTGTCAAATTGGGTTCATTTTGTGACAGAACTACATACATTTCATGCCTTGTAGAGTGAGCAGAAACTCCACTAGGCCACTGCCTTATGGTAGAAAACCCTTCAGAGGAGTGAGTGGTCATTAAATACAGAGAGACAGCCTGCCCACACCTCTCCCTTTCTCCCCCATTCCACCTCCTGTTGCAAGAAAGCTCCAATAACTCTGAGTTACCATTACCCTCCTAGGAAATCCATACTTCTGAATGTGGACTTGGGGAAAACACATTTAATTGTCTGCTGGGTGTATTTCTTTGGGATGGGAGGAGCTGGGTATCAATGCTTGCACCTGGTATTCCATAGCCACTGCCTTTTCAGCTTCTGCTGACAGGGAGGAATAAAAACCAACATTTGAAAAAGGCATTGCAAAAGATGGACCTTCCAAGAGTTCTACAAAACACCTTTTTTTAGAGCTATGGTGCATTACTGTAGCAGCACTTCTACATAAAAGGAAAATTAGTGCTCTCTCCTCCATTTATATCCAGTATCTGTCTAGATTTTCCTATAATTACTCCTCTCAGACCGAGATGACTCGGTTCCACACACCTTGCACACAATTAGGCCATGAAATACAGAATATTAGTATGACTTTCACTTTGGTTCACCTCCAGTTACTAGTAAGCTCTTAGTGCAAATTTAATAAAACGCATTTCTCGAGACCAATATTAAAGCAGATTTCCTTTCTTATTAAAATGCTTATGTAAGGAAGAAGAAAGGTGTCAAACAGTAAAAATATTGCTGGGCTCTTAAGTGATGCAGAGCTGTAGGACTCCAGGAGGCCTGATTCACTGTTTACTCAATAAACCTCATTCTGTTCAGAGCAGTCACTGACTTTCTCAGTACACAACACAACATTCTAATCCTGAATTTTTAATAGCAGGGTTCCACAAGGACTTCAGTTTTCATGGAACTTCATTAAGGTGTAGTAATGCAGTTCATGTAGGCTTTGCTTACACATAGGGGCAGTTTTTATCACACAGAGCCAAGGGGAACACTTAACAGTAGGAAGCACTATGACCAGGAATGTGGTTTCACCCATACTAATGCCAGGATCCAAAGAATTTGTGATTACTGCAGTAATACAAATAGCAGCTGCCATCCATTAACACAAATCAAAATGTGGGAAAATAGAAGGCACCATTACCCATGGTTTCTAATTATCACAAACCACACAGTAAACCTGCTTCAAGGGACATCATTATTCTAACTGCATCCAGATTAGTTTCCTACCTCTTATGTAGCTCCATGACAAAAGGAATGAACTGTATACTTCAGAGTAAAAAAAGATCTTTTGACTGTCCATCTCTTGATGACACATGGAAACTTGATTGCCATGTATCTTGACAACAGCTACAGAAAGGGGGCATAAGGTCTCAAGAAAAAAAGGTTTTCAAATTAAAAATTTGTCTGAAAAGCCAGAAAATAACACAGATGCATCAAAATAAATTATTCATCAAACACAATTCAGAGATTCATCTAGCAACTGACAAATGCAAATATTAGACCCAAAAAGTAGGATGTTTTCACAGTTCTAATACATATTTTTTCTTACATACACACAACTCATATTTATGGTTTCACAGTCAAGAATTAAATGAGCAGTGTGGGGTGGACTGCCATTCAGATGTATTAACTACAAAAAGAAAACTCTCTTAAAATCCTATGCATGTATTTTGAAACATGAACAGGCAATAATACTCTTTGCTACCTTTGGAACAGGTACCAATGTCAAAGCCAGGGCTGGAAAGTCATTGCTGCTGGCAGGGCACTACTGTGAGGACACTCATGGATGCAGTGGTCCCACTGACACCATCAGGTGTTGTTTATACATGATCCAAGTCTGGATGTCAGGGCAAAACAGAAGGAAGCAGCAGGGAATATACAACAGAAGAAAGTGGTAAGAAGAGAAGGATTAGCTACATAAATACAAAACCAAAACAAAACCCCCCAAAACCCAAAAACATTTATTCCTTCTCTTTCAAAGAGGAAGTTAAACAAAAAAGTAGATTTACTGCACATGGCAATGATTCCGATATGAAAGTGTTTATTTACATTTAGGCCTTAAAAACACTTAAGTGAAGCCATAAGCTAGATACACTTTACATATACACTTACATATTTACATTAGACACTTACATATCCATGTTTGGAATCTGAAAAAATGTCTTACCCAAATTTTGCTTTCCCTAGTTAAAACATTTATTTTTTTACAAGAGAAAGCCAACAGAAAAACATCCATTTAAATACTTCCCACTTCTTAAAATGACCTGACCTGCATGTTCTGTCTACTTTGAAAATTTGTATCACTTTTGATTTAAGTCACAGCACAGTTTTAAGGATTAAAGTAACTAATTTTAAAAGCCTAGGTGTCTCAAGCTTTTCAGAAAGAATTGGAGTACTTTCCCAGATGTCTGCTTAGTCCTTCACTGCACAAAGCAGGTAAACCTGCAGTGCTGAAACCATCTCTGCTTTTTGGACCAGATGCATCCCAAGCAGTTCCTCTGCTGGGGAAATCAGACTGTTTCAGGAGATCTGAACTACTTATTTTCTCTGGACTTAGCCTCCCAAGGAAGCTGCAGCTATATTACTTGACTTCTCCTGAACTTAGCTTCCCACACAGAGATAATAAAAGTATTTGCTTCCCCTCTCTACCCACCAATTTGAATTTCAAGGTGTTCAGGTTGTAAAACTGCACAGCACTCTGGGATCCTGATCCTACCTGGTTCCCATTGATACACTGATAAAAAGAAGTGTATGAAAAGCCCTGCCAGTTAAAAGAAAACTCTGTTAGACATGCATCTGGGTTTACACCTCCAACAGAACCAGATTCAGATTCAGATGCAAAACCAGAGAGCTTGGGGTGCAGAGAACAGCACACTGTATCTACAACAACAGCTCAGACTGCAGGCACAGCTTTCCTCTCCTCTGCATTTGTAGGATATAGAACAAGCAAACAGAGTGCTAGGTTTTTACTAAAAGGTTACAAAATGGTTTAATCAGACAAGGTATTCTACCAGATCACTCCAAACAATAAATATGCATTCACTGATCCAGTAGAGCACATCACCTCAAATTTCCATGAAGATTCAGGTCACAAGGTTGCTGTAAACATCCTTCACCCTTAGGTAAAACACAGCAATACATCAGCTTGGCTCATTTCCCCTTACCAAGACCACATTAACCTTCCATAATTATGAGATATACATTGACAAACATAAAAGACATAACTAGACTCGGTGCAGGACTCATGTTTATTGGAATCAAACTGAAAAAAAGTGCTATGGGCTATTAAAACTGGCCAGAAAACAAGTGGTTGAATTATTTGTGTAAAACCAGTGCCATCCTGGGACACTTTCAGCTCCCCCTTTGTTAAAAGTCACAAGAGTCCTCATTAAAGAGATGAGGGTGCATTAAATGAAGGCAGAAATTAGAGCTGATTTTGAGCATGCACCAGTTTAACAGAACCTTGTAATCTGCTCAGGTGCATTACACTTGAGATTTCCTTAATGTTTCTTTAATGATTAGGAAGGTAATTCTCTGTTGCATTGCAAACCAGTTTTGTTCAGACACATTCAAGTTTTCCCACAGTGGAGTAAGCAAGTTATCAAGAGAACTAATTAGCTTGACCTTCTGCTTGCCCAGTAATGAGAAATGCATCAAACAGGTCTCTCTTTTCATGTCTGAGTCTGTCAATTAAAGCTCAGGCTTTCTATTCATCTCATTGTCCACAGGAATATTTACCAGGAGCACACCAATACAAGCAGTGCCCTATCCACTCACCTCTTCACACTACCAGGTAATAGCTTAGAATTTTCTTCAGGGAAGAAAAACAACAGCCATAAAGGAAACCTCCTTTGCAGAGCAGTGCTCAAATCCTTGAGCATTGAGTTCCTTTAGGTAAATTAAAAGCTACAAACTCAGACACTACGTGCAGGAACTGCTCTCAACAGACTAACCATACCCTGTTTTATTAGGAAATTCAGGCATTGCTGCATATGAATCAGCTATAGATTCTGATTCCTCTAACAGCACTTTTTTTTTCACATGTAAGCCCCTAGCTCATACATTTAATATTTTACAAATAAAGTAAATCAGGAGATAAACCACTGAACCATCACCAAGACAAAGACCTGAGGACTAACAGGAACAGCAACTCTGGTGTAAATTACCCCTCATGCTGCTCCAACAAGCTCAGAACAGGCAAGGTTACCAGGGAATGAACTGAGAAAGGTTATTTTGTAGAGGAAATAAGGCCCTGTCTGCCTCTCTTCTACCTTAGGATAACCCAAATGTCAAATATGTGACATTCTGTCAATTTTTGCAAGACCCCTATCTGGTCACAGGACATGAATTCTAAGGCCTAACATAAGACATTCCATTAGCATTCCATTCAACAGCCTCAGATCCATACATTCATGGCCTCTTCCAGACATATTTTGACAAACAAACCCAAGAAGCCTTATAACACAACAGACCTTGACAGTTGCTCTGCTTAAGGAAACTTCTAGATCTGCTGATTCAAAACCCTCTACCCATTTCATACAGGTTATGGAAAACATTCCAGTTTTGCAGGCCTCATTATTCTCAAGTACACAACTGTCTGCAGAGAAGCTGAGGACTTCCAGAGAGATTTGTTTCTTGCAATGAAGAGCACTGCACCTTCCTAACCCATTTTCACCAGTGCCCTCCATCACTGTGAATGAGGCTCTTAACCTCACTGGAGGCTGCATGGGAAAGGTCAGCACACCAAAACAGTGCTCACAGCACCCCTCATGCCACCGAAGTCAACTTTTTCAGGTGGAGTTGTACCTTCTTTCCTCTTTTAAATTGTTCATACACCTGGCAACAACTTTGTAAGCTCTTAAAAATGCATTTTTAAGATATTCCTACTGAAAGGCAGTCAGCTGTCACTCTTCCCCTCTGAAACATGGCTGACACTGGGTGTCATGACATCCCTCTCTCACCCACTGCATTAGTTTTCAGATCATGTTGGTCAAGAAGTAAAAGGTCCAATTTCAGTTTCCTCCTCAGCTTGAGGGAGGTTCAGACTTGTACCTTTCACTGCCTCACCAGGCAGGACACCTCAGAGCCTCAGAACTCAGTCAGTCCTGGGCAGATGATGCTGCAGATCTGAGGTGGAGGCAGGCAGGGATGTTAAATGAATTTTGAATTTTCCATAAGCAGAAGATTGTCCTAAATGCTAAGCCACACATGGAAGAATTTTTCTCACCCCTCATTTCTCTTCAATATTGAACTGACTTTTGGCTCATCTTGCTGTAGGCACTGTTATGTGTAAAACACATCCCACAAGATGTCCCTTGGAAACAGAAAAGCTGTCGGCAGCTTTGGGGAGGACTTATGAAGCAGAGCAGCAAGGCACTGGCTGCCCCATACTCACAGCAACCCAGAGCACACGTCCCAGTGAGCCCTGTGCAAACTCCTTGCTGGTAACAGATCCCAGCAGGCTAACAGTGGGTATTACACACCACACTCCAGCCTCAGATATGAGTTCTGCCTACATCCCGGTGTCAGCACCTTCAAGCTTTTGGGGACTGCTTGTCAAGCCATTCCAGATGGATCTAGGAGACCAAAACCCAGTGCTCGAGTCCCAGCCTCAACCCCATTCAACTTGACAAAGCCAGCCCCCTGCAGCCCACTTCCATGAACCTGCACTTGTGTCTCTTCCCAAAAGAAACAAGGTTGACCCAAAATCTCTTCAGTTTCAGCAGCTTTTGGCAGCAGTCTTAGATGATGTGATGTTATTTGCTGTGCAATAGGAATACACTTAACTTTGGACACCAATATCAGGTATCAGAATTCAACTGGTGTTCAGCCACCTGAATTAGGAGCAATGCCTTGTGGGCAGAGCACTGCCTGCAAAGAGTCTCTTCTAATTCTACCTTAGAACATGCTTTTAAACCTCAGGGATGCCATCAGCTCCTCTTTATCTGACCATCTCCAGCTGATAAATGGAAATAAACATCACCTCTGTTAGAGCATGCTTTGAGAACTACATAAAAGTAAAATTATGTTAGTACTAAGAGGCAATCAGCACCTCTGAGTAGATGACACTCCTTCAAAGTGTTGGCAAAGAACCACTGCACTTCAATTTTAAAGCAAACAGGAACAGATAACTGGCAAAGAGAGTAGCTGCCAGCCAGGCATCTTGTTTTCTCACTTAGGTTTATATAATTATCATGAAATCTGATGGTCCAAGTTTGCTGTTCTCTTAGTTTTCAAAATTAAAATAGACTCCATCATTTGCTCTCTTGGGCGTTGTGCCACCCAGGAGCTGATGCTGACTGCTCAGGGTCCACAGCAGAACATATTACAAAGTCAGAAGCAATCCTGAGCCCTTCAGCATATTTTTGGCTCCTGTCAAAGTATGAAAACCAGAAGTCCTTCACCTTGCAAAAGAAAAAAGTCACTCGATGGGGAAAACACAAGAGAATGTTCTAGTTTTATAATTAGAAGGTAGTCTCTTAGAGAGACATGTTACATGGGCACCTGTCAACATGAAGCAGCCTTCTCCCTCATGGCCATTCTCCATGTCACCTGATGAGAGCAGACAAGCAGGACAGCCAGGTCAGCACCCTGGTACCTGATGTGTTTGGCAGGCAGCTGCACCCACGTGGCATCGTGCAAGTTAATGTGAGGAGACCAAAGGGCCCTGCTCCTTGCACAGTGCTCACCCACTTTAAACTAGAAACTAATCTGCAGTATTTATTTGATGTGGGAAGGAAACAAAATAGGAACTTGAAACAACTTTAAGATTATAGTACCCATAACGTTAGCTGCATAATAGAATGGGAAAACAAACTCGTTTATTACATCAGTATTTCTTTCTTAGTGCCATAAATTAAGCATATTTGTTGGCAGTTCTCCCTTGCCAGGAATAATTCTTTTATTCATGAACCCACTCATTTTAAGGACTGAGTCTTTAAAGCCCATTAGAAAAACATCATCAACACATTCTGGGTTTTTTTCATGCAAGGAAAGAAATGCTAAGCAAGCTGCCCTTCCCATTTTTCAAAATAAATCTCTTTTTCTCTCCCACAGTTACATACCAGTACATAAAACATTGATTTCAGCACAGTTACTCTGATTTACATGGCTCTAGAAGCAGAGTCACAACCCCACAGCATACATAAAGATTTCTGCAGTCTCTCCTTACGTTGCTGAGTCGGCATGCACCTAACCTGGGACAGCAGAGGAATTTCAAGTGCTCTCATGCTGCAAAGGGAAAATGTGCCTTGCTTCCCAGGCTAAGGATTATTACTCACATTGCCACAGTGCCCTGAGACCAGATCCTGTGTGCTGGATGCTGTACGGATCTCAAGACAAAGTAGTTTCTGAATATTTACCACCAAAACAGGTCAGAGCAAAGCTAGAGCTGGGAAGCAAGACAGAAACCTCCAGCATCACTTCCTCGAGGTCTCCAGAGAGCCTGTGACAGGCATACTGTGACACTGACAGGTGTAAGTGCAGCTCAGGGCCCCAGCACCAGATTTCCTCTCTACTTGGGCTTCCTCTGGACAGGACAGTGCTTTCTGCTGCAACTTGCTGAAGTCCTTCTGAACTCCAACACAGATAGAGCTTTCATTTTTTAGCACGTCATATTAAAGCATCTTTTATTTTAATCTTTTCACAGATTTGGAGGGAAATGGCTTTAATGAAAAAAAGAAATTCTTTTCCTTTGGACATGCCTATAGAATCACAGAATCTGCTGAGCTGGAAGGGACCCATCAGGATCATCAAGTCCACCTCCTGTCCCTGTGCTGGGCACCCCCAAGGTGACAACATGTGCCTGAGAGCCTCATCCAAATGTTTCTTGAACTCAGGCAGGCTTGGAGCTGTGACCACTTCCCTGGCGGGGAATGTATATTCTCATATATATTTAAAGATGTGCTGGTATTTTAGGTCCCTCCTTTAAATGATATATGGGGAGGAGGGGTGGAAATCAAACACACACTTGCTATCACGAAGGTCTGAGTTAAAAAAAAAGAAAAAAAAGAAAAAGTAAAAGAAAAAGTAAAAGAAGAAAAAGAAAAAGAAAAAGAAAAAGAAAAGGAAAAAGAAAAAGAAAAAGAAAAAGAAAAAGAAAAAGAAAAAGAAAAAGAAAAAGAAAAAGAAAAAGAAAAAGAAAAAGAAAAAATAAAGGGGTGTTTGGATTTTTCCATGGTAATTCCACAATATTTGTGTACATAGGTGGCTTTCCTGTACACAGGAAGTATCCTTCTGCAAGTCCTTGGGTCAAAGGGATTCAATGAGGCACTGCTATTTGCCGGGTACTATTAAAAAGCAATTTTCTAGGTATTCATGGAGCTTGTGCCTAAAAACACACACTCCAGCTGGTTAGGCACATTATTTTAACATCGAGCTTCAGTATTTCAGTCACTTATTGACTTTACACCAACCAAAATTTATTGTCACTATTAGTTCACGATGTACATGTCTTTACAAAAAAAACCCCAAGTACATTTATTTGTTCATCAGTTAGTTACAGACAAAAAGCTAAATATTCCTTAGCACTCCCAGTGCCAGATTTCAACATGAAATAAAACAGAGGTGATGTATTTTAACAGATATCATCATTTTTTTGTAGCAGTCTTAGCATCAAAGGTGACACTCGCATTCATCCTATCCTCCAGTGCACCAAACACTGTATTTCCACCTCCAGTAAAGAGATAGCCTCTCACCTCCTCTTTTCCCCTTTATTGTTTGTCTTGCACAAAGCTAGAAATAGCTGCACAAAGAATACAGGTTGCTTCAAACCAAACCTTCCTGCAAGTTTAGCAGGGCACTGGCAACATTCCTACTACTCTGTGACATTTTTCATGGCTCAATTACACACAAATTGTTGTATTACACACAAATATTCTAATTAGGAGGTAACACACAACACCCTGTGGGATGTTTTACTGGAGGCTCCAGTCCCTTGCTTATCTGGACATTGGGCTGCAGCCCTCTATGGACAGAGGTTTCCCTGTATACATCCTGTGCAGTGCCCAGATCTCCAAATTCACAGGAACCTCAAAGTGCCAGTGCCACACAAATACCAAACCAGAGTTTAAGCTGAGAGCAGTCTCCTAAACCATGAATGCTGGGTAAACAGCAGTTTGTAGCTCAGAAACTGCCTTTCCCAGTGCAGTTAGCTGCCACATACAACCACTTAGCTTTGTGTTCTGCAAATATTACTCTTAAAAAAAAAAAAAAAAAAGGGTTAACAAACATGATGAGTCTGAAGCTGATTTATTGATCCCCCCACCCCAAAGCAGGTATTTCATATGAACTCAGCTAAAGCAGACTGACACATCACTCTCAAAGCTGGAGGACTGTAACCTCTTCTTCCATCATAGCTAATATCTGCCTCTGGATTTTCCCTCTCATTGGGGAAGGGTAACCAAGATGACATTTCTTCTAGAACTGATCCTAATAAGCACTAGCTGAACAGAGATGTGTGACAGCAGTCTAATTCACACCTCTGTCCACTTCAGATTCAGGTCACAGGAAGCAGGTCTGATCACCACCCTCAAAGGAAAGAATTTCTTCCCAATGTCTCACCTGAATCACCCCTCCCCAAGTTTTAAACCATTTCCCCTTGTTCTCTCACAATACACCCATGCAAAAAGCCCTACCCACAGGGAGGTGCTCAGCCCTCTGAGCATTTAGTGGCTCTCCTCTGGATATGTTCCAGGAACTCCATGTCCTTCTTATCTTGGGACTCCAGAACTGGACACAGTACTCCAGGTGGGGTCCCACAAGACCAGAGGAGAAAAAAAACCAAACAACCAAACTCACCTCCCTCAACCAGCTGTCTACTATTGTTGTCTAGATCTTTTTTTCTGTTTATGCTGCCCGACTTGGACAAAGAGTATTTTTTTCATTACCTGCTGCCTGATTTATGTTTATATATGTACAACAGAAACCCGTGTTGCCCTTTTGTAATTAGACACTGTGCAGCCACCTGCCAGCCTGTCTGTGCTCCAACAACTCAGCATGTGCTCGTATAACCAAGATAGAGAAATCACTGGAATGCTGCACAGGGTGACAAACTGCAGTAAATATCTTACAGGGAGGCTGAGGTATCTTACAGGGAGGCAGTCTGTTTACTTACATCCAGGGTACAAAACTACATGCAACTCAGTCAAAAAAATCTAGCATCAGAGAAGACAAACAGAAGGCAATGTTATTCTTCCTTGCTATCTTCTAGACTTCTTTCCTACCTTATTTTGCCTAGGATACAACTTCTTTAAAAATGTATTTTTCAAGTTTGTGGGCACTGTGAATGTATCATCACTAGATGTGGGTGTTTAGATCCATATTTTATAAATAACAAGCTGTGAAATGAGATACAATTTTTCAATTTGGTCCCTGATATGGAAGTGCTCAACTTGAGGAGCATGAGAGAGAGATCTTATTTTCAGCATACCCAGGAAAGGGGGTTGGTTCCATGGGTGAGTGAGGGCCAGCAGGAGTTTTTGGTGGTCACTCTTTGTAGTTGAAATCTAGGTCCATTCTTATCCAGTTTTGGAGGCCATCTCCACAGCATTCAAAAAGCCCCAGAAATCACTAAATGTCTCTCCTCAAAGTGGGCTTGCCTAGTAATGACTGAGGCATTACTGAAATGTCAGTGAGATCACGTGTGTGCTTAACCAGGCATTTGCTGATCTGGAACAAGAGACAAAGCTGCTGAAACCACCTCCCTCCCACTGAAATCGATGAATCCATAAGAAAGCAAGAGGATTTCAGGACCTGAACAACATTAAAGCTTTATTCTGTGTAAAACTCTGGCATCAAGGCCAAAGTTGGCAGCCTGTGCAAGTGTTTCACAATCAGGTGATCCTTATAACCGAGTTATTGAAAAGCAGAGTGGCTATTCTCATCATATATGCAAGCACATACCATTTCCTGTTGGGGGACAGCAAACAGAGAGCAAGTAGGAACTGAACTCACTTTCCCAGTTCCTAGGATGCTGCGTGTTTTTCCTACTAGCTCCCTAGACCAAACACACAGCAATTTCATTGAAAATTGGGTCACAGCTTTATACAGCCTTCAGTGAACGGTGCACAGCACTATAGGCTGGCAACATCTGGTTCTAAACAGCACCATTTACAAAAAATTAAAGAGAAAAAAAGCAGACAAGAAGCATTTCTCTAAATCCTCCTGGGTAAAACAGTGTCCTGGAATATGGGAAATCCAAATTCACTTGCTGCTTGCCTCACCTGAAACAGGGTCTTGACCCAGCTCTCCTCAGTGTTTGAGCAAGAGCACTGGCATAGCAGCTGGCACTCTAGGTTGGACACTTGTTTCAGAAAAAAAGAAAAAAAAAGCCACAAAATCTCCCAAGGCAATCAACAAACACAACCCCCCCGTCAATCTACAGTTTAAACATCCCCCACTCAGATCTCTAATCTCTTGGAGGCCACGTAACTTTCACAATACCCCCATGTCCAAGTAGCAGTTCCATAGATAACTTGTAAATGATATGCCCCACTGTAATAAAACACCTGGATGCTGACAGCAAAAGCTCCTTTACCAAGGCTGGAGAATGTTCTCACCCTCTCCTTTGAGGAAACAACCAAACAGTCCTGGAAGAAGGTGATCACCATCTCACCCAGCACACATGAAGACCTGGTTCCAGGTTGCTTCCGTAAATCCTACAGGACTGCAAGTACTTGCAGTGTCACCACAGGCAGGGAAAGCTCAGGGCTTTAACAGACAATCACCCAGGCAGGACATCTCTCACAGTGTGCTGTTAAAACCTGAGGAATAAGCTCTGGGAAGATGACAAGCTCAAAGAGAGTTTTAGACACAGCCATTATTCAAATAGCTTTCTGCCAGCAAGGGAAATTTATTAGAACTTTCAGTGTGATGGTGTTAATATGTAAATTGGACTGCTTGAATGAGGATGTATGGTGTCAATGTGTGGTACGAGCCACCAACTGCTTGAATTGGAAGTAGGGTTAAAAAATGATGGGATTACTGTGGTGAGGTGTTCTGGAGGCCTGGGTTTAACAGACTGAGCAAGAGGTACTACATCAAAAAAACCTCCATATAATTGCTCAGTAATAATAAAGTGTCTGTCTTAAGTACTGAACTGTGGAATATAGTATATGAAAACTAGGTTGTTGTTACAGAGACAAACAGACAGGAAAAAGACAGGTTTATGGTCAACAAATACAGATTGTGCAACAGTAAAATCTAGCTGGAAAAGAAAAAGCAAGCACAATGATCTTCAAATCTTAATGGTGATTAAACACATGGAATTACATCCATCTATGGACTGTCACACCCTCTCCTGTTATTAGTCAGACACCTTCACAGCTATTTGGTTTCCAAAAGTGCCAAGAATTCTTACCTTCAGAAGGGCTTCAAAAGCATCACTGGTACCTCATCCCTGTATTGGCATCTAACCTCACAGCCAAGTGCTGACCACCACTGCTCCACCTGTGCATGAACAGCAGCCACACTGAGCACAAGCTGCCACACAACTACGTGCTGAACTGGGCTGATTCTTCACTGCATGGGTACCTAAAGATACCCAACAGCCAGAGAACTGAATGCATTGCAATACTCCAGTGGGACTGCAAAACAGATACTGTGCGGATTACAAAACACAGCATGTATCTTGTAGAAACAATCACTTTACAGACAAAACCAAACCTTTAAAAAGTGCAAGGGGCATGCTGGGGAACAATGAAGTCATCTCAGGCAAAGGACCATCAGATTTTAAGTGACAGTGGAAAAACAGACACATCTAAACACTTACTCCATGGCTATGGACATTTCTGCTGAATGCTCCCCTCATCATCTAGCTCACATTTCAGCTGACCACTTTCAACCCAGATACACATCTCAACAGCACATGGAGCAAGCAAAAGAAATCAACTGGAGTTTTACAGCATCCAAATACACTGCTGTTCAGATCACTTTGTAGCTTTCAACACCAGCGATGCCAACATGGGTTTCTATCCCACCACAGGAGAGCTAAACCTCAAGGCAGATGAGCAAACACATGAAAATTTTCAAGTTCTCAAGGAAGGAAAAACAGACACACTCCAGGGCATCTAGCCTATCCTTGCCAGGGGTCCAGACATATCACTTCCCTGTCTCTGGCACTGAGATCAAAGCTGCAGGATGAGAATCAGCATTGACACTTGGTCTGTGTCTGCAGCAGACAAGGGCATATGAGCCACAAACCTCTCTGGCAAGCTTAGCATCCACCTGGATCCACTACAAGCAGGCAGGAGCTTGAATAAGTCTACCTGCAGTCCTCCTGCAGTGGCTCACTGAACAGCCATTCATGGGAACTGGCAGTGACATTGACAATTGTGCAGCAAGTAACAGTTGTCTTTCCTTAAGATGAGAAGGGCTTGCTGTCTTTTGGAGTAAAGCTGGCACAGCACTTGAGACTGCTGTGTCAAAACACAGAAAGCTATTGAGACTTTTGAATGACTGTGCCATTTAAAATAATCCTGAGTAAGAGGGAACAGTCTAACAGTCTAACATTCTAAGTGCAAACAGGGGATCTGGTTCCAACATCTGTGTGTTCTTTGAACCACAACTCACAAATTCTGAAATCTGGTATCCAGTTATCTGGTATCTAATTGCACCTTTTGTTATGAGTTGAAGGGTTATTCTGGAAATGTTCCAGATTCATTCTTCAATGGCTTTACACTCCTAGAAGCATGAGGGGAGAAAAAGAATATGGAAGAGCTCCCAGGAAAGACCAGGCAGGATCTGGTATGGCCCAGAAAGGGGGAAAGTGCTGTCTTTGGAGAAAAACAGTTATCAACTATAGTATCTGTTGGCATCCCTGCAAAAAGACAGACTCCAAGATGTAACTAACCACATTTTTGCAAATGGCTTGCAACCCTGCTTTCCTGCCTTAATAAATATGATCCTTTGAAGGTACCCCACACAAAGCTAACAGACAAGCAGCATTGCAGTCTTCACTGCTGAAAACTGAAAGTGTTCTAGTGACTGGCAGAAGTCAAAATAAATCCATCACAGCAGTGAAGTACTTTCCAGGTTGTCTTCAGACAGATATGAGAATTGAATCCAAACCAGGATATGGCAATATAAGAAAGCTATTCCCTGATTTGGTATTTTATAGTGACATTTGGCGTAAGTAGCCAACCTCAGCACGATGCAGGCTGAGAAAGCATCGACAAACAGGTTCCTCTAAAGGCCACATTCACACAGTCTAAATTACATTCAGGTCCCCGTGCTTTGTATTTCCTAAAAGTGGAGATGGTTTAATAACAAATGTCAGTCCCGTGAGCTGTTTGTTTTGTGGAGTTTTGTTTTGTTTTGGCTCTGTCACCACTGACAAAACGACAAAACATAAGGAACTGAAGTGACTTTAATCCTTCTCTTAATGAAGTTACAGGATGGGATTTTCTGGGATCATCTTCAAAGCACAACAGACAATGACTACTACTGCACTATTCTCTACCTGTCCTTCTACAGTCTTCAAAAATACCTTCTTTTTAATAAGTTCTCTGAATCCCTGTAATCAAACAGATGTGTGAGTGCATATTGCCTTTAGAACACAATTAAGCAGAGCCTGTACCCTCTTGATGCCAAGATCTCAGCAGTGAATCTCTAAAAACATCACAGCAAACTCTGTTGCATCCTAAGGCTGAATGAGGGAAATAATAATAATAATAATAGCAACAATCAGGACCTTCAGCTTCAATCAGCAGCACAGTCCAAGATCACAAGTTGATACTGTATATGAAGAAGGACCTGAAATGCAAATACAAAGAGGATACTAGAGACATGAAAAATTTAGCAGACATGTGGCCATCCTGTTTTTATTGGGGGACAGTGGGGGGAAATGCAGGGGAAAGACATTAAATTTTAAAAATAGATAGTTACAGTTATCATTCATCCTTTCATAGAATAGTCTCACTAAACACATACATACTGTCCAACCTTTATTGCTTCATATGGGCAAAAATATTAAAAATAAATACTCCTTATTCAGGTCTCATGACACTTACATCAATAATTTTGCTTATAGGCTGAGAAGGCATCCCAGAGCTGTCTGCACTGCAGAATCACCTTCAAATGACCTTCATTACACATGTTCTGGCCATACATTCTCCTCAAAAGGAAATACCCCCTTGGGATTCTTTCACTGCCTCCACTAGCATAGCATCAGGACTGAACAGGGCATTCTTGACAAAGATTTTGCAAATTGAATTCTCCAGAGCAAAAAGAGGATCTAAACCTGTTCCTCTTCAAAGGGCATTCCTGACTTTTACTGCTGCAAAGACAAAAATAATCAATCCCTATTTCACAAAGCCATCCAACTAATACCTATGCACACATGCAAACAACTGGAAGAGCTTTTTAAGGATTCCTTTAATTTTCATATTTAGACTCATTTATGTCATAAAGAGTAAAAATCCTATTTTTGAACTAAAATTGGACCTAGAAGCTTCTATTTTCATTTTGCAGGCTTTGGGATTATATTCTTGTCACAGTCGCATCATGTTATTTCCACCAAAACAGCTGGAGGTTTCCAGTGCAGGAAGCAATTATTATGAAAAGTGTCAATGTGTCATTCTCCCCAAGTCAAATGTTTAACTTCACCTTACAGCATTTGACAAGTATCCAGCTCTTGGTCTCCACCAAGAAAAAGGAAAAAGGAGAGAGAGGGAGCACACATGCAAGTCACAAGAGAAAAGAACAGTTTACTCACTGCCATGCAAGCAGATTTTGACATTGCTGACTGATGCCACAGTTGTGGAGCATTTCTGGAGTTTAATTGCTTTGACAGAAGGCAGGCTTAGGTCTATATGCATGAATGAGCACACTGCCTGCCTTGGCCTGACAAGGGATGTACAAAAGGTTTCAGTCCAAAATAACATGCTAAATAATTGCATGTTCAATAAATTGCACAAACATTTGAGGAGCCAAAAGTCACAATTGATGGTGGGGTCAAGAGAAAACATCCTGTCTGTCAAATGCACAACAAAGCAGAGTTACTTGGTGATACCTTTCAGGCCTAAAAGGCTCAACTTAATGACAATGCTAAGTACACAAGGGAGCACACATGCCCGAAGCTTCCTGGCACTGCATCTTCCCAGGGAATGTCCACACAGAGAAACAAAGGGGTGGTTGTAACCTCAGGGACACACATCTATGGGTTTATGATGTATTTACTACCTTAACCCATGTAGTCTGAACAGTTACATTAGTAAACAATAAAGCACATGATAACAAGCCAGCAACCTGGGCACACATTCCCAAGGGCAAGCACAAGTGTCCTCCTCTACATCCTCCCTACATTTTCTGGCTTGTAAGCATGTCAGAGCTCTCTGCAGCCTGACTTCCATCAAAGGCACAGGCATAACATTGATGTCTTTTCCTCCAGAAAAAAGCAGGCCAGCCAACTCCCCATAGGGTCACAATCAGGGAAAGCTTAGCTCATACCAAAGCCAGTACATCCCAGTTCTCTGGTTCACAACTCTCAAACTATTGGCTCAAACCTGCACAGGTCCTGGCCCCAAACACAAAACTGTGGCTGGCCTTCCTTTCCAGAACCTGCACAAATCAGACTGCATACCAAAGAACAAAACCCCCAGGTAGCAAAAGCCACTCCAACAGCTTGGAGCAGCATTCTCTCATTACTCTTTGGCACCACAAGCACCATGCTATTGATTTTGAAGCTAGAAATTTGTGAAACTATTTGGTGAGGAGGCAAAGCAAAAGAGAGGCAGAGGGAAACGTTACCAAAAAAACACTTCAATACTTTTAAGCTGAAGTAAAGACAAGGGACTGGTACAAACATGAGATCCCAAATCCCACTTCTGCTTAGAGTGGGAATCTCCTGTAAGTGCAGTATATTCTTCAGCTATGCATGATATATTAAATTAATGGAAACTCTGAGCTTTAGCATATGCTTAATAGCTACAGTCTGCTTTTTAAGCAATGATACAAGTTTCTTACTGTATACAAAACCCACACATACGGATGCATTTATGTACATAAAAAATACCCATGCAGGCTTTGACATTACTCAGGAACACATGTTGTCCACAGTCCAACAGTGCTTTAGGCCCTACTAAGTAATGCAAAATTAAACTGGTAACAAGTTGCTAGGCTCTGAGGAGCTGGGATAAGTCTTAAAGCAAGAATAAAATAAATAATTGTTCAGGAGAAAGGGGTCCTTCCACAATCAGCGTGAGTCCAGTAAGGCTTTGCTCCTCCTGCAGTCGGGCTGAAACATCATCTCTAACCCAGAGCTCTCACACACCCACCCAGCTGTAAAGGGCTGTGGATCACAGCACAACAAAGGGCAACTTGTCAGCTGTGAAACAGCTTACAAACCAAGTATCACTAACTAGCCCAGGCATGCTTGTCTAACCCTGGTGACAAGATTCCAAGGAAGAAACCCAAAGTCTAATCCTCAATCTGTGCCACCCAGAAGGATGAGGATGACATCATTTGCACGTTTGGAATGTGTTACATACCGAAACACAGCAAGAATTAAGCTGCCAGTGCACCAAAATAACTGTGGAACTATAACTGCTTACTCAGAAAGCTAACCAGACAGATACAGGGAATTACAGATCCTTTTAGAGCCACGGCGTGCTGTTGCACATGCCATCACACGGATGGCTCTGAACCAGCTATCTTGGTAAACTGCACTAAATCAGTGTTCCCAAAAGCCAGTGGACAGGGCACTTCCATGCTGCACACTCAGCCACAGGAACATCACCCGGGTTTCCCCCCAGGAGAGACACCACACAGCACTGTACCACAACACCAGACCACACCGAGGCAGCGTCACAGCAGCGGGCAAAGGGGGAAGCAGCTCTGCAGACAGCCCCGGCGAGCCAAGGGACCATCACTGTCACCTCCAGGAGACCCCTCGCTGCACCCACTGCCACAGCCCCTTGTGCACACACATACACAGACACCTGCCTGCACTTCAGAGGGACCCACGCAGACTCCAGAGGCTTCTAGACAAGCTGTTGGCACATCGTGTTAAAAAGCAGCAGAAAAAAATCATGCTGGTGTCAGGAGGAAAGGGTGACCACATCCACTCCAGAGGAGAGGGAGATAAAAAGCAAGGATGTCAAAGAGCAAAACCAGTCACTGCAATCCTTCCCAACCAGACTTACAGGGACAGTAATGTGGCCACAAGGGCTGTGTGTCTGTGTCTGAGTGTGAAAAACCTAACCCAAAGCCTCCTCAAACCATAATTCCTTCAAACATTGCTATCTTAGCAATACAGACAGATGCCTCCTAGCTGGGCTTCAGACTCAACCCTGGATTGCTGCTTGGAAGGAGAAGGATAGGCACTATTACTGCAATGGGATGGAGCCCAAATGTGCAAAGCTGTCCCAAGGCAGGGACTTGTGCCACAGTGTCCAGGAGCTGACTGCAACATCACTCCAGCACCTCTTTCCCTTTCTGCATACACTGGAAGGTATTTTTAAAGTAACTAATCCCAGGTTTACTCATGAGAGGATGGCAAGTACGAGCTTTGCATGAATTTTCTGTCAAATTTTTTTTTTTATTTCTGGCAAATTCAGGAAGGGAAGCATAATGGAAATAATCAGTGAGTCATTAGCAGGCAGATAAGGCACCAGGAAAGGCCAATGAGATAAGGCACCAGGAAAGGCCAATGCAAAGCACCAGGGCAGGAGAGCAGCTCCACAATGCCACAGAGCTGGATCACACACCAGGACTGAATGTGCCACATCAGCTGGGAACTGTGGTACCTGGGCAGCACAGAGCCAGCCCTCAGCAAAGGCTCCAGGAGGTCAGTACCCAGACCTGCTCTGAATACATCCAGAGAGCTCAGCAGAGGAAAACACCCATTTTGTTCAGTAAGTTACAGAGAATAATTTCCATGCCATAGTGTGAATGAGTGTTCCTTGCACCTAGATCTCAGCCTGTGCTACCTTGACAGCCTCTNTGCCATGAGCACTAGGCTAAAAAACCTTTCCACAAACAAGACCAGTTCCCTGTACATAAAACACAAATAATGACAGAAAAGGGAACACCTTTTAATAAACAAAAGCACTGCCCAGGAAGAAAAAAAACGTAACAGAATTTAACTGCAGAAATACTTCATAAGATACAGCCTGTTCCAGTCTCTTCTTCATTTCATTTCAAACAAACATAAACCAGATCCCTCCTACACAATGCAATGATTCCCCCAGAAAGAGAAAGGAATTCCAAGGTCACCCTGGACAGTTTGGTTCGTGGAAACTACAGAAGAGACTCCTGTCCACCAGTGATCTGTGAGAAGAGTCTGATCTGTTCCCCTACCAGAGGAATTGCAGGATCCTTCCTGCCCAACTCCCCCAGAGCCTCAGTTCCACCACAGCCTCAGCCCCCAGCAGCAGCTCAGCACCTCGGGGGAGACATCACCCCTAGGGCCAGGCAGAGCAGTCCCAGCACTTGTATTCATCCTCAGGCCACAGCAGCTTCTGCCTAAAATTCCAGTGAGGACAAGGACCTCAAAGAAAATGGGAGGGTAGTGAGAGTCAACTTTCCAGTCATTTGTCTATAGCTGTTCAACTTGAGGGCAAATTCTGCAGAATGCCCAGCGTGCCACTGCACACATTTCCCACTGCACACATTACCCACTGCACACATTACCCACTGCACACATTTCCCACTGCACACATTACCCACTGCACACATTACCCACTGCACAAACCCACCCTACAAGCTATAAACAGCTCAGCCAGAAGCAGACATGCATGTTGAACCAAAACCCAATAATTGCATGCCCACCCCCTTGCTGTAGTTCCACCTACCTCCATTAATCAGCTAGCCAGACAAACACTCCTGGTTTGCTCTATCTAGGAACCAGGAGAAATTGCAGCGTGGCATTGAAAACCACAAGGGTTCTAAAAAAGACAAAAGTGGTGGGAAGAAACTCTCGGTGCACCACAGCAGATTTTTTGCCAGAACACCAAGTCCACC